>VXBJ01000045.1:12056-64424 GCA_013400055.1 Nycticryphes semicollaris
GTTTAGTCATCTCTGTAAAGATGAAAAAAAACCCCTGTTTAACACATTATACAACAGAATACCTAGCCAATATTTATTCTATTACTCAAACTTGAATTTTATTATAATTTTATTGTATGTTCAGTTGGACAGGACATAACCAAAGACTGTGGAAGGCTTAACCTGCCTCTCAATCGTGGTACTTCAATTATAAATGTAAAGTTTAAATTCCTATTGCATTACGTATCAAGCAGAAAATCCATGAGATGCTTCAGAAACGTGAGTTTAACTTGTCAACATAACTGTTCTTCTGCATACATTGGTGTGAATTCTTCACTATGGCACAGCTCCAAAGTTTCTAAAAGATATCATGAACTATACATACTTATCTATGACTCCTTCCTTTAGAAAGGTTTTAGTCATGATCTGCAGCACTGTTTCCAGGGCAGTTCGAGGACAGATCTTCAGAGTCTACAGGATAAGCAAAGAAAGAGGAGGACAAAAAAAAAGTTGCTAGATTTGAAGAATCCATGTAAAGCATATTAAATAGAATTCAAGAAGGTTTGCAAGTTATTCAATTCCAAACTTGGTTTTCAAATGCTAAACACAAATTCTACCCTTTTTGGTGCAGTGAAATTGGATAGTGTTCCATTTCAGAAACACCTGCAAGCTTTCGCAGCTGTATAATGGTACCTGTTTTAAGATCAGAAATTTGTTGTCTCAAAATTAATATGAATAGCCATTTAAATAAATGCCAGTATGGTTGGGGGTTTGTTTGATTATTTCTTTTTTGGTGTGCGTGTATATAAACACCTAAATATTGGCTTATAATCATGACATCCAAAGCTATGTGCAAAAACCAGCAGCCTGGAAGAGAAAACTCGCTACACAGGTTTAAAAGACTGCAGTTAAGTGAAACGTAATGGATATATTGTACAATTTGAGTCTAGCTGCATAATCAAACTCAAACACTTCCAAGGCAAGTTTACTCCTACCTTCATAGGTTGTTCCACACCAAATGCAATAGAAGTGCTCTTCTCTCAAATAGGTAGTCAGGATGTGTAGCTTTTCTGATACCTAGAGATACGTACAGGTATGCAATGATCTGGGGTTCTCATGACATCAAACAGTTCAAGCTACTAATTTTGTTAAAACAGTTTGTTTAACTTTTTGCTATGGAAAAGCTACACAAGGCTCAGTATGGCATGAAGCTTCCCAAATTTGTAGCAGACAGCAGAGGAATTCACAGTCTCTGGAAGGTTAAAGGCTGTTTGCTCGTCCTTCTTTCCAGCTAAGAAACCTGCACTGAAGAGAGAGGTAAAAATACCACCTAGATACCTTTTTTCAAGTATATGGTGTTTTTGGTGGAGTTTTTCACTCCAAATCTCTGCAAATCAAACACATCAGGCTACCAACAGCTACATAATCTGGTTCTCAAAAAATGTGAATTTCCAGTGTCCATCTCCAGCTAATCTGTGAAGCATTTTCCGAAATTACTTAGTGATTCTAAAATACAGCCTAAGACAGGAGATGAGGCATCGAAAATTAAAACTCAACAGCAAGTAATTTTGATCAAATATGTGATCTTGCATATCTTGGCTAAGACACAAAAATGTTTAGAATTTAATTTCTAGGCTAATTTTCCAAAGATCAGCATCAAAAGAGAGAAGCAATAAATCAGTGGTTTAGTGTTTTATATTTCATTGTGTAACTGCTACAAAAATCACTGCTCTAAGACTGCAAAGAGGCTGTTCATGACAGCTTGGGAAATGACATGTATACATACATCTTTTATACATGTATGTACATATATATGCATACTTTTAAAAGGAAGATTAGATTTAATTCTGAATCAAGACATTAATTTAGTCGCAGAACTTACACTTAAGTCCGAGGTGATGCATTCATCTTCCTTGTCCTCATTCTTTTCTTCCTCCTCAGGTTCTAGCCAATACCAAGTCTCCTTTGGAACATCAATATCCTTAAAGAAAGATTTAAACGAAAATTATTTGCCTTTGTAGGTTTTCTTGTAAGATGCTGGATAAAAACAATTTCTAATTGGTGACATGTTAAGTTTTAAAACTTTTCTGTCTAGTATAACCAAGAGGCTGTAGCGTGAAACTAAGTACAGCAGCCCACAAGAAGGATTATTTACTTTTTAAAAAACAAGTAAATGCATGCTAATATCAAGTTCTATAACAGTTATGTTCAGTGTGTGTGTAAGGCTACACAGCAATGTAATTGCACACCAAGGCTGTGAACAGACACCCTTTATAATTGGTTGAATGACGTGCTGCCCCCATTTGTTTTACCAAGAGATCACACAGTGCATCCTAATCTACCTCGGGTAAAGGTAGAGGAAGAAGAGTCAACCACGATGGATCTAAGCTAATTCAGCTGATTTCTTACGAAGCAGACTAAGGAGTCTCAAACAATCTCAGCAGAACTTCTAGGGCAGTATTAACCTCTAAGAGGTTCATAGAGGAAAGAAAAATAGTTCAGGTTTTCAAGCGGCAAAAATTTATAGCAGTCCACTGCTATTACCCATGTTACTCTTTGCAGGTGGAAGGTACTTCCTTTTGGGTTTTCTTTGTTTAAATGCTTCTTTGGTGAATCTACCGATTCCCTCAATGATGATCCCCATCCTTGGAGATATTCAAGAGCTGTCTAGACATGATCCTGGACAACCTGCTTTAGGTGACCCCTCTTGAGTCAGGATTGGACAAGATTACTTCCAGAGTCCAACACCGGCCATTCTGTGACGATGTTGCTCGCTCACTTGAGGTGAACAGCACTGTCCTTTTGGACAGCTTGTCACTGGCTACTGAAAGATAGGCAAACAGCTCAAAAGTAACCACAAGAATGCAGGAACAAAACTAGCTGAGCTCTGATGACATAAGTGTGTACACCATAAATTGTAAATCTGGGTCCTCACATAGGTTACCAGGAGGCTGATATACACCTTCAAATAACTTAATGGTGCAAACATTTACTTGGAAATATTTTAAGAGGACTGGAGTCAGGCTACTTGTTATTCCACAATTTTAGTGAACTTCCAAGAACTGAATCACTACTTTCTTTGTAGCATGTATCTCTAACCTATAAGCGCTCCTTACAACCCCCCAAAAACCCCCAGGTCTCACTTTTTGCATATCTAACTGCTGACAGGCCCTCTGGCTTTTTCGGAGGTCCCCTTCCATCTTACGTTCTTCTTGTTTGTTTTTGAATCTTACTCTGTTAAGAAAAAGTAGATAGCTAAAGCAGGTAGACAAGTGAGAGTCATCATAGACAACAGCTTTTCTACAATAGAAAATCTAAGATTTAAGATTGTGGCTTTACTAATTCTCTCATTAGGATGGTGTTAAAGTTAAGAAGTCCTTCTGATGTTTCTGTGGGAGTACACATGTATTTCTTGGGAATTATCCCTTCAAGACAGTGCTTTTTTGATCACACTACCCCAAACACTGTTTCTTCATCAGGTTTTCATAAGACATGAAAAGTGGTTCACTAAACATCATAGGCAAAATATACAGCCTTCCCTAGAGTCTCCTTCTCCACATATAAAAAGCAAATCATGAGAAAATAAAAACAACACCTAAACAAATTTACTCTGATGTTCAAAACCATTGTAGCAACATTGCTCAGGATAATCTAAAGATTTTAATATCAGAAAAGATGACATGCTTCTCAGATTTAGAAAGTTGCAAATGACTTGAGAAAAGTTAGTATGTAGATTGTTTGTGTTATTAACATTTACAAAAATGATGTAGCACACATTTTTAGCCTTACAGTGTTCATCTGCTGTTGCTTTAGAACCGAGAAATATTTACTCTCTATTTTAACTCTTACTTCTCTCATTCAAAAATAGTAGCACATTACAAGAATAACCAAATTTAAAGCATAAAAAGAATTGTTGTTCAGACATTGCTTGGAATATCAGTTACATCATTTCACCTGAACTGATCTGCAGCTTGTTCATTTGCTTGTTTTTTCATATGGAGTTTTTGTCTATAGTTTTCCAGTTTTTCTTCAGCTTTTCGCTTTTTTAATTCCTCATGACCAAGCCCACTTCTGCCTATGTGAGTTCAAAAGATGAATGTAAGCAGTTGAGAAGCTCCAATACCCAAATACGAAATTAGGAAGTATCACAAACCTGTTTTTATGTTCAGAGGAATAGGTTCAACAATGCCTTCTCCTGTGAGGGGAAAAAGAGGTCAAGTTAAGAAATTCTCAAACTATGATATGAGCAGTATATTAAAGTAGGCAAGCTGCTTTTGCCATTAAACATGTACATATTCTTGTGAGGTGATGTAGTTGCCTGGAAATAGAAAAAATGCCCTATCAATTTATGTTTAGTGCATTACAAAGGACGCAGCTCAACTGGAATGCCCTCTCTGTTTTGGCTTGTCTTGCTGGATTGCTACACACCTTTTTCAGGACACTGCTCAACTGAAAGAAATGGTGCTTACTTGACAGGTATAACATACCTGTGATGAAGACTGCTTTGTCAGAGCTTTCTGTAGCATTTTTCATTCTAGAATTTCACTAATTGACAAAGATGAAGAATGAAAATAATCTGTCTGAGCCAGCTCAGTTGCTGATTGTCTGCTGGAGACATGCTGAGCTAGCACAGCAGTTACTGATGCTTTGTTTCACTCATTTTACTTTTTCCATTAAGGCTTCCTAAGGGCAGGCCAGTATACACCATTTCATCTTCAGAATCCAGCTATAAATTCAAAAAGAGGGGTTGACATTTTTTGGAACACTGTTAGCTTTGCGAGAGCATCAAAACATTTTTAATGCATCTCCTGTAGACATGCACATAAGGAAGTGCCTCTATTGAGCAGCAAGTACCACTGCTTCCGTCGTATCTCTTGATGGTGTGTACCATTTTTATTTCAGTTTTTAGAGATCTACTCCCAACTTTTTTTCTGCCACTGCTAGTCCAGCCCATACCATGACACATTCACAGTTCAGCAACGCTAGGGATCTGAGGGGCACATATTGACCCTGTCTACAAATGAAGTGGCAGCTACAGTCTGTAATAAAAAATAATAATAAAAAAGGTATCCACAAGCCAGCAATGTGCCCTTGTCACCAAGAGGGCCATTGGAATCCTGGGCTGCATTGTGAAGAGTGTGGCCAGTAGGTCAAGGGAGGTCATTCTCCCCCTCTACTCTGCACTGGTGAGGCCACAACTGGAATACTGCATCCAGTTCTGGGCTCCCCAGTTCAAGAGACAGGGAACTACTGGAGAGAGTCCAGCGTAGGGCAACAAAGATGATTGATGGGTTGGAGCATCTCCCTTATGAGGAAAGGTTGAAGGAGTTGGGACTCTTTAGCCTGGAGAAGAGAAGGCCGAGGAGAGACCTTATTAATGCTAATAAGTATCTGAAGGGTGGTCTGAAGGAGGATGGAGCTGAACTCTTCAATGGTTCCCAGTGACAGGATGAGGGGCAACAGGCACAATCTGGAACACAGAAAGTTCCATTAAAATATGAAGAAAAACTTAAAAACTTCTTTCCAGTGAGGGTGACAGAGCACTGGAACAGGCTGCCCAGGGAGATTGTGAAGTCCCCTTCTCTAGAGATCTTCAAGACCCACGTGGATGCTGTCCTGAGTAATGTGCTGCAGGCAACCCTGCTTCGGCAGGGGAGTCGGACCAGATGATCTCTAGAGGTCCCTTCCAGCTCTGACAACTCTGAGAATATAAGTGCATGCACTTGCAGGCAGTGACAAGCTTACCGCTTTTCCCAAGGGCCTGCCCGCTTTTGTAGCCCATCTTCTGGAGCAAAGCAAAGCCTTTGTTCTCATTGCCCAATGCACTTTTCAATACCAAGTCACGTCTCTCTTTTTCCTCTTCCTTTATACTCTTTTGCCTGTTCTTCTCATTGGCTTCTTTTTGCTTTTCTTCTTTCTGAATTGCTTCCTTCACCCGTCTCACCATGGGCAAGCCTGGCCTTACATCCTGTCTAAGAGTTAACAATTCCAACAAACGTTAGCATTTTTTCAAACACGTTTACAATCATTTAAGAGGAAAAAAAAAAAGCCACCTACTTAATAAATAAATCGGACATGTAGTCGTCTTCTTCATCTTCCTCCATGTTTAGCATGCATACGCCGTTCCCACCCTGTGCCTACGAACACCGTCAATCCGCCTTCCCACGCATTTGGGTTCTCTGCAGGTTACCTGAAACGCAGAACCCGCAAGAGAAACTTGCCGCTCGGGTCTGCTGCGGGTAGACCGGCCGGAGGATGTAGGGGCACGGCCCCGATGGAGAAAAAACACAGGGACCCGGGGGACACCCGCCCACTGCACGTTGTTCCGGGCTCCGCTACCGCCGGCCACGGGGGGTCCCAACGCCTCTCATCCGCGGGAACCCTTCTCCCGCTGCCAAGTCGCCCACAAAGCCACGGGGGAACCAAGGGAACCCACGCACTCACCCGCCTCCGCACGGCCGACCCGGCCCGCTCCCTTCCCGGCGCCTGCGCGTCGCTTCCGCCCCCTCCCGCCAGCGCCTGCGCGCCTCCCGCTTCCTGCTGCGCGGCTGCCGGTGCCTCCGCGCTGCCGAGGTGCGTCGGGGGTTGGCGCCGGGCCTTGGGGGCAGAGCCGCCGGTGTCACCCGTTCCCGCAGCTGGCCAGGCACCACCGCCGCCGCACGGTAGGAGCGTCGCGTCGCGTCGTGTGCGCCCCGTGGCTGTTAACGGTGGCAGGTGGACAGTGTCGGCCCAGCCCGGCCCGGCCCGGGGGGGCTGCGGCGGAGCGGCTCGGCGGGTCCGCGGCTCGGCGGGTCCGCTGCCCCGCAGCCTGGGGCTGCCCCGAGCGGAGGCGGTGGCGCCGGTGTGTGTGGGGCGCCGGTGTGTGTATGTGCGTAGGTGTGTGTATGTGCGTAGGTGGGGGGTGCGTGTGGAAGGCGGCGCGCTTCTGGCTGCCTTTCGGCGTGATTCCCGTGCTGAGGAATTGGTGTGGAGCTCCCGCTGTAAGGCGGCCTTGAGGGGTTAACGTCTTGACGGGTTTTGGACCCAGGCAAAGTGCACAGGGAGAGGGGCTGCAGCTTATTAACGTAACCGGTACAGGTAGAAGGACCCCGGCACAAAAGCAGCTTCACCTGAGGCAGTTCTTCAGGAGGGTGTCACAGCTCCTAAACTTGCCCGTTGTCAGCTCTGGGTCAGCTGAAGTGCGCGTGTGATGGGCATTTAAAGAGGTGATTTAGGCTACAGAGGACAGCTGGAGACTAGAAAGGAGCTAGTACATCTGGAGGTTTTATAATCTCTACGAGAAGAAGCTTAGCTAAGAAGTGAAATTACTGAACAGAAAATTGCTTTTGCTTTACCTCAAACCAGGACATACTTCAGTATAACTTACTGGCTGCTCTTTGACTATGGTAGGCTTTTGCGCCGCATCCAGCAGCGGGGGATAACGGTGTTTTTATTGCTTGTAACATGGACAGAAAGACCCAGCCCTCACCAGAATCAGTACAACTTGGTACATGTTTTGTTTTGTTTTGTTTTTTTCCTGATTCTTGGAGCAAAAGATTGGGCAGTGTAGGTGAGCTTTGAATTGCCTGCCTATGTAGCTGGGTGGTAGACTTGGAGTGTCTGGTTCATTAAATATTTGTGTAATTGTTCACATATCCAATCTGCTGTGCTTTAGCAGCACAGCTGAACAAATGCATAGATCTGGTGGCTCGGAGCTTGTGTTTCCTAAATTTAGATGAAGAGGTAAGGAAGCGTGTGGATGACATATAAGAGGTTCTTGGTTCTAGAGGCCAGGAGGAAAAGGAAAACTTCAGTCTGGAGAGGAAAAAGAGGACTGAGCTGTGTTGCCATGAGGTGCCCTTGTGCTGAGCAGTGTGAGGAGCAGTGTAGATCTCTGGGATGATGTCCAAAGAATCATCACGCTATCATTCATGGCTTTCTCTCTGCTCTCTTGTAAAGGTGTTTTGAGGTGATGCATCTGTATTGTTGACAGGCAACACCTCCTCAATGTCTTATGACTTAAAAAAAAAAAAACAAAACAAAACAAACCCTAGGCAGATATCTTTGGAGGTGTCAGGGAGGGCTGTATATGCTTCCATGTATGGGTCTTCTGCCATTGCTGATCTGTCGCTGGAGATGTATATGGTGAAAAATACTATAATTCAAATTACCAAAGAGCAGGGAACAAGCTTAGTATTACAGACACTGTGATGCTTTAGTTTCATTAGCATCAAATAATTAAGGTAAACTTAGAGCCATAGTACAAACTACAGTTGTAGTATTGATATGTCATGCTTTATTACTGTTTCATCTAGGGACTGTTTAAAAAAAAACATTAAAAATATTTAATTTAAATCACTTCATTTGACTTAAAAGAATTTGTTGAGTTTGACCACGAATGAGGAAGCAGCTGTGAGTGCTTCAGAGCACATCTGGAACGCTGAAGCTGTCGGAAGATGATGTCTTGCATAATACTCCTTAGATGCTTTGCTTTTTCTGTTTTGCCCGAGATCCTAGTTTCAGCATCACTGCATTCAAGTTTTGAGGTTAAGTTGGTTGTTTTTTTTCTTTTGGTGAAGGTGGTTTGCTTTATTTTGTGGATTTTAGATAAGTTTTGGGGTTTTTTTTTCCCTAGCTGTTCTGTGTTAAACAGCTATACCTGTTTTACATGTGGCTGTCTGCAGCGCGTTTGCTTACAATGGCAGTGTGGTTTTGGCAGTACTTTGCTGCCACTCGCCCCCATTCACTGTTTGAGCAGGATCTCAGGTGTTTGATCTGTGGTAATGATCTGTGATCTCCTGCTGGGGAGGCTTTCAGTCATTTGGCTGCTGCTTGTATTCCCGTCTGTCACATCTAAGGCTTGCTGGGTTCCTCAGGGCTCATTTGTACAGCCCTTAAAGCAAGGCTAATGGGGTGTGGGAAGTCTTAGGTCAGGGGTCCCAAATACTGTCACTGTTCCTCCTTCTCTCGAATTTGTGAAGGGAGGGGGAAGAGCCTACTTGTGATAGGCTTGCTTCTTTCTTGACTTATTTGTTGAAAATGTTGAGAAGGTGGCCAAATTCACACCCAGGCTTCGGGAGTCTGGTCAAGAGGTTTGATTGGGGACAATCCTTATTCTTTTTTAGGTAACAGGAAGATAGTGAGATGACTCTTTTGTCTCTTTTGTGTGTGTGTGTGGTTTTTTTTTTTTTCCTGTAAACAGAGACTTAACAGTATATTTTGCTTGGCTAAGAGGTGGCAATCTGGAGTTGCCTGTAGTTGCTCTTTTTGCAATTAACAACTCTGTTCCCTGAAATACTAATGGATGTACTCAATTGTAAACACGTGAATAGTTTTTATGTGGGAATGTGTAGGTAAGATGAGTCTAAGCAGGCTGGAACCATGATACTGGAATCTACAGATTTCATCTTCATATTTTCATTTGATTTTCAAAGCTTTGTACTGTTGTACTATACGCTAATGTTTACATTTTTATTTTAGACTTGCTACAGAAATTTACAAGAAAACTGAAATTTAACCAGTTATGGAGCTGGCTCATAGTTTGTTACTGAATGAGGAAGCTTTAGCTCAAATCACGGAAGCAAAGAGACCTGTCTTTATCTTTGAGTGGTTAAGATTTTTGGATAAAGTGCTGGTAGCTGCTAACAAGGTAACTTGATGTTGTTTTCCCCTTTTTTCTAAACATTTGTATTAATTTCATGGCAGAGAAGGTTGACAGGTAATTGCCAGGTGATAACTGTATGATTTTATATTCAACCTGAAAAGTCTCTGTATAGTTTACAGCTTTTAAGTGTTTAATTGTAGGCAATCAGTATGACTCTCTGATATATCGTACATACCTTGGTTTGAGTTCTTCATCGTTATAAATACTTGGAAGGCAAACCTTTCCCTCCCAGAGTAAGGATTCTTGATGCTAAAGTGGATTAAAAGATGTTCCAGGCAGGTATCACTGTATTTTTAGTAAGTGTTTTAAAAAAGTAAATATTAAATTAGGGTAACAGCTAATTCTGAGCATTTGACATCTCTCTGCTACTGAATGTATCTCAAATCTCTGTGAGACAAGCAATTTGCTGAATTGCATGTGAGTGGGAGTGGTATGAGAGTTACTTCAATCTCTTGCAGGTTTTTCTGGGTGTTAGAGGCAAGACGCAGGATTAAATTACTCTTCTTTTTTTCTTAATTTTTGGTCCACTAACAGACAGATGTCAAGGAAAAGCAGAAGAAACTTGTAGAACAGCTGACAGGACTCATCAGCAGTTCCCCTGGGCCACCTACGCGCAAACTACTAGCAAAAAATCTTGCTGCTCTCTACAGCATTGGAGACACATTTACTGTTTTTCAGACACTTGACAAGTGTAATGACATCATCAAGAGCAAAGATGATACCGCAGCCTACCTGCCCACAAAACTGTATGTTTAATATTATTAGGGAAAGGGGAATGATTTTTCTGCAAAGAATCTATCTGTATATGTGCACATTGTGTTTACTTATGTTTTGCATGCTTAGCTGGAGTTTACATGTACTTCATACAGCAGAGAAAAGGGCAGGATTGAGGTTGTGGAGGGGAAGACTCAAAGGTGACACATATATTGCTGCCTGAAAGTGAGATGCTTTCCTCTAGGCAAGGGGGTATCTTATGTTTCTTCATGTGCTTATGTCATGGAGGGGAGAACAGCTGATGAAATAATGTAGTGAAGAAATTCCCCCGCTTGGAATTATTACTGATTGTGCTCAGGTTACCTCATTTAGAATCATTGAGTGGTCTGGGTTGGAAGGGACCTTAAAGATCACCGAGTTCCAACCCCCCTGCCATGGGCAGGGACACCTCCCACTAGAGCAGGTTGCTCAAAACCCCATCCACAGCTTCTTTGGGCAACCTGTTCCAGTGCCTCACCACCCTCACAGTAAAGAATTCATTTCTGGTATCTAGTCTAAATCTCCTGTCTTTCAATGTAAAACTTTAGGGTGGAACCTGCAGGATGTCAAACAAGCATTACCTGTGCCAAGAGAATTTTAACCAAATGTTCAAGTTTTTTTTGTTCCATTCAGGTATTGCTGTGATACACTGCCCAAATTTCTCGAATAGAGTCTGTACACCTGAGTGTGTGTATTATGTATGGTACAGTTTGTCTTTACGTATAGGAGCAGTCTCACTGGTAGGATTTTGGTTAATGCCACAAACAGCGTTTGCTCAAACTACTTTTAGCACTTTCCCACACATACTGCTTCGTGTGTTCACAGCATCTAGTGAGCTCAAATTTGGGCTTGCCTTCAGACATTATCATAACAATAGGATTGAATAATAGAATCTTAAATAGTCACTGTTTTGGCAGATGCTGTCCTTTTTTTATTGAAAGCTGTTGCAACTCTGTGAGGTACTTGTAATAAGTGGGAAGGGTTTTGTACTATAACATGCTGTTGCAACATGCTCTGAAACTTATGTTACCAACTAAAGTGGTAGTCCAGAAGGTTTTTTGCTATATGGTTTTCAAACTTCAGTTTTGTGTAGAATTACGTAAGAGGCATGCCCATTAAGGGTAGGCTGGAATGAGTTTGTAACACATAACTTTGCTAAAAAGTCATTTACCCAAGAATTTCAGCTTTAAAAAGAAGCCTTGTTCCATTGTTATGAAAAAGTGCGTGTTTTCAGGAGCTGCTTCCATGACTGTGGAGCAATTTGTGTATATAACTGCAGTACAGTGTTAAAATAGTTCTACTATCTAATGGCAGGGCATGGAAAACGTGTATATTGCTATTTATGGATCCAGTGATTTTTATGGTGCCTCTGTGTTTTCTTGTGTCTTGCCATAATTTATGCATTTTAATTTCTGAGGCTTAAAACCCCCCATCCTTCAGGATCTAGAAAAATGTGTCAGGATACATTGAAGGATAGGTGTTGCAGGTGCTTGGAAAAGAGACAATTTATTGAAACAGAACCTTCGTCTTGCTGAGACTTCAGTGTATACTTGTCCTCTTCGGAATTTTCCTCTGCATGTGTAGATCCTGTAATAACACCCATTCAAATACATCCATGGTTTTAGAAGCTAATAACTTTTCTGTTACTTTTTTTGTAAACAAAAAATTATTTAAATGCACAGTGTTAAACGGCCAGTATAACTAGTGGATAATAAATAGATTTTTATTCATCAATGATGATTAAAACATGCATTTCTATTTATTTATCTTTATTTAGATCAGATGGAAAAGAGTATACTGATTAATGTCTTTTTTCATAGGGCTGCTGTGGCATGTGTTGGAGCATTTTATGAAAAAATGGGCAGAATGCTGGGTAGTTCTTTTCCAGAAACAGTGAATAATCTTTTAAAATCTCTAAAAAGTGCAGAGGTAAGTTTTAGATTATTTTATATTTATGGTCTGGATTCCATTTGAGCTGAAACCTGCTTCCTCCAAAAGAGTTCACCAAAATGCCTGGATTCTTTGACTTCTGCCTAGAAAAATGCAAATAGTTATAAATAGTTACATGGTTAGTTTTAAGTTAAGCACACGCATATATTTTTAATGCAGAATTTGGAATTTTGGCTTATGAGTGTTACAGTAGTTCCTTCACAGTAGCATCAGTAATTAAAATTACAAAATTTCATTTGCAGTTTTTTGGGGTTTTGGTGTGTTTTTAAAGATCTGTGACAGGTTGGCATGAGTACTGATTATGTGGATTTTGTCCTGTTAGCTGTTTTCTTCGGCTGTGTCATCATACCTATATGATTTTATTTATTTATTTATTTATTTATTTATGTATTTATTTAGGTGCCCACCCACTGTAAGTGCCTGTCTGTGCACAGGTTGAGTAGGAAGCTGTTGACTCCTTGGGTTTCCTGTTCTCTCATGTCACCTGCTTTTTCCCAAGGCTGCAGTTGATAATTGGTGGGGTGGGGCTCATCTTAATTTATGTCACAACTGAGGAAGTCTTAGTAAAATTGTGTATAGTGCTTACTGCTGTATAAAACCAGCTAGATATCAGTTGTATATGACTTCACTGAACTATATTATCAATATTTCCAAAAATATTCCTGCACAGAAGCAGGAAAATGCACAATTATGCATCTGGTTCTTGATACAAGTACTGCGTCCACATTTTTGAATAAATGGTGTTTTTGTGTGTGCCTCTGTGCAGTCTCAGGGACGCAGTGAAATTCTGATGAGTTTACAGAAAGTCCTAAATGGACTTGGAGGAGCAGCAGCTTCTTGTCATCGTGATATTTATAAGAATGCCCGATCTCTGTTGACGGACAGATCTATGGCTGTACGATGTGCAGTGGCTAAGGTGGGTGTCTTTCTCACCAGTCTTAGAAACTCTTGTGCTGTGACTGCAGCAAAAATCTGCAGTTGGAACTGTGACCTGATGTTTGTGATTTGGTAATTGCTCAGGCAATGTACTTCCTTACTAGTTTACACCAAAGGCTCAGACTCATTGGACTTATTTCATGGCAATGGAAGTACTGGAACACTGTCTTCCCCACTTTGTAAACAAATATGAGGTAGAATATATTAGCTGTGAGCCTCACTGGGAGAGGTTTTTGGTAACATAGTTCTTTTGTTGCGCTTTCCTCTTTTCATTTTTATTTATGTATTAACCTCTAGGTTATTATTAACCTAACCTATAGGTTAGTATTAACGTAAGGGAAGAATTTTTCACAGGAAGAGTGGTCAGACACTGGAACAGGCTGCCCAGGGAGGTCGTTGAGTCACCATCCCTGAATGTGTTTAAGAGTCATTTAGATGTGGTGTTGGGGTCTGTGGTGTAGAGGACAACTTCGTAAAGTGGGGCTGATGGTTGGACTTGATGATGCCAAGGGTCTTTTCTAACCTGAATGATTCTATGATTCTGTACCTGAAGTCTGATTGTTTATTCAGCTAAGTTATTGGATAAATGGGAGAGTGTATGTGTGTGGAAATTAACTCTTAAAATATTCATATTAAAATATTTGCTGAATAAACCTGGCAATTGCACTGATACTTCGATAAAAGGTAAGAATGGTCTCATTGGTGCTCAGCAAGTCTGTTTTTTTCCTACAGTGTCTGCTGGAATTACAGAATGAAGCGGTGTTTATGTGGACAGCTGAACTAGAGAATGTTGCAACTCTGTGCTTTAAAGCTCTGGAAAACTCAAACTATGGTGTGCGAGTTGCAGTGTCAAAGCTTTTGGGGACAGTCATGGCTACAGCACTGATACCAAAACAAGCAACAGGTACAAGTCCTTCTGGATTCCATTTCCAAGTGGACAAACTGCACATTCAGTACCGTATTACATGACAGCGTTGCGTGATACATTGTTCTGGTAGATGGAAGGTGGATTGTAGGTGGATTGTTTGTTTTATAAACTGTAAGATGAAAAGAGTAGACAGTGCATAATCCCTTTTGTAGTCATAAAAAGAAAGTGAGAGCAAACTATCAAACATCAGCTAGGGAAAGTAGCTTATTTTTTAAGCATGAAAAGGAGCTGTTATCTGAAATGTCAGCTAGATTTATGTTTGCAAGAGTTTTGAATTGACAAGTCTGATTTCAAGATTACTGCTTGTATTGATTGGAACTTTAGGATTAAATGATCAAATGATCACTTTTCTTTTCACAAAAGTGATGCGACAGAACGTGAAGAGAGCCACGCTGGAGGAGGTCTTGGAGCTCATGGCCACAGGATTTTTGCGAGGCGGATCTGGTTTCCTAAAGAGTGGTGGAGAGATGTTAAAAGTAGGAGGATCTGTCAATAGGGAAGTGAGAGTTGGTGTTACACAGGTTTGTCATAAGTTGTAATTTTTTTTTTTACTTGTTTTAAACTTTTTTTTTTATAGTATAGTAACATTTATACATAACTGTAGCCCTTTTAGTAGAAAAAATACCCACTTTTGTTCTTTGTTTATAAGTTAACTCACAAGTCTAATTTGACTCACCTGTTTTGTGAGATGTACATGCAGAGTCATTCACCTGAACTACTTTCTTTTATTATGATGTGCAGTAACAATAAAATACTTGGTGAGGAAAGGTTATTTGATTAGTGTCTATTAGGTGAGATTAACTAGCAAAAATATTTGAAACCGTAGTATGTGAAAGACTTCAGCTCTGTATTCTGTTTCTTTTTAGAGAGGGCACGCTGTTGTCCTTTCATGTGTGCTGGTGCTCTTTTTAGCTGCTGGGTGAAGTTTGTGGCCCTGATTTGTTAAAGTACATTTCTTCTCTCCATATGTCTGTCTTGAGTAGGTAAAATCTACTGAATGTGGAGTCTCCTCTTGTCTGATAGAGAAAGGTGGCAGCAGTATCTCTTCAAATTTGGTCATTCTCAGTCTGACATATATTTTGACACACTGCAGTAACTTTCCAGAAACCACATTTTTTGATTGTAGGGTATTGTGTGAAATCCTTTTATTTTTCTTAGCCTCTTTCAGATGAACTTGGAAAAAATGCCTGGTCTTCAATGTGATTTAGAACTCGTTCGTGTTGCTGGTGTTATTGATGTTATGTCCTTAAAATTTTTAGACACATTTAGAGCAATGGACTGGATTTTCTGGCTGTCATACAAAGAGTATTTTGCAGTACAGGAGCTACTCTTGGTGCTGAAAACAGTTTAGCTTCAACAACAACTGATTCATCCTTCTTAACATCATTAGGGTTGCTTATTGCTAACTAGTATTGCTGCTGTACTATGTAATGCATAACTGTAGTCTTTAGACTTCAGTGACTGAATATAGCCTTGTTTCTCTTTTAATTGGATCTGTATGTAACTTCTAAATTTGCAGGCCTACGTTGTCTTTGTTACAACATTAGGAGGTCAGTGGTTGGAGCGCAACTTTGCTACGTTTTTGTCCCATGTACTTGACCTGGTCTCCCATCCTCGTGCAACTCAGACCCATGTGGAGGCAGTTTACTCTCGAAGATGTGTGTCCTTTATCCTGAGAGCAACTGTGGGCAGCTTACTTGGGGAGAAAGCACAGATTGCAGCTGCCAAAGATATATGTCAAGCCATTGGTAAACAAATGAAGGCAGTGGGTAAGAACTGTTTTATTTTGAGACTAGTTGAAAGTTACTGTCATTATACTGGGTCAGCCATTTTCAGCTTTCTTCTACTGTAAGGAGTAATTTTGTTGTTACGGTAAAAGATAATTGAGCTGCTTTCTGTTTGAAACATGATATCCAGAAATATAAGTTCTACTTGAAAACTGAGAACGTAAAGCCGGCTTGTTTGAATTTGATGATAAACTGGAAGGATTTTTAATTGATAATGATTGTTTCCCTTCATATAAGGGGGATGATTTTGTAAATTTGTCCTATAGCAGACATAGAAACAGTCCTTTTCTTTGAAGTCACAGTTTCTGCTCCTGGATTATTATGTAGGCAAAAGAACCTACAGTGGGATCTAGAAACTTAATTGGATAATTTAAAGATTATTAGAGGTTGGCATTAAGTAAATTTGCTAAAGGTCAGAGGGCTTTGTTTGTTTTCTTCCATATATATGTATGCAAATTTGTATGTAGAATTTAGATACGTCAAGATTCTATTTTTAGTTACTGTGTATAATACTCTGTACAATACAAACATACTGTATATGTGTGTACTTGCTTTTGCTGTGTTACACTATTAATCCTACCTCTTAGTGCACTGCATCTGTAGTAACTGCTGGGCATGTATTATTTCATGGTCTTTTGATTATTGTGTTTGGCTGATAGCTGTAAAACCATTTCTCTTCAGAATGTTTTTGCTTTGCAAGTTTTAATATAGGGTTAATGTCAAAACTAAACTGCCCCTTTCTATCCTGTATATGTTCAGGAGTGATTCAGATGGTAGTTAATCATGATGCTTTTGTTTTCTTTTCTGCAGAAGCAGTAGTGAATGATGCTAACAGTGAAAATAAATCGGGAGCTGCTGATGTAGCTGCAAGCCAGCATGTAATGGTGTGTGCCCTCCAGGAACTGGGTAGCCTGGTTCAGAGTCTGAATGCCACTGCATCTCCTCTTATTCAAGAGCCCTCTATTGGTATGCAAATGCATTTAAATAGATTAAAGGAGACATGTGAAGAATGAATATGAAATATCATGAAATCTAATTAAATAATAAATTAATATGAAAGGAATAATTAGACAAAAGTGGCACTCCCTATAACATTTCACATAGCTATGTTTGTCCAGCTCAGTGTGTTTAGTACCCTGGTTTTAGTTCAAGTTTTACAGAGTATTAAGCAGCTATTCTGGTTGAAGTCTGCCTGAAGCTGTATTTTAGGGTGAGTAAAGTTGTGATTTTTAGCGTTGACTTGTTTCCGATAATGGTTTTATAGAAAATATATTGTTTTGCTTTATAAAGTCTGAAATATTTGCTCCTGGAAAGCTGTATTGCCTTCAGATATCAAATTTCTGTGGGGAGGTTAAGAATATTTTCTCCAGATGAAGCTGTGCATAGTCCCATTTAAAAAAGCTATTTATTTGGCTTAAGTTGACTAGGGTTTGTGTGGGATTTTCTTCTTGTTTGTTTTAATTTCTGAGTCCATATTTGTACTGTAATGTTGCAGGTTGATTTTTTTTCAGTTTATGGATGCCTATATTTTTTCCAATGGAAGTGCAAGCTCCATCCAACATTTCATTATGCAGCTTGTTGTCTTTACGCATATGAAGTTCTTATCCTGATGTTGCTGCAACTATGGGGTGGGAAGATTGTGCTCATATTTGTCCCTTCTGACTGCTGTGCCCCATAAGAACAGAAGGCAGGCACTATATCTCAGTATTATTTCTGCTAGCTGCTGTGAAGTAAGCAAATAGAAGTTGTTCATCCTCGACAGGGAAAGCAAACGATATGGCTTCTGGGTTTTGAAGTAGGAGTTTGCAAAATTAAAGATCTGGATGAAGGAACGTGTGGTGTGGAGACAGATAGGACTGAAGAGCTCGTGGTTAGAAAGTGTGATTAGCTAGGTCTGGAGCCTCAGAAAGCGTAGAAGGACGGTAACTTGGTGCAGGGAAGACAGTACTTTGTCAAAAACAGAGTACAGCAGTCAGTGACATCTATAGCATGTGCTTGTCTACGATGTGAAGCAAAACCAAAGATCAGTCTCACTGTTGCTGTGTTACTGGCAATCTGCAAAAGATGAGCAGATTGTAAGTATCGTCTCATCCAGTGCCTGTTCCCTTATATAGGGTTACTGCCTCTTCTCAGTTGTTGAAGTAGTAGAAGTCATTGCTATAGCTCTGGCAGCTCCAGCTTTGCTGGTAAAGTCTGACGTGCAGCAGCATAATACTAGTGACACTTCTGTCTTTCCTTAAAGAAGAAGGCCAAGTAATAAAATTCAAGTGCTTGAGTTGTGACTTTCTTAGCTTTCATGTTCCCTGTCTAGTATCACTTCAGTTTACTTGTCTATGTGTATTAAAAAGCTCATTGTAACTTTAAGACTTCTCTTCTGTAAACTCTCTTCTGTAGGTCTGTTGGAGACAGTAACTTCAGTTCTTCTTCATCCCAGCATGGCTGCTCGACTTGCAGCTGCGTGGTGCTTGCGGTGTGTAGCTGTGGCATTGCCTTTTCAGCTGACTCCATTTTTAGACAGATGTGCAGAAAGACTCAACAATTTGAAGACCTCCCCTGAAGCTGTTAGTGGCTACAGTTTTGCAATGGCTGCTTTGTTGGGTGGTGTACATCAGTGTCCCTTAGGTATTCCTCATGCCAAAGGAAAGGTGAGATAATGAGTGTTTCATCCGTAAGTGAATTAAAAGATACCTTTTTGTCTAGAGGTAATAGCTTTGCAAAGTGTGTGACATGGTAATGGGTTAAAACATGACTGAAACTGAACTTATGCCAATGAGAGAGCAATGGCCAGAGCATGTGCTTATAGTATTTAAGTGGCAATATTTACCAGCTTTTTTGCCCTCTTTCTTTCAAATTTACATTTTTGTTTGACATATTAATGAATAATTGCTGAAGAGAATGTTACTGTGTTGTCATATGCATACTACTAATCGTTGGCATTAAATGTAATCTGCCTTCATTCTTTATAGAGGGTCAATTTAGATGATTTGAGAGCATCTTTATATGTAGTCTGTAGAGTGGATGTGTAGCAGAAACTTGCAGTGACTTAATTTACATTTTAAAAATCCATTGTTTTTTTCATTGGTACAGATGGTGGTCAGTATTGCTGAGGATCTGTTACGAACTGCTGCCCAAAACAGCAGACTCTCCTTGCAGCGGACTCAAGCTGGATGGCTTCTACTCGGAGCACTTATGACTTTAGGTTTGTAAAAACAGATGCCTTTTGTTTTATTTTAATGCTTCTCCAACATTTCTGATTATCTACTGTGGCAAATGGTCTCTACATGTAATCAGTCCGGTATCTAGCACAGGAGTATTTATACCAAGGGAAACAGAGTGTTAGTGTATTTATTTCAGCGGTGTTGTTCATGCTGGGGAGAAGGGAAATATTAGTATTTATGTAAACTGAAGGATAGTAGGTGTCATACCCAAGAAAGACTTCTGCTCTGTTTTTAGAAGTCCAGCCTTTAGTCATTCTATGAAAAGGGCAAAACTGTGCATAGTCTCTCTTCCTTAATACGGTGGCGTAGAAGAAATGGACCTTAAATAAAGTGTAGTGAGCATTCCAACAAGTTGCATGTGTGTCTCTGGATAGACATCAGTACTGGTTAGAAACGTTATTTGTTTAAAAGCCATACAATTGCCTTAAAAATAGCCAGACTCATGTTCATATCTACCATCATGAAAATATTGGAAGCTTTATTTAAGAGGGTGTAAGTATATTCTTGAATTTTCCAGCAATAGCGGTTCTTTGGTTTGGATTTTTTTTATACTGGAAAATATGATAAAGTTCTGCTGCATTCTGCAGTATTTTGATCTCTCGGCAAATACCATTTTGTGTTCCATCTTGCTTCTCTAAATTGTCCGTTTTTTCCCCAGCTTATTGTTGTGTTTTTCTAAAAGGGTACCACGATTTTGGTTGTCCTTCTCCAGTAGATTTTTAATGCACTTCCACTGGATCCTCTGGAGTTTTTTCAGAAGTTTAAAGAAAACTTGACCATTAAACTAGTTACGTAATCAGTAGCTGTCAGTTGTTTTTTCTGCTCATTTTATGAGCAGGTTAGGATAGGCTAAACTGCCTATATAGGTTTTTTTATTGTTCAAGTGGGAAGAAAAGAAATAGAGATAAAGGAAGAGAAAAATAGCTTAAAGAGCAAAAGCCTTCAGGTCAGATTGTTCATGCGTAAAGAAATACAAGTTTTAATTATGCTCTTGCTTTTTTTCTTGTGTGTGTAGGTCCTTCTGTTGTTCGATATCATCTGCCTAAGATGTTGCTGCTGTGGCGAAATGTGTTTCCACGTTCTCTGAAGGAACTGGAAGCAGAGAAGGCAAGGGGAGATTCTTTCACTTGGCAAGTAACACTGGAAGGCCGCGCTGGAGCTCTGTGCGGTAAGAATTTCAAACCTCAAGATGACAAGTGAGCGGTAAATCAAAACATGATCCCAAGACTTGTAGGGAGTACTCTCGTGACTTCCCTGCTTGCTTTGAAAAAGAATGAGATGTATCAGATTTTCATTAATGTGACCTAGTTTTGGCATATAGTCCTATAAACATGTCACAGAGTCATTGAATAAACATTTTCAGTTGCTGCGTTTCGATGTTTTCTTAGGAGCTGTATCTTGCTTACGCTTTATATTTATATGTCTCAGTATAATTTTAATTTAAATTGTTTTATTAGCTATGAGAAGTTTTGTTGCTCATTGTCCTGAGCTACTTACAGAGGATGTGATCAGGAAGTTGATGACACCAATAGAATGTGCCATGACAATGATGTCACAGTAAGTAGGCAGCTTTTTATTCACTTTTGTCTTTTCCTGGGCCTGAAATAGTAGAACTAATTTGTTTTAATTCATATTCTGACCTAACACTACACTGTCGCTGCTTGTCCATGTTGAAAAAGCCTTTTACAAGAATGTGTTTATGGTTGTTAGCTTTGTAAAAGGATATTATTGCATGGTCT
This sequence comes from Nycticryphes semicollaris, assembly GCA_013400055.1. NCBI lineage: Eukaryota > Metazoa > Chordata > Aves > Charadriiformes > Rostratulidae > Nycticryphes > Nycticryphes semicollaris. The sequence continues at coordinate 32,990 of VXBJ01000045.1, forward strand.
GTGCTGAAGGGCCTTCCATGGTAACTTTTGTTAACTGTGTTTTGGATTTCCAGTTCAGCAAGCTTTTGAGTTCATGGTTTGCTTATCCTTGTGGAAGAAGTGAGAAAACTAAGATAGTGGTATACTAAATCTTAATCAATAAATTCTTGTCTTATGAAATGTACAAATTAAAAGACTTCAGATGTTTTAAAGAATAAAATTAAAAATACAGCTTGGGGTTGGGTTTTGTGATTTGGCGTTGTGTAGTCCGCATCTGTCCCACCCCTCCACCCTTCTCCTGATAAAAGACAGGAGTTTATTCTGAGGAGGTGCAGAGACCCATTTACAGCAGTGCACATTTAAAAAAAAAAAAAGTTTGCTCAGCACATCTACCTGTGAAAATGTATTGAAAATTTGAGTAATATTGCTCAGAGTAGTTTTCTGAATAGTTGTTTTCTTGTCTTGACTAGAGACGTGTTTTGTGAAAAGATAACTGAAAAGACTCTTTTCAGCAACTGTAATATTTCTGGCTGTCTCTTTTTCTCTTTTGATTCTATAGCATTCCATCAGTAATTAAAGCCCATGGAGCTCATCTCAAAGCCAGTGCAGCTATGGTCCGTTTAAGACTTTATGATATACTGGCTTTATTACCTCCGAAGACATATGAAGGTACTTAAATTTTTTAACAATTTTTATTAAAGTAAAATTTCTGCTTACTCCTTTTGATGTATTTTTGGTGCTTACCTTTGAAGCAGATCGAGGATTCAAAATAGAATACTAGGAATCTCCAAGAGCCTTGTACTATATTCCTCATCTTTTATGTGTATCTTGACTCCAGAGTAGAATATTGCAAAATATTGGAGTGATACTTAGACTATGAAAGCGACAGTCCTGATTATAGGATTGAGATGTCTGGAGATCATGTTGTGAAGTCCAATTTAAGTGGTCCAATTTAAGTTTTGTTACTTAAATGACAGAAAACATAATTTCTAAGTGTATTCAAAGAGCAGCTGTGAGAATGAAGAATTAGATTTGGTGTCCAGTGGTGTCTTCTTTTTTAACTTGATTTGATCTCTTAGACAGATGTATCCTATTAGTAGATATTAAACTAATCGGGCAGATTAGTTTTCTGGGTTTTGTTTGTTTGTTTTTTGTTAATTCATTAAATTTACATGATCACATGGATCAGCAAATTTTTGGAAAATCTGGTTTGTCATCCTGGAAGGGGTGGCCTGATTTGTTGTTTAGAATATTGATATCGGAATTGGGAGTTCTGCTTGAAGTCTTGCTCCCAACTCTGATCTTGTCAGGTCTGGTTCTCTCTCTGTTTGCTACCTGTAAAACTGAGGTAACAGTACGTGCTGTCATTTGTAACATCTGATCTTCAGCTGAAATGTTTTGGATAAGAAGCAGCAATAATACTTTTTAATGTCCATCTTTTTAGGATCATTTAATGCACTCCTTCGAGAGTTGGTAGCAGAATTTACTTTGACAGACAACTCTGCTAATACAACCACATCGCTCCTAAGGTCTCTTTGTCATTATGATGACAGTGTTCTTCTTGGCTCTTGGCTGCAGGAAACGGATCATAAGTCAATTGAAGACCAGGTAACAAGAAACCAGAAGAACAACAAATTTTCTGTGCTATCAGTCTGTGTGATGTTTGTGAGCGGGAAGCCTTCTAATACTGAAGCTTCACACCTTGTTTTTAGTCTTATTTCAGAGGTTTGTTAGGTGTAAGTCCTTCCATCTACAGTATACTGTTTTGATTAAAAACTGCTTACAGCTGAGATACGAGCAGAGTTACGCGATTTATATGGTTGTGGCTAGTGAACTGACCTAATTTCCTGATTAGCCTGGTCTAGAAGTTTTCATGGAATTTTTTGAACCAGAATAAATGCAAGTTCCGCTCAACGTGTTTTGTAGTGAGGCTGCTGTCATAACATCAGTGTTGCAAATGGCGTTTTAGCAAATAAGTTTTAAAATGGTTTTGTAGGTGTAGTATGAAATCTTACATTTCATTTGGAAGCATTGACACAATTTTGTTGACATTTTAAGGTTGTGCTTCTAAAAATAAAAGTAAGTCTTTGAAACATAGGAATTAAATATTTAAAAAAAAGGAAACAAGTTTTGCTATGGTGGTCTCTTAATAAAGTTTTTGAGATCAACTGGTAATGTTGATCTGGTTATTTTTCTTACAATTCTTTGAGAAGAAATGTAGTCTAGGGAAGAATTAGTTAATGTTAAAAAGTTTAGGAAACTATGTGGTAATAGTCTTGTTTTTTTACTTGCTTAATTTTTGATAACTAGGATTTCTTTTAAGAAGAGTACAGCACAACTAGATTCTAATTTTGTTTCATGATTAAACAATTAAGTTATGAAAAGAAGTTTATCTTCAGAAAAACAATCTAGTTTAATTATGTTTCCTGAAAAAATGATGGTTAAGGAAGTATTTTCCTGTTAATAGGTATATTAGTAATTTTAGTACTATTTCTATATCTTTCTGCATAGGGATTCATTACAGCCAGAACTGATGATTTGATATACTGTATTGTAGCTCAATGCTCAAGCACAGAGTGAATTAATAACCTTTTTTCTAAAATGTCACTTTGTAGTCAGTGATTCAGAATCTGCTATTAGTATCAGAATTAATCCCCTTTCTCTGATTTCCATCTCTTACTACTAGGTTTGATAATTTGTGCATTTATCCAGCTGTTAACTGCTATGACCCTCTGGGATTTATCTGGCTCTTTATATTCTAACATGAGTGTGCAGTGGGACACAGCAGTTGCAGGTGTTTGTAAGTTATTCTGTTCTTCTAAGCTACTGCAAGCTACTGGTTTTTTTGGTTATCACTAGTTCCAGATTTTCTGTGCAAAGATGTATTCAGAGGTATTCATATCATGTGGCATTTTGCAGCTTCAGCCAAACAGTGCTTCTGGAAGCGGTGCTTTGGAACATGACCCTTCATCTATTTATTTGCGCATCCCAGCTGGTGAAGCTGTACCTGGTCCCCTTCCTTTAGGAGTATCTGTCATCGATGCATCTGTGGCTCTCTTTGGTGTGGTTTTTCCTCATGTCTCTTACAAACATAGGTCAGTTTACATCAGTGTTCAATTTCAGAATCAAAGGCCTTGTTCTCTGGATAGTGTATGTTTGGGGTTTTTTCAGTGTTTTTGGGTTTGTTTTTTTTTTTTTTAAATAAGATTCTTCTTTGATATCAACTGTCTTTACATTCATAGTTCAGTATTTGGTATCCACTGTGTCTCAGAATTCCAGAATATGTCTACTCAGTTAGAAATAAGGTGATTTCCTCAGTTTCATCAGTTTTGAAGATTGGAATTCAGAGGTGGAGGCTGGATTCTTCTCTCCTCTTACTGCATTTAACGGTATTAACGTCCCTGCAACCAAAATTTCCTGCAAAAATATCCATTGCAATTAACTTCACGTCAGCCTTGAAAACACAGCAGTAGCATCCATTGAATTTCACTTGGCTTCCTCAAGTAAGACCATTTGATTTATACTGGGCAAATGATTTTATGCAGGATGAAAAAGAGGGAATGGAATTCAGCTTATTTTCCTTTGTGTTCCACATTACTGTTGCAGAGTTATGAGTTGTCAGGACTAATTTTGTCATTCAGTTTAGCTAATTTGTCACTGAACACAGAGTTAAAGCAGCTCTAAGATGTGTCTCAAAGTAAAATTATCCTTTAGTGTATTCCTGATGGGAACAATTTTTTTCCTAACAGTCAGTCTCATTTTGCAGTAAACGCAGGATAGACTTGGGGCTGACTTGCAATACTTTATCTGTTGTTAGCTGTGGGAAGATTTGTCTGGGGAACTGCCAAGTAGTTAAGAACGCAGATTATTCGTTATATTCCTGTTCTTGGTATCTTCTAGAGACTCCTCCTCCTCCCAGTAACATGTTCTGGTGTGGTTAAATGGAAGGAAAAATAGAGGTTAAATGGGGAAAACAATAGGAACAATAACAGGACCATGGAGGCTGACACTATTTTGAATGGTAGTGGAGAGGCAGCATTTTTCCCCTCTTGTCCTCATAGCTTTCTAGTTACACAGCCAAACGTATCGGAAGACTCACTTCCTCTTGGTGGTGTTTCTTCAACAGGAATAGTAAACATCTGTGGATGAGCTAAAAAAAACCCCAGCAAAGTGATGTTCAGAGTAACTCTACCCTTTCTGTTTAAATTGAATACCTTCTGCAGCCCCTGAAGCATAATTTCTGTGACTGAATTTAAAAGGCCCTTTTGTCATGTGCTTTTTTTTTTTTTTTTTGGTTACAAAGGGGGTTTTAGTTGGTGTTTTGAAAAAATGTCACTTAAATGATGTTTTTCTCTGTTTTAGATTACAGATGTTGGATCACTTTGCTGAATGTGTCAAGCAGGCTAAAGGTGTTCGCCAGCAAGCTGTGCAGCTTAATATCTTTACTGCTGTTCTTAGTGCCTTGAAGGTAAAAACATGCAAACTTTTAATGAATGCCAAAGTTCAGCACTTTGATTCATCGATTTGTATTTGGTATAAAAGGCTGTTAAAAGAACGTTACTGAAGTTACCAGTTAAAGATTGAAAAGTTTGAAAATCTCCAAATTGTAGTGTTTTCAGACGCTAGCATGAGCTCTTATATGCATGTATCTGTACAGAGAATAGGTGAAGCTCATGTAGTCAGCAGTCTATAGTGTTCAGACTTACCTTTTTTTTTCTTTTTTAGTTCTGTAATTTTATTTGCACTGTATTCATGGATTTAAGTAATTCTGCATATGTACTCAAAAACCCCTTGATGTCTGAATATAGCACAGACGAGGCTCATGAAAATAAAAACAAAAATAGATTTGGGTTTCCACTTTGGATATCTTAATTTTTTTTCTTCTTAAGACTCTAATATTGCACAGAATTCTAGATGCTTATGTCTAGTCAACCTGATTTTACAGTTTTGTGTTCTCCAGTTACACTTGGAAATCCAAGTCGGGATTGGATGCTATCAAGTGCTGTCAATGCTATCAAGTCAGGAAGGTAGACAGCAAGTCACAAATAATATTCTTGAGAAATACTTGGCTTCAGTGACTTGCATTGCCTCAAGGCTTTGTGGGACAGTGACTAAGAGCATAGGATTTTCTTTCTACTAGTCAAACTTCTTAAGGCATTTCTATTGTTTTTCCTGACGTGGTTTTATATGGTTTCCAATTCATGAGTTTGTTGGACAACATCTGTCATTGTCATCCTTGTTCATCCTTGGAGCAACTAAATCCTGTGCACTGAAGAGGCTACCCTCATAGAACTGCCAGCCTGTAGTTAAAGATCAGGGAAGCTGCTTCTTGTCTGCCATACAAAGAGATGTTTAAGCTAATTGTTTACTGAGGCTCCATGTCCATGGCTGATGGGCAAAATATTGGCAAAAGAGCATCTCTCCTCCTTGCTTTGTTCTTAGAAATATGAACTGTGTTGCTTCAGATTAAAAGTAGATTCTGAGACAGATGCCTGTGTTATGGTTCAAGGCGAATTGGCCACTTATGGACAACAGATGCTGTCCCCCCACCTCTCACTCCAAGAAGAGGAGGAGGGATAAAGAGATTTCACAAGTTCAGAAGGAACGAAACCACCTTAATGAAATATGAAGAATAAAATAAAAATGAAATTATGAAATAGATACAATATTCACAAAACCACGTCAGGCTCCCAGGATGACATCACCAACTTCACTGAGGAAGTCCCAGATTGGACTCGGAGATGGATGGGAACTGGATTCAGGATCTGGAGTTAGGAACACATAGATCAGGACCAAAGGCAGATGAACAGGCAGTCCTCCTTGGACATTGGCCACTGCAGAAAGAGAGCTGGCCCTTTGATCCCTAAGCTTTGATACTGAGCATGGGGCAGATGGGATGGAATATTCCATTGGTCAGTTTTGGGTCACCTGTCGTGTCCGCTCTTCCCTGCAGGTGGGACCCCTCTATGCTTTTCCATTTCTGACCCTCCAATGGGACAAATAACAAAATTAGCTGACCTTGGTTGTTACAGCAATAAGTATAAGCAAGAGCCTCTCTGCATACCGTTCCTTGGCATGAACTATAAACACAAGTCTTATCACTCTGAGACCTAACGGTTTTCTGCACAATACACTGTTAATTTCAGAGAGTTAGAAGAAGCCTAGCTAATTAGTAAAATTACTAAACAGAAAGTTGCTTCTATTTTACCTCAAACCAGGACTGCCTGGAATTTCCCGTGCCAAATGGCCAGAGAATTGTCAAAATTGTAAGAGCTGAAAGGAGTATTTCAGAAGAGTGGGAATCTGTGGTAGAGCTGTCAACTTCTTCCTCTATAATACATACAGTGTTTGTATTTACATAAGTTTAATGATTTTTCCCAAAGTGAACGACTTCTTAAAAATAGTAGTGAAAGATGATGTGCTATTAATGATATATGGGAGCCCAGGAAGCTGCAGAAGCAATATTTAGAGTTACTGTTCTGTAGAATGTTCACATAACAGGCTATATAAATGTTTGCAAACATGTGATTAAGAAAAAAATATTTTTGTGTACCTAAAATGTCTTTGATTAAGCTGATTATTGCAGAAATGTAACTAAGTTGTGGTTTTCCTGTCTGTCAGAAAGCGATGTTGCAGGTAGACTCGAAAGCTTCTCTTTTTTTTTCTGGAGTATCTGTGTAAGGCTGTCTCAGATTGAGTAGCGCTAGGGTGCGTGTAATGCACTGGAATATGTTTGGTAAGAGACTGGTGCAACAGGTCTTCCTGTATGTGAAATAGGTAGAGTGTTGGCAAATAGCAGGCTGAGTCTAGTGTTGATTTCGAGTTGTAAATATTTTCAACCAGTATGCTTTAGGATAAATGACCACAAATTTAAAGAAAAGTGCATAATTTTTGAATATAAGATGTCAAATATTGTAAAATTGCTCATATATCTTCTCTTTCTCCCCTGCTTTGGAATGCTTTTTCATATTTTTTTTTTTCATGTAGGGTTTAGCTGAGAATAAAAGCACATTAGGACCAGAAGAAGTCCGCAAGTCTGCTCTGACGCTGGTAATGGGAGCCCTTGATAATCCTAACCCTATTTTGAGATGTGCGGCCGGCGAAGCTCTTGGCAGAATGGCTCAAGTAGTTGGAGAAGCCTCTTTCATTGCTAGAATGGCTCAATACAGTTTCGATAAGTAAGTTGTTTTTGATTCATAAAAGGAAATAAAAATATAACATAACGTAGTTCAAAAGATTCCTCTTTTATTCCCTGAGGCTGCTGCCTCAGGGCTGCAGCCCATTTTGATTGTTCTCTTCTCTTCTTCCTTGATTGCTATGATTATGTAGATCTAACAAATGGAGTCAAGGTGACCAAACTGCTCCAGATAGATAAACGTAGTTTACACTAAGTATGTATGTGATGTGAATTGTGTGATAATGGTTCTGTTTCATCAAAACGTTCTCTTTACATATGGATTGAACTTATCTACTGGTCCATAATTTTTTTCCATGTTCTGCTAATCTCAGGTCTTTAGAAAGATGTCTGGTAGATATAACAAGACAACATGTTTCCCAAGTTTTGGCCTTAATCTAAGATATCAGCCTCTCTGGGAAGCGGAATGCACCTGCCTCAGGGCTGCAGCCCATGTTTTTGGCTAGCCAGGCAGCATGCATATAGCCTCAGTCCAGCTGTTCTACCTCTGGGTAATTCAATTTTTCACATCATTTCATCTTTTAATAAATTACATCATCTTCACTGTCTTTCATTGAATTTCTAGTACTGGAACTATTTGAGATTTGCATTTACATTGTTCACTGGCTAAAAGCATGCTTGCTTTTCACACACAGACAACCCAGAGTGGAGGGAAATTAATCTTTCTTGTTCTAATTAGGATATCCTTCTTTTCTCTCTCTTTTTCACCGCTGAGAAGGTATAAATTAGAGAGTTATGTATGTGGCATGCATTCAGAAGCAGAAGTATTGTGGAAAATATTCAACAAGTCAGTGCTTCATACAACTAAGTCATTCAGAATGCTATTTATTCTGTTGTAGTTTCATTAGTACAATACTATTTAAAAAACCCCTGCTTTTTTTGAAAAGTCATAGAACTCAGCTGGAGAAGAAAACAGCTGTATTAAAAAGTTACTCAGTTGACTTTGCAGTGGAAGACACAGCTGTAGATTTCGTTGTAATTTCTCAGTATGTGGTGTCATTTTTCCATTCTTGAATCCTTTTCATTGCAGTGGTCTAGCAATGACTTTTAAATTAGTCTGCTGTGAAACATTGGTAAACAGTAGGTGCTTGTCCTATATTATTTCACTTTCAAAACTCTTCTTCATCTGAAATGTCAAGTTCTCACCAGGAAGAAAGAAAATAACGATCAATGAATTTTTTTTTCATTTGCCTTATATTTAATGCACTTTAATAGCAGTATAGATTAAGTGCATTATTTTTGCTTTTATTGTTAAGGCTTCTCAAGATCTTGTAAGGTGGCCTGCAAAATTCTTAGTCATTTACACTGTTACGATACTTGAAAGGTTCTTTGGAACAAACTTAGTGAATTACATGATTTCCTTTTATTTAAACATTGACAGGTTAAAATCTGCTCGAGATGTTGTATCAAGAACAGGCCATTCTTTGGCTCTGGGCTGTCTCCATCGGTACGTTGGTGGAATTGGTTCCGGACAACATCTGAAAACTAGTGTCAGTATTCTTTTGGCTTTGGCACAAGATGGAACCTCTCCTGAAGTTCAGGTAAAAACACAATCAGTTGCCACAAAACTACTTTAAAATGTAACCTTACTGTTAGTAAGGGAGGCAGTCGCAAAGTGGTCACACTAATTCAGACTGGCAAGCGTTATAGAATACATCCTTATTTCTTTTCCTCAGAGCAATGAAAAAAAAAATAAAATATCATAATTGGCACTTGGGAAAACAAGCCTAGTTTTGTTTGGAGATAATGTTTAAAAAATAATAACCTATAAATGCAATTTCAACTCTTAAATTTCCTTAGTTTATTTAAAGTAAGCCAAAGTTCATTTTGCATACATAACTTACTTCATGTTTGAGGTATTGAAACTCCCAGGTGATTGCTTGAGATCCTGAGGCCTTAGTCAGAGTAGCTACGTAAACATGTTTAAGCAAGGACATACATGGCTAGGCTCAGTCTGCATATAAAATTGTTTAAATTTTCTAAATTCATTACTGAAAAATATTCCTTTTTTTTTTTTTTTTGATAGACCTGGTCTCTCCATTCACTTGCCTTGATAGTAGATTCTAGTGGACCAATGTACCGGGGGTATGTGGAACCAACGCTTTCTCTAGTTCTTACTCTGCTCTTAACTGTTCCACCATCGCATACGGAAGTACATCAGTGCTTAGGCCGATGTCTTGGAGCCATAATAACTACTGTTGGGCCTGAGCTGCAAGGTTAGTGGCAATTTGAAGAGGAAAAAAAAAATCTAACTTGTGTAAAGATGATATATCACAATCAGAAAAAGGAAGAAAATTAATTTTTGTTGCAATTCCAGGTTGGAGGGGGGTGGGTCAGTGTTGACAAGTCAGTTACAATTCTGCAAGCATCCTTACTTCTGATCCTACTTACTATTGCTTGGGGTTTTTTTGACTGCAGTTTGAGATTTAGATGAAGAAGTTGCAGTGATGTATGGTTTTCTGCTAGTGGCAAATTTACATGGTAGGTAAAAGATGAAAACTCCTCTTACTGCATATTTTGCCCCATATATTTTTGGCAAGATATTTTCTCTGCTTTTTCAAGACATGCTGATTTTATTTTTAATTGATGGTGAGAACTTAAGTTTAACACCATGGATAATGTTGTGAACTATAACTTATTTCCACATGCTTTTGATATTCTTATATTCTTGATATTCATGGTACCTTAGTGTAGAGAAGAAGATTTTGTTATGCCAAACACATTATCTGAAGTTCAGACTTAGATGGCAAAACTACGGATGTGTAAATTTGTCTAACTGGGATTTCTAGGAATATTTATAGAATGATCTTTGATGCAGTGACAGAGCATCAGCCATTAGCGAAGTTTGAACTCTAACTGGACAGAAGTTTCTAGCAATGAAAAATTCCTAGATGGTTTAATTGAATGTGTATATCTGCTTCCTGTGTGTTAACCTCTTGATTTTATGTGTCATTAACTTTTTAGATAAATATGTAGAGTATCTTCTGCAGGCTACATTTTTCTGTAATTCAGGATTTTTATAAACCTGAAGGTTAATTCTTGAAATGCAGAGTGGGATTATACTTCAAATTTGAAATTCTTTTGAATTCTTCTAGTAGAACATTGCAACTCATCTAATGGTGCTAGCTGAAGTAATTTGCCTATGTGTGTGCTAGCTTAATTGTTACCTGAGGTTTCAGGGAATGGCTCAATGCGTGAAATGTTACCCATGTGTATAAATTGAAAGAGACTTTCAAAATTGAAATTCAGATAATTTTACTGGTTTTGTTTCCTGGGAAGATACTCCTAAAATATTTCTGCCTGAAGATGATTGATGCAAAATTTCATTTGGACAGGACATTGTTTAACTGAGCTAAAAGAGATATTGCAACACTCTGTAGTGTTTCTTTGAAATTGTGTAGGTACTAATTTGTGGTGAGAGTTCAGAAGACTTGTATGTTAACCTTTGAACTCTGAAGCAGTAAAAATTCTTGTTTCTCAAATGTTTAGTCTACAGTTGTCAGGAAAGCTTTGCTGCATTAAGGTTATTGTATTACATCATTAGGTAATGGAGCTACAATTTCAACAATCCGTTCTTCCTGTTTGGTGGGATGTGCAATCACACAAGACCATTCAGACTCGCTTGTTCAGGCAGCTGCCATATCCTGCCTTCAGCAGCTTCATATGTTTGCACCACGGCATGTCAACCTGTCCAGTCTGGTTCCCAGTCTTTGTGTGAGTACAAAATGCATCCCTTTTGTTCCTCAAAGTTTGACGTGTGTGCTTAGCAGAGGACAGGGAAAGCACTTAGCAAGATGTCAAGAATACCCATATGTAATAAACAGGTCACATTTGCAAAAACACTGGAGTGCAGTAAAACATGTCTATCCCCAAGCCATTTTCAGAATGCTGCCTGAATTGAAGCCATAGGGTCTGAATCTCTTTCAGCCTAGATAGCACAAGTTAGCAAGCATTTCTATGTAATATGACTGAGGTAAACAGATGCTGAAATGCTACATTTCCTCCAACTGCATGCACAGAGGGAAGTGAATGAACTGGGGAAAGGTAGGAGATTTTGGATTTATTTTAGCACTGTCAGTGTAGTAGACGCTGACATTCAAATTCTTGTGCTGCTGCTGTGAGTGTTGCTTTCTCACTCCATTTGCATTCTGTCAGCAAGTCCTGGCTTAAGCCTGGAGGAGAGACAGAGGCTGGAACCCAAGACATACCAAATAAGAATATAAGAGGAAGGCTGTTGTGTGTGAGCGTGCATTTTGGTGTGGGTAGTTGGGTTTGGGTTTTTTTATTTTTTATGATAACAGTTTTTAAAATTCTTTTTTAGATTATTCAGTTAGTCCAATACTGAGAAATTTGAAAAGCTTCTCTCTAATGTCTGTTGGATGACTTGCAGTTATTTGTTTCATGTTTTCTGGAGCTGGTGGTTCTGTGCTACCTGAAGGAGTGCTATCCTACTCACGGCAGCCCTGGACCTTTCTCTTAGTCTGCCATCCAAACTTTCCTTAGGGAATCCTTTCATTATGTGCCTTCCCCCACAGTGGTTTCATAACCACTAGTTGGTTGTTTTGTAACTTAAAATGTGCAATACTTTTTCCATTAATTAAATCCTACAAATGTTCTGTATTTTAGTTTCATTAAAACAACCTCAGTGTGATATTTAGATTTAAAATCAGCTTTTTTTTTTTTTTTTTCAGGACTAAAATGTTGTGTATTCATTTGTGGAATAAAGATCTACTGTTAAAATACTTTATAAACGATACAACCCTTTCATTTAGGAGAGCAATTTCCATCCACATAACAACCTAATACTGAGAAAGCAAATGTGTATTTGGTTTATTAAAAACAAATTCCCCAGGGTAAATATAGAATTGGAGTTTCTTAAAGAGTACTCTTCATCTCTTCCACTGTGGAAAAACATACAGTTCTCTGTGTAGCTACTTCCTCTGAGGAAAATAGAGACCATGCACAGGTCTTCTATGTGAAAAATATTGGCAAAACAAAAAGGTGGTTTAAAAGGAATTAGAAGCCAGTGTTGGTTAGCAAAAAATCCGAAGCTTTGTTATTGAGAGGCACTTATTAAAACTTATGCTATGAGTTCCAGTACAAGTTTTGAAAGTTTCTGTGATAGCTGTGGTGCACCTGATGATGGCTTTTTGCTTAAAAGAATGTGATTAATAGCTATAGCAGAATGCGCGGTTGAGTAGTACTGAAGAGTGTAACCGATCGGAAAGTCTAAGTAGTCTAAATCACACTGGTGCAGCAGTTCCAATATTAAGCTCTTATCTCTTTAACCAGATAACACCTGTCAGCTCTGTATAGGTCAGCTTTATTTGCATATTTTTACGTTACAAAAAATGCTTACTTCTAAACTTTCCAGGTCTTGTCAAAAGCTTGGTACCCAGCAGCTTACCTATGGGCATACAGTTGAAAAGTAGAATGCTGTTTGACCTTAGCAGCACTGATTTGTTGATTGGGGGCTACCGCAGATCACTCACCTGTGATGGTTTTGATTTTTAGGTTCATTTGTGCAGCTCCCACTTACTGCTTCGCCGGGCTGCAGTTGCATGTTTACGACAGCTTGCTCAGAGGGAAGCAGCAGAAGTATGTGAATATGCCATGAGCTTAGCAAAAAATGCTGGAGACAAAGAAAACAGTGGCATCAGTAAGTATGTCTTCCGTGTGGCCTTTTTGTAACAGTTGGGTGTGTTTGTATGTGTGGTTTGCCTTTGGAGGAGGGAGAAAAAAAAAAAAACAAAAAAAAACAAATCAGGAATTTCCCCCAAGAACAGAACAAAAAGCTAAACCTGTCCCTTCTATCTCCAATAGATTTTGGCCACATCCCTGCTTGCCCCTTGGTTTGCACATACAATTTAACTTTTTGTAAAGTTCAGACTTAAACTTCTCTGCCCCATTAAGACTGGCAATCAAACGGGGAATGCAGTACATATACAGTGGAAACATTTTACAGTTCTTCTGATATTTTAAGTCTTGCTCTTTCAGAAATTGACTTAATTTTATGCTGTTTAAATGAGATGCCTGGTGGTGTTATATTCTGTTAGCAGCATGTCTGCAAAGCCTGTGGACTTTGCTGGCAGTGTCAATTCTTACATGTATCATTTTATTCTGAAAACAGGAGGCTCAACAGTGTTGATCAGCAGTCTTCATACAAACAGAATTGTGAGCTTATTTATATTAAATCACACCGGTTAAGTCTGTCTCTGGAAAGAATCTTTAGAGTCCAGTACTATCAGGGTTTTTTACAAATTCACAGCATATGTATCTTGAAGAGACAGATATTCTTTTTTTAAAATTAATACCCTATAGGTGTTATTTGCCTTGCAGAAAGTAAATTTAAAGAACCGCTGTATCAAAACCTTGTGGTGTTAGTTTAAAAGAAATTCAGTAACGTCTTGGTGTATCATTGCCTGAACTATACACACACAACTAAAGAAAGTCCAATTCTAGTCTGTTATTCGAAATTTTAAAACTGAGTTACTGATTTCAGAAAAGATTTCTCATTATTGTCTTGCAGATATGAATCCTTTTGCACCAGGAGCTGGTTCTCGGCGAGATGCTCATTCCCGGCATCAGGGGGTTAATATAACAGAGACAGGCCTGGAAGGTGTCCTTTTTGGAATGTTGGATCGGGAGACTGATCGGAAGTTATGCTCAGATATCCATGATACTCTGGGACATATGCTTTCATCCCTAGCAGTAGAAAACCTTTCTCACTGGCTAATGCTTTGTAAGGATGTCCTTGCAGCTTCCAGTGGTAAGTGCTCTGTAGTGTTCACATAAATGACAGTATGTTCTTAATATTAGCATCTTCTGGCAATATTTGTCTGGAGCTTGTCTTTTACCCTAATTAAGATATAGCATATATGGTACATAGAACTCTGATTACAGCACAATAAAATTGCTTGCTTCAAAAAAAGAAATTATCAAGGTTATGTTAAGTCTTAAAATACCGTTTTTAAAGTTAAAAAGTTAACTGTCTTAAAGTAGAATTTCCAGTGGAGATTATTACTCTGACATTTCAGTACCTTAGTGAAAGCAGACATACCCTTTTTAGCGTTTATACATCAGGTGATCTATACACTGTGAGCTCTCTTCTGTGAGGTTTTGTGTTACTGATGTGATGATGGGTTACCATGGTGATGAAACTTTTGCTGCTTGTTCAGCTTTGCAGACTTGTTTGCAAAGATCTTGTCCTCTGAGACCTTATTCCTGTTTTTCAGTTTGTAGGATGGTTGTGACGCAGATTCTGTTCATTTCCTTTGCATTTATTCTTGTTTATTGGCATACTGCGAGTTCATCCTGGAGCTGTTTCTAAATGCTGCCAGCTTTACGTTTACTGATGAGTAATACTACCAATGATTTCTTTATGTAATGCAGCTACCATATACCTGCCCAGTGGAAAAGACCTCTTTGCCCGAGTTTGTGGTTGGCGTGTCCTTTTCTTATTTCATGTGGGTTGGGTTTTCAAGTTTTTAATGTGGTTGTCCAGTCATTTATTTATTAGTAGGTGAAATAATCTGCAGGTGAACCATATTGAAATACATTTCTGTCAGTATTTTAATAAGCCAGCAACTTCGTTTTGAACTCCTTTGATCCAGCCAACTGGCAGATGAACAAAATCTGGTTTGCTATTTAAGCAGAGATTTACAAATCAGTGACATAAGGTCCTGGATGGCTTCTCAAAACGTTGTTGTGAATTGGCATCGTCCATGTTTGGTTTGCCATAGCCTCTTTCTCTCTTTATTGAGTGTCTTGGGTTTTCAGTGGCTTAAATTTAGACTTTCTAAGAAACATGCCTTAGTTGGGGTGAATTACCCTTGCAATAATTTCTTCTCATTCTCCTCTAATTACTGCCAGAAGTTGGTTTTTTTTTTTTTTTTTGTCAGTATCTTGGCATTTGGTTAATTTAGACCTTGCCAATGAGACTTTTATGTTTTCATTTCTGAACAGCAGAAGTGCTTATGCATATTTGGTGAGTTGTTTTTTGTCCCTGTTTGGATTTGTTTTTTTTAATGTCATCCCTGAAGTATTTTTATTTTCTGAAATGACATCTCACAGCATGCTTAGAAAACAGGACACACACTTGGAGAAGAGAATTTTTTGAATGTTAAGCAGCTTTGTGGATGCCACAAACTGCCTACTTGGCTGCGTACCTCTCCCATGGTGTGGAACCTTGTACTTTTGTTTCAGTTTAACATGCACTCTAGCTTTTGATTGAAACAGGAGCTGAGTTCAAAGCCCAATTGTTTCTTTGATTTTGAGCCTGGTAATTACTTTACTGTGTTGATTGGCAATTGAAGAGGTTAATTTTCAAAGGAGAGAAGTACAGATACAGAATTCAGCTATAGTTGGTATCTGTAGAGAATTAACACTACAGGAATTGATTTCATATCATTTAAGCCACGTAAAGAGTATGTTGCCCAAATTAGAGGTGGAAAACGTTTCTTTTACTGATATTCCTATGCCTTCCTACATTTTTTGAATGTTGAAGTTTCAACAAAAGAACTGGTCTGTTTTGAATCTGAGTGTTAAGGAGAGTCTTGAACATGCCCTTAGCTGTCTTCTGTGGATTGTGTTACAGACATGAGCACTGCTGCTCCCTTAGGAGGAGGGAAGGACGAGGAATGCGAGAAGAAGGATGAGATGGACGACGACACAATGTTTACCTCCTTGGGTGAAGAGGATAAATCCAAACCTTCCGTCGCACCTCGCTGGGCAACTCGTGTGTTTGCAGCAGACTGTCTGTGCCGAGTCATCATGCTGTGCCAGAATGCGAACAAGGCGCACTTCGATCTAGCACTGGCTCGTTCAGCCAGACTTAAAAACCCAAAAAGTAATTACAGAATGCGCGGGGCTTGGAATTTTTTTGAAATTTCTGACACCACAGCCTAAGATTACACAACCTGGAAAAAATAGAAGTGCTTATCCTTTCATTCAAATGGTTAAAAACAAGGGAAATGGACAGCAACAGGCAATAAAAGTGTAGTTGCATAACCATTGTAGTTACTGTACCAGGAGCTCAAAGAATGGAGGATATAAACTCTGACAGACTGCTCTGGTTGAAAAAAAAAACACAACAAACCACCCTAGATTTGCAGACCTTTTATCCAGTCTGAAATAAAAGCAGTAAACTTCTAGCTAAGGGTGTGTTTGGAACAGTCTCTTTGAGTTTAACATAATGACTGCAGTGACTTAGACTTTGGATATTATCTTAACTTCTCCAGACTGTAGGGATGCCAGGAAAGTAAAAAGAGATAAGGCCAGGTAATTTCTGCTGTGGCATTGGTTGTGGAGTGAGGGATGTGGGGGGGAGTTACAGTAAGACATGGACCCAGCTGCTCTGTAAAGTTCATTCTTTTGGTATCCATGACAGTGATCAATATTAGTTTTAAAGCTTATGTTTTGATGATACTTCTATGAGCTAGAGGATCCAAATTGAGAGGTCAGAGGTGACAGTTACTTTGTGAAGAAATGTTTTTTTAGCAGATAGTGGGAGGTTTCTGTCCTTGAGTTGTCTGTGTGTTCTGGTGCATAGTGATTGTTTGCTTTCACCCATATAGCGCTCATGAGGACTGTATATGTAAAATAAATACCATGAGCATCCTAGAACGCATGGGATTAACAGGCTTTATTGTCTCTGTTGTTGAAGGTATTCGTTATGATACAGAGATGTATTAAGTCTTTGTGTTGCTTTGATGTAGTCTGGTTTCAGCACTGTGCATTGGTTTTGTGAGAATCTTGTTTCTGATTGGATTTGAGACTGAGATCAGTGTTTGAAGAACATGGAGGGAAGAGTTTTGGGAAGTTTATTTTGAGATGGCATTGTATTATAAAGAAAATAATGAAGTTACTGCTGCTTATAGGATCCTGCAGAGGATTGCATATAATAATCCTGAGAATTTACATCTCTGAATTTGCTTAAAGTGAACTTGATGTGTTTGGTATCACTGTAAAAACGAAAACTCAGCAAACTTCTACCTTCACCTTCCAAAATATTTATATTTTACTGATGTCTGTAATGGTGTGAAAAAGTGAATGCAGACTTTACCATTTTGTAATTTTTAAGTGATTTCCAGTCGTATTTTTATGAACATGCCTCTGCAAACTTTCATCTACAAAAATACCTTTTCTGTTTTTACCTTGAGGCTTGAAAATATGTAGAGCTTTTATAATTTGTGACTTTTGTTAGTAACCTTGAATATTATGGGTTTTTTTAATAATTTATTTTCATATTAGTTATGCAACATTTGGTGATTTCAAAATGAGAGCAAGGAAAGAAAATGGATAAATAGAAAAGAATAATCCTTTCATAAATGTTACTGAGTCATGTATTCTTCTTTTCTGCATATTGTTTGCTGCTTACTTGCAGTCTTGGATGTGACTTTTTGGAGCAGAACTAGAGGCATACTTGATTTTTAGATGTTTAGGTGTTGATGAAGTTTTCCTTTATCAGCAGGGGTCACTATGAGCACAGGACTTGACCAGGAATTGCCTTGAATATTTTCTGTCATTTCAGGGAGTATCACTAAAATTAGCTTTAGTACATGTTCTAATCTCTTCTAGGATACTCAGCCCCATTAATATACTCTATTCAATGCAATTTATGTATATATTTAATTTTGTTTCAAATTTATGTTTAAGGTTGTTTTAGGAATAAAAGTCCATGTATGGCTTTAAGGGGGCAAAAAAAAAAAGAAAGAATAGGTTACATTCTATCCTGCCTTCCTCCGTACCCTAAATGTGGACCTTTGAAAAAGAATAAATGAAATTTGTACATGTCAATGAGGAAAAGGTTATAAATATCTGTCATGTTAGCTATCTGTTACGTTACTAAACAGTTCTTTCCTTTCTGTTCTAAGATGACTTCTTAGTACTGCATCTCTCTGACCTGATTCGAATGGCGTTCATGGCTGCAACTGATCACAGCAACCAGTTACGAATGGCAGGTCTTCAAGCACTTGAAGACATTATCAAGAAATTTGCATCAGTTCCTGAGCCAGAGTTTCCAGGCCATGTGATACTGGAGCAGTACCAGGCTAACGTGAGATATCCTTTATAACTTCAGGAAATTGTATCATTACACCAATAGGCCAGTACTAGCTTTGAGAACATTTTGTAACTTCTGAAGACCTGTGAAGAGTTTTTTATATGTGAAAATGTGGAGGACACTCATATATTTACCTCTTCAAAATTTGTTCATGATTTATTTTGGGGTATTACTGCTTTATTTTGTTGCATAGCTTAACTCTTTCACCTCTTTTGTCTTCACTGTGTGTTCAGGATCTTTGCAAATACTTCTCAAAAGCAAACTTTCATCCTTTTCACTTTTACCTTTTTCCTTCTGTAGTGCTGACTTTTTCTTCAGAGAAGTGCTGTCTTATAACAACTTCCTAAAAGGCTTTTTTGTCAATATTTGGGAATATTTTGGGACTCAATGCAAATCCAGCCATAAACATTTGATTTCACATCGTTACTCCTTTGGACATGAAAAAGTCATTGGCTTCTCGAGCCTTAGCATAAATTGCACCTGTAATACTTTCATGATTGAAAGGGGTACTCATTAACAGAGGAAAGCGTATACCCCATATTTGACAGACTGATCTGCTTCTTAAAAAGGCAATGGGCAAGCAGGAAAAAATGGGTTTTGGAGTTTTTTGTTGTTGTTTAAAGAATATTATTGCAAATATCTGCTAGGCAGCAAGGTTAAGTTTGGGGGCAGTATTTTCTTGCTTGTTCTATATACGTGCTTGAGACTTAAACAAGGTGAGATGAAGAATATTGTGTCACTATTGTTTTAATTGGATTTTAACATTTTTCTTCCTGTCAACAGGTTGGGGCGGCCCTGAGGCCAGCTTTTTCCCAAGATACACCATCTGATATAACTGCAAAGGCCTGCCAGGTACAGAGAAAAATGTTCAGATAGTGTAAGACAAACTGATTTTCCTTCTCTTTGGAAGAAGGATGTAGAAGAGAACTAGTAGTAGGTGGCTGGAAAATTTTGTAAACCTAAGCCATGATGCTTTTGCAACATCTTTTGAGTCTCCTAATAATATATTTTGTTTCTCAAAAGTGCAGGAGACCTTTTAGAGAGCTACATCAAAAAATATTTAGTCTTTCTGAAACTAATCATGTCTTCACAGCAATTCTGCGTTTGTTGCTAAAAGGAAAAAAAAAAGCCAACACAACAAACACTCCCCACCCTTGCTTAATGAGAGCAATAGCATTGTATTTATTGACATGCCTTTCAGTTTGATCAAGTATTTGGATTACTGATAATTTACCTTTAAACACTAATCTACCATTCAGATTAATACTCTGTGTTACAGTCATAGCAACAACCTCTCTGAAAATTCAGTGAAAGATTATTTAATGAGCGTGTGTGTTTTCTTGTGTGTGATCTTCAGCTGCTGTAGTTTTAAATCGGCTATCGGCAACATAGCTGTAGTAGTAGCTGGTATGTGGCTTACACAGCTAAATTATTACATTAAAGCAGCAGTTTAATTAGCTATGCAAACATCAATTCAAATCTGATAAGTTTTATTTAGTAAATCTTGGTCCAGCAGGACTGTGCTTTTTGTGGTGGAGTTCTATGCTTTTAATTTCCTGCAAAATTTTAAGGGTAGATCAAATGTGGCATAATTTTATATCTATACATAGGAAAGAATATTTTGCTCACCTTACACAAAAGTTTCTGTGCATTTAAATCTAGATGAAGAGGCAGTTGAAAACATGTAACTTTAATTATAATTTTTCAAAATTTTTCCTATTCAGCTATGTGTGCACTGACAGGAACATATTTGGAAATTAGGTTTGGATATTGAACTTGCTGTCTCCAAGTTACAGGGACAGAGATGAGCTGCTCTAAATAAGGCTGATGTTGTAGTTCTGTGTCATTGCTTAAACAGCTGTTGACTTGCCCAGCAGGAGGAGTGAAGCTTGAATTAGTCTTACTGTGAATGAATGATGGGTTTGTGACAGATTATCAGGAGCCTTGTCCTGTGCAACTTCAGGACACTCTTTATGTTTGTGTTTACTTTGCTTTAAATATGCCCATCATTCCAGATCATGAGAGGATCTTCCCCAGAGGCTTTTGCAGAACTGGTTCTCTGAAATGAAAATAAATGCATTGGAGATAGGTCAAAAATGCCATGAAAAATGAGCTTGTAAAACCTGAACTGCTTGAGTTCTATGGGTTTTTTTTTTTTTGCTGCTGTTCCTCATCCTTGTAGAATCACCACCAAAATCAAAGCAGCTCCTCTGTAAGAATTTGTCCCGTTTTCTAGAAAAGCAGTTGCATGAGAATTCTTTGGATGCCTGCATTATGTCTGAGCTTGAATGTGTTTCAGAGTATTAATGCCAATGTATAGCACTGGACAGGAGTAGCTGGTCTGTATGATGTTTGGATTTTACGTACCTGTTTGGGTCCATTTAATTCAAAAGAGAAGGAAAGTGGGGAGACACCAAACTCTGCGCTGTGTTTGGCATTGATCGTTATAGAACGTGGCACTGTTGGTTCCAGACCAAAGCCCAGTTGTTTAAAGACTTATCTCATTTCCAGGCATTTTTTTTTTATGCTGCTGATCTCGAAAGCTTCTCATCAGTATGGAGGCTTAATACATAATTTGAGAGGTGTGGGTTTTTAAAAATACACTTTTATTGATTACTGTCCACTGTATTCTTCACAGTGAATGCAATGACCCTCTACTTGAATGATTCAACTAGACACTGGGGGACAGAATAAAAAAAAAATATTATTACCAGTTTATGGAGGATTAAAAAACTATTTTAAGTATTTCTCAAGTATCTGCTAAGTTCCATTGTAATATGCTTTGCAAACACAGCTTTTGTAACCACTCACCTAAGCAATTCTGATGAGAATTCTGGTGGGGAGAAAAAAGGAAAACCTTGGGGGTTTTGATATTAAGCAGGAAGAGAGCTGATAGGGTTTTTGTGGTGCTTGTTTTGGTGTTTGTCTTACAGATTTTAATTTTTTTTCCATTTATAAGGTTTTTCATTTTTTGCTGCCTTAAAACGATTCTAAACTTTGTTGTTTAGGTATGTAGCGCTTGGATAGGAAGCGGGGTTGTAAGTGACCTGAACGATCTCCGCCGAGTTCACAACCTTCTTGTCTCTTCTCTGGACAAAGTGCAAGCAGGAAAGGGATCTTCTAGTCAGCTTTACCGAGAGAGTGCTACTACTATGGAAAAGCTTGCAGTTCTGAAAGCATGGGCTGAGGTAAACATTGACGATTTTATCTTTAAAAGTTTGAAAAGATTTTGCAGTATAACAGTAGCTGCACACCTCACTGGCTGTTTGGTGAGCCTTGCACCTGCCCTCCTTCTCACCTGGTGCAGTTCCACTCCTGGGATGTTTTCATCTCTATATCTTTATCTTTTCCTTTTTCTGCCATTCTTTGATCCATATTTACAGAGATGCTTTGTTGTTCTTTGTTTTACTGCACTTCTGTTTTAAAGTATACACTCCTTCAGATGTTTATTTTCCTCCATATTATTGTTCTTAAACACAAACAAACCAACAAAACCCAAACAGTGTTAAAATACATTCTAGTAAATATTGCAGTTAATATTGCAGAGTCATTTAGGTTGAAAAAGACCTTTAAGCTCAAGTCCAACTGTTAACCTGGCACTGCCAAGTCCACCACTACACTATGTCCCTCAGCAGCATATCTACATGTCTTTTAAATTTGACTGATGGCGACTCAGTCAACTGGGACCTTCCTGGTTAGCCAGGACTGCTAATAAATGATAGAAAGTGGCTTGGTGAGTGCATCCACCAGCTCCCTCAGTATCCTTAGGTGGATCCCATCTGTCCCCATGGACTTGTGTGTGTTTAAGTGGTGTAGCAGGTCCTTTGTCATTTCCCCTTGGATTATGGGGGCTTCAGTCTGTTCCCTGTCCCTGTCTTCCAGCTCTATGAGTATATAGAGAACAACTGCTCTGGCTATTAAAGACTGAGGCAAAGAAGGCAGTAAGTACCTCAGCCTTTTCCTCATCCTTTGTCGCTGTTTCCCCTTGCATCCAGTAGGTGATGGAGATTCTCCTTAGCCCTCCTTCTATTGCTAACGTACTTATAGAAGGATTTTTTTATTTATTGTCAAAGTGCTCATAAGGAGTTACAGACTTAATGTAGATGTTGCTGCTGAATGGCTGGAATACCAGAAATCTTCAACTATTTACAAAAGGCAGGGTTAGTACTACTAACATTGCCTTGCCTCCTGAAATGTTACTTGCATGCTATAGAGCTCTGCATATAATTAGTATAATTACACAAATGATTTTTTGGTTTCTTTTAGTGTAATAGTTAAGGTTTTTTCATTAAATTTTCTTGTAAAATAACTGTTGACATTACAAAGAAAAGTGTTAAATTTCAGCTGTGTAATGATAATCACCCCATACTGTAATTTTCAGGTTTGATACGGCACATCTGTTGTGTGAAGACAGTTATTTCTAATCTATTTATTTACTTGAGATGGGTTTTTTTTCCTGTATTTTTCTGATATTTCTGCTTATTCCTGTATTTGTCTAAGATTTTGAAAATACTTTAATTTTCTCATAGCATCTATCAAAGACAAATGTAAAAATGTTCTTGTTTTCATGTAACGTAGTTAAAGCTTCTTGCATGACTTTCTGGTATGTTTTCTGCTCCCAGACAGTGTCAATTGCTCTAATTTATCTGGTAGCTCTTTATGTAGGTCAAAGAAAGCTTTGCAATAAGGACGCATCGATTTAATAAAACCAGTTATTCAAATCAATATGTCTGCATAGAGCAGTAGTAATTGCCCCTGTGTTTAGGAAAAAAAGCGAGTAGCCAGATTGTTTTAGGAAAGTGCCATTTATGTGTTATATACTGTACTATAACACTTATGTGCCTAAGCGTTATATACTGGTAGAAATAAAAGAAAAATATTTAAATACATTTTAATTGTATGGCACTTTTTGTGAGTCGTTTTCCAGTGAGTCATCTGTGTGTGAAATCTGTTACTTTCACATGTGAAAGGCTGCTGCTTTTTTTCACATCTCACAGCATGCACTTTCATATCTGTTTCTCTTCTAGGTGTATGTTGTTGCCATGAAAATTAAGAAAGAAGCAGAGACCAAACCAAAGCGTGTTTTAAAGAGCACAGAGGAGGATGAGGATGATTTCAGTGCTGTAGATGAGTTGCCACCAGACAGTTTGATAACACTGGTACAACCTGAGCTGCCTGCACTTAGCCGTCTCTGGTTAGCTGCGCTGAAAGATTACGCTCTATTAACTTTACCAGCTGAATTTGCTACCCAGCTTCCACCAGATGGTAAGCACTGGAATTTCTTTTTGTGTTGCTGTGAAAAAACAGAAAAAAACCCCTTAGTTGAGACTTTAAAATTGTTCTATGAATTCTTTGGCAGGTATGTTTTTATATGCAAGTAATAAATTTCTGCCTATGGGTAATAGGAATGTATGTTTCAAGTTTGAGTGTGCTTTTTTCCTTCAACTTGCAATGAAGATATTCCTTATCTGAATCACAGAACTCATTAAACTAAGTCTTTGTCAAATTAAAATACATCTAATGCTTTGATACCAAATGCAAAAAGACGTTTACCATAAGAAAAAACACAGCCCTTGAGATTAGAATGGACACCGTCTTACAATATTTTACTGAGTTAAGAATTAGTTTTCTATATGAAAAATGCTGCAAGACCTGGTGACTTCACCTGCCTTTTTTTGCTCTCCGCTTTACTGTTCCGTGGTGGCCATTGCACTTATGAAAGGTGCTAGTGTTGTTTGTTCACAAGGAGAATCAGGATGCACTGTCACCAAGAGAGATAATGTCTGACTATGTGTACGATCAAATAGACCCAGAGTAAATAAACTAATAAATGTAGAGTACTAGGTGCTTCTAGTCTATTGTTTGCAGAGAATTTCAGAATTCACCTTTGCTTTGCTAATTTAACAGGAGGAGCGTTTTACACTCCAGAAACAATTGATACAGCTAGACTGCATTACCGAAACTCCTGGGCTCCCATACTACATGCAGTGGCGCTTTGGTTAAACAGTACAGGATTTAATGCTTCAGAGTCAACAGAAGAGACTGCTGCAGCAATGCCCAATTCACAGAAACGTGCTACATCCATTATGTTAAACCAGACACCTGGAACTCCACCTGCCACTAAATCTTTGCCAGAGATTAACAAAGATCGAATGCACTTAATTTTGGGTAAGAGTTACGTGTTTAGAGTTGGGTACCAACAGGTTATGGTAAGGGAATAAGAAAAGATGTTGTGCTTAAAATCTGGGAAGTTTAAAATGGATCACGTTTCTGGACAGTAATATTTCAAAATATGTCTATCTCTTTCTGTATCTCTCTGCCTCCTGTGTTCTTTATGGATTTGACAGAATATTTGTTGGTGTGTTTATTGTGATTTTTATAGGCAAGTTGCATATCTAGTTTATTTATGTAATTGAATAAAATTAGTAGGAACTGTTCTACACTGTAATATAATTCAGATGATAAAAAATGTTATGCTTTAAAGACACATAAGTTGTGTGGTTAGTAAAATACACACCCTGATATAGTGGGAATATCACAGCTCGTGGCAGGGAGGTTGGAACTCTGTGATCTTGAAGTTCCTTTCCAACGCAAACCATTCTATGAATCTGTGATAAAAAAACAGTTCAGTAGAGACTTATGTTTGAGAGCTCACGTGGAGTATTTGCATCCGCTTTTGATCTGTGAGTAGCACTCGCTGTATCCCTTTATTATTTTCTAACAGCTTGCTGAGGTGGATGTGATTGTTTATTCTGAGGAATGCAAGCAGTTTGCTGAGATATACAGTTATTTAAAACCAAAATTAAGTGCCATATGTACAATAGAATATGCCATAATTTTATGCTTAATTTCATCTCAGTTACCTTTACGTTTAAAAGAGTTTAATAAAATAAAACTCAATTTACAATTGAAGGATTCAGAAGTCTGACTTTCAGATCTTTAGAAAAAACTATGGATTTCTATTCAGTAATCCAAGTTGCTTACTGTCACTGTTTATTAGCTTTCTTAACAAGTTTGGATAGGAAATTTGGAAGACGTGATGCAGAAGAGAAAGTGAATACAATTCATCTATTCTAGTACATAAACTATTTTTTTTTAGAATAATTGAGAAAAACATGTATTTTTCTGAAGTTGTTAACAACCTGCTATACTTATGAAGAAATTTTAAAAAGAAAACTTGATTTTATGAGCATGTGAGCGTTCTTTTTAATCATTGCTCTTTTTCAGGTGTTAGTATACAGTTTCTGTGTTCTCCACGACCTGAAGAGCCTGTTGAGCATGTTACATCTTGTTTACAAGCACTTCATACTTTATTGGATTCCCCTTGTGCCAGGATCCATATTGCGGAGGATCAGGTACTGTATGAGCATGTTGTAACAATCAGCTTTTTCTAGGTCTTGGTCTTTCATCTGTGATGAGTACAAAAGATGTAATTATTTTTGCATGAGAAAAGTATTTGTTCATCATAAGCAAGTAACATAACAATTAGGAATAGTGAAGTCCTAATTAATTTTTTTAAAATCTGTGTTTTGTTTTACTATAGCTCCTTGGTGTAGAACTTTTGAGTGTACTTCACCGACTCCTCCTGACCTGGGATCCTCCTTCAGTCCAGCTACTGGTTACAGGAGTTGTCCAGCAGATAGTAAGAGCAGCTCAAGATTATTTGCAGGAAAAAAGGAATACTCTAAGTAAGATTTTGAAAACACGGCTTGCTTTGCAGAGTAAATAAGCAACACGCTTTCGTATTGGGAAAGGAACTCAAATACATATGGTTATGCTGAGGAGGAAAATGCTGTATATTCCACAGATACTCCTGATGTAGTCATAATCTTACCTGCTGATTTCTTAACTCTTGTGAGGTGTAGGTTTTCTTCCTCTGATCATTTTAGTGGTTATTCTTTTCATGGCCTGATCTTCATTCTTTTTTTCTGAAGTATGAGTGATGACAATTATAGCCAGGACACCACTTAAAGTCTTACTAATGCCTTGCTCAGTTCCATTAATGTTTCTCTATTGACTGCCTCCTAGCACTTCATTTACCTCTTTTCTGAAGTTCAGTCATTCAGCCCACAGTGTGTAGGGTCTTGTGGTGTGTCCCTGGCACAACTGGCATTGATGAGGTGAGCGAGCTGCTACTGGAACCAGTGTGAAAACTTGCCTGCCCAGGAGATCTTGCCAGGAGTGGGAGCAGACTTGCATCTAGGTTCTTACTTCACTGACATCCAGGGTGTGTCAGCAACCAGGAGCTCTGGGAACAGGGTGTGCAAACAGTGTAGTTGGCATGGAAAGACACGCTCATGCAGCCAAGAAGTGCTGCTCAACGCTGTACAAGGCTGCTAGAGTCAGCATAATGATGGCAGTGACATGCAGCAAGACACAGTCTGCTGACTAAGGAACAGTCACCTCTGGCACATTGGAGGTCTAATGACCTGGTTTGACATTCAGATGAAAGTCCTGATGTGACTGTCCTCCAGGTGCTTGTCTGTGCAGCCCAGGAGTGGGGGTGACATTGGTCTCATCTGAGAGACGTGAAGGAAAATGCATAGGAAGGTGAGCAGATTGTGTAATGTCAGGAAGAGCGAATGGGAGAATGAAGTGTTCTTCACAGAGATCCTGCAAGCACAGGAGCCCAAGCCTTGAGTGTTACAGAAGGAGGGACAGCCACAGGCTATGCAGGAATGTGACCCTGGAGCATGGAACTCCCATGAAGGTGGAGGCTGTGACTTCTAGCAAAAAAAGGCTTTATATGCAGGCAGTTGGAGATGCTTTAGGGATCAGGCAAGAGGAGAAGAGGAACGAGCTGTTAGGGTAGCCCCTCTGGGCCAACCATCCCTCTTTGACAACTCGGAACTGATACCACTAAGAGGAAGTGAAGGGTGATACTAGTCAGGAGCTCTCTTCTTAGTTGCCACAAACTGCCTAATCAAGAAGGTGATTGAAGCCATATTAACCCAACTGGAAGAAGCCTTCTAACAGCAAGCTACGGGAGTCTCATGAGAGATTTTGGTTATCCAGGCATGCTAGAAAGGCAGCGCTGTAGGATGCTAACAGAATGCTCCCCTTCCTATGAGGCAGTTTTTTTTCAGTGTCGATGCTGGACAGCCCAAATAAGGGAGATACTCAGTGGAGCTGCTACTCACACAGAAGAAATGGTTATGAAGTTTGATGGTAGCTGTGGCTGTAGCAGCCGTGAGATAGTGAAATTCATGATCCTGAGGGAAATGAGGAAAGCAAGTAGCAGAGCAAAAGCTTTGGGCTGACTTAGCAGACTTGTCTGCAAGCTCCCTGCACAAGCCCAAGATCTTTTGTTAAGCTTCCCAGAAGGGCAGAGGAAAGAGATGGTTTATCTTTGGTGACAAAAAGTAGTTCATCCAAAAGTGCAGAACACCAAACGGACATGGCAGGAGGCTGACTTGGCTGAATGGGAACTTCTGACTGAGCTGAAATGTGACAAGGAAGTGTATAAATGGTGGAGGTGGGGCCAAATTGCTCAGGAAGACTACTGAAGATGTCTGCTCAGGTATGGAGGGATGGAATTGGGAAAGCCACGATTTGGCTGGAGTTAAAATAGGTGGTGAATGTTAAGTGTGATAAGAAGGGCTGTTATAGATATGTTGGCAGCAAAAAGAGCAAGGAAATTTGAACCTGCTGCTGAATGGATTGGGGGACCTAATGGCAAAACACGTCATGAGGAATAACTGCAGCACAGTTATCTTCTTTCTTAGTCCTCCTGTGTCCCTCTGTCTGGTGAGCAAGTTTCAGGGAGAGAATTGCTACCTGCAGTAGATAAGCACCAGGTTAGGGACCACTTAGGTAAAAGCTGGTCGTATCCTGGGACCAGGTGTGATGCATCTGAGGGAGCTGGCTGATGACATGCTAAGGCTGCTGCAGTCATCTTTGAAAAGCTGTGGAGCTCAAGATTGTTACATAGAATTTTGCTACGCAGAATTCTGTTATGCAGAATTGTGCCCTCCTACTGGAGGGCAGTGCTGCCTCTCAGGGGAGTCTTGAGTTGCAGGACTGAGAACCTGCTGAAGTTCAGAAAACACAAGTGCAAAATCCTGCATTTGGGGTGGAACAACCCTATTAGTATAGGCTGGGGAGCTGACAGACTAGATAGTGGCTTTGTTGAATGTGAATCTTTGGTGTGCCTAGGTGATGCTGAAGACTCTATTACTGGGCTGCAATAGAAAAGTATGACTGATACATTAAGGGGTATGATTTTCCTTTCAAATCAAGCTTGTGAAGGTGCCTCTAGAGCAGTGTCTAGTTTTCTTTGCCCTCCCCCCTCATCCTGAATAAGACAGATGTTGAGAAACTGAAGGAACTCCAGTGGAGGTCCACTAAGCTGCTTAGGGAGATGAAGTATGTGACACATGAGGAGAGGCTGGCAGAGCTGAACTTGTTTAGTCTGCAGAAGAGAGGCTTAATAGGGGATAGAATCACAATCCCCTTTCTTAAAGGGGATTTAAAGACAAGACCAATCCAGACTTTTCTGAAAGGCAAATAGTGGAAGGACAAGAGGCAGTGGATACAAGTTGCAGCAATGGAAATCCAGATGGGATACAAGGAAAAAATTGTAACTATGTGAATGGTGAAGCAGTAGAACAAGTACCGAGGGATGTTGTGACATCTCCATGCTTGGAGATACTTAAACCTGGGCGAGCCCTGAGTAAGATGCTCTAGGTTTCAAGTTGGCCCTGTTTTGAACAGGAGATTGGACTTCGATGATTTCTGGAAGTCTCTTTCAATTTAAAATTTTTTGAGATTCTCTGATGAGTTGATGTACCTAAATCCTGTTCCTCTACGTTGCCTTTATTGAGCTTTCATAAAATTAATTCTTTCTTCTCTTATCCCTGCTTCTTATGGTATATTTCAGCTTCTGATGTTTTGCTTAGGCTTTTCATCAGGATATTTTGTTAGTTTGTTTCTACTTTATGTAAGAATATCTTTGATAAGGATATTAGCATCAGTCCAAAAGCTACCTTCCGAGATACTTTTAGTGACCTCTTCCTTTTAACAGAGAATCTCCCTGTTCAGCCATCCCTTTACCATTTCTTTAAAAGTCTCACGTTGGATGTACTGTTTCCATCTTTGCCAGGTAACCTAGTTTCCAAGTGGCAACCTGGCAAATAGTTCCTTGATATCTGGTCAGGTTAGGTCTGCTATATTTTCTTTTAGCTGAAAGAAGTAAAATAAAACCCAAAGAATATTCTCTTACTAAGGAAAACTACAGTCTTAGTTTGGCTCAACGTACTGTCGAGGAAGAAACCCTACTGTTAGCTTTTACCCATTTTCCACATAAAAACAGAGAGATAATTTTGTTTGAACTTGAGGAACCAGCACAGCTAAAAATGCAAGGTCTGTTCCTTCATATGAATTAATCAAATTGTTTACTGTAGGCCCAGTAAGTTGTATTTTTCAAATCAGGGAATGTGATAACACTAGCAATCATTTAAATTCATAGCTGCTCCATAGGGGTACTTCGGCCAGCTTTGACTTACTGAATCTCTGCTGCTGTTTAATGGGAGAAGGAAAGACTGCAGCTGGCCATGCTGCCATTCAAAAGAGAGACTTGCTGAACTGAATGCAGTGAAGTCATTAACTCAGACACAGAATCCTACAATGCTTTTCTGTTCTCTTATTTCATAATCAGTTTAGGATGAAATAAGATTTTGTCAGGGTGGAACATTTAATTAATAGCTATTAAGTTAAAAAATTACCATTGAACCTATTTACTTACCAGCTATTGCTATTAATTTTATAATTAGTTTTAAAAGAAGCAAAATAATTCCTGCATTTTTATTTTGTGTAAGTGTTACTATTTTCTCCTAGTTCTGGATGGATTCTTAAGTATTGTTGCAATTACAATACTGCTAAAGCATTTTAAAGCCCTTTAAGTCATTCCAACTAAAACATTAGGTTGACATGAGCCATGTCATATCTTACTGTGAAACAGCTTTTTCCTTTTGATTTTTAACTTTTAAAGAACGTTTTGTGTAGTATATGATATGGAATCTTTCTTAACTGTCTCCTTAGCGTTTCTTTTGTTTTTGCAGATGAAGATGATACTGAGGAAAAAGAAAATCCTCTTGCTTTAGGAGAGGGAGGTGCCAGTGGTGGTCTTGTGCCTGGAAAATCTCTAGTCTTTGCAGCCATGGAATTGCTAATGTTTATCCTGGTACGGCACATGCCCCATCTGAGTTCAAAAATGTCAGACTCTCCAAGTCACATTGCTGCCAAATCCCACCTCTCTGAGGAAAGTGCTCGTCTTGTGGCTGCCACTGTTACTATACTGTCTGACCTGCCTTCTCTGTGTTCTCCAGCAGGTAAGGTATTGTAAGAAAATATATGTGAGTAGGGGAAGCATAGTGAGCACGTGATATTAAAAGCAAACAAAATCTATTTTCACAGGGTGATACTTTAAGGGTCATCTGTTGAAAATTATGTTTAGGTTCTAAAATAAATTAAGAATTCAGGCCTTTCCAGTAAGCAACATGAAGGAAATTATTTAAGTCTGCATGTGTGCTACAGGTTTGCTGAGGAAATAAGCTCTGTATCACTATACTTCTATTGTTGTGTTTTCCCCTTCCTTTTCATGATTTTGAAACCTTTTGGCCGATTTTAATGATACTGTAAAAGAACATAGACATCTCAAAGATAATTAAACTCCTGAAAAGTCCATGAAAAGTAGCAGCTGGATGAAAAGAGAATCCTACTGAGGAAAAACCAGCAAAATTCAGCTGTGATACACTTGGTTTTGCAGCCGTTGGCTGTCAGTCATCCCAAATGTGACTCTAAACTAAATGGAGCTTTCTTCTGCCCAGGGAGACTGTCACAAAGGATATGTGTAAACTAGGGTAATTGCACTAAGTGGAATTCATGGTTAAAGGACCAGGAAGCTGTGCTCTTTGAGTTTTGCTTTTCAGAGAATAAATTGCTTAATAGTTGTCCTGTGGATCTCTGAGAATTTTCACGCACTGATGTAGATAAGGCATTGTGGAGGTTAGTCTCTTAATGAGATGCCTGGTAAATAACATATTTGGACAAAATTATGCTCAAAGCACAAGATGGGCTGTTTTCAAAGAGACAATCTGTGTCCTACAATTCTTTGAAAAACAGTAGGTTTTGAGATAATCTGGTGTCTTGCACTGTTTTTATCTGATTCCTGATTCTTTTTCATTTCTCTGCCCTTTTTT
>VXBJ01000045.1:64641-79250 GCA_013400055.1 Nycticryphes semicollaris
TTTTCTCAACCAGAAGATATAGGCAGCTGATAGCTGGGGCCACGGGTACAAGTACGTGCACAAGTATTTGTGTTAATTAAGCCTTTGGATGTATGGGAAACTGTGAACAAAGCGAGCTCATCGCTTTCTGTGATTAAGTGGGTTTTCTATATTTCTTCCTCTTTAAAACATGAGCATCTTGCAGTCTCCATTGGACAAGATCCCAGGCAATCTGAACCAGAGGAACTGCTGCTTTGTAAAAGGGGCTTGGACTAGATGACCTCCAGCAGCCTCTTCCAGCCATTAATTCTTCTTTACTATGAGGGTGGTGGAACACTGGAACAGGTTGCCCAGGAATGTGGTTGAGGCCCCTTCCCTGGAGATACTCAAGGTGAGGCTTGATGAGGCCCTGGGCAACCTGGTCCAGTTGGGGGTGGCCCTGCTGCCGGTGGGGAGGTCGGACTAGATGACCTTTGGAGGTCCCTTTCAGCCTGGGCCATTCTGTGATTCTAATTAGTGTATTTATCCTCACAGCATTCCCAGAAGTAGAAAAATGGAGGGGTTTGTGTTTCCACAGATACGAGAAAATGAGGCATAGAAAAGATACAGAAAGAGAATTGACTGTCTGAAGTGAGCTGTAGATTGATAATTACACTCCTAAATGAAATAGCACCCTTCCTTCAGTCCCAGAGGGGCTTAAAGCCTGACAGCATTATTTAAACTCCTTCTAATAAAGTTCCCCTGTGTCTAAAGTCAGGTTATGGCCTGCTTGACCAAGATTTCTTGGCTATGCCTAACTTGCATCTGCAGGATTGGCTGCACAATCAGGAGGGGAATCATTTTGTCTCCTTTGTGGAGTTGCCAGATGGCTACAGCTTTTGCCTAGGATGTAAGACACCCAGATAATTTCCTTCCATTGCTTGTGTGGCTTGTGCCGCACACCAACTTCCTTGGAAAGTGCTGTAACTTGGTTTGGATACCTGTTTCCAGACCTCCCTCCTCATCTTGTTGTATATTTTATAAGACCCTAGTGATATGCAGATCCTGTTCTAAGATACTTAACGATCTGGATGTGTCTATCATGTGTCGTGTGCCATGTAGGGCAAAACTTGAATAGCTGAATCTTAATTTCTGAATTGACAGCAACATTTTAAGTGCTGACTTGTATGACTTGTGTTATGATATGCTTCAGTAGTACTGATGAATGAATTTGGTGGTAAAACGTTGAATGGTACATATCACTTGCTGTCTGAATTGCAGTTTATCTTGGTGTCTCCTTTGTCTCTTAGCCTTATATGCTCATCTGGGGAAAGCTAAAAAAGGTTATTTACCACACTTGTTGGAATTAACTTCAGAAATTCTATTTTGTGTTTTGTTTTGTTTTGGTTTTTTTTATTAGGATGTATGACAGTCTTGCCCACTATCCTATTTCTGATTACAAGAGTATTGAAAGAAACAGCAGTAAAATCAGCAGATAATCAGGTCCCACCTCCGGTCAGTGCGGCCCTTCAAGCGATAAAAACTATTGTTACTCTTCCAACAGTCAAGACTGATGAAACTCAAAAACAATGGACAGGTCTTATCCGCAGCACTCTGGCATCTATCTTGGAATATTCTCAACCAGGTAAGTGGTTTCCCAGTGCAGGAAAGTTAAAATTGGAGAAATGGGTTTTGCTGTAATGAAAAGGCAAGTGTTATATCTGCCTAGTGATGAACTGCTTGCAAAATTGAAATGAGAGAAAGACCTGAGTGCACAGAGCATAACTAGTCAGATGAAGACAAGCACAGCATTGGCTTTAAGAAAATACAGTTACATCTCAGGAGTTCCCATCCCAGATTTGTACTTGGTCTGTTTTATTTGATCATATTGATCATAACCCCCTGTCAGAAATTTTGCCTTTTGCAACTAATCTGGCAGCCCCCACCCCTCCCCCAGGTCCTTTCTTTAGGGTGTTTTTCTCTACTAGTTCAGACTTTCCTCTTCCCATTATGATGTGACTATTTCATGCGTTAGGTTTTCCTCAGACTGACCTTACCAGACTTCATTGTTTCAGGTAGTGACTTGTTTCTGGAACATGGAAATCTACTTTCTGCTATTGATCAGTCTTTCTGACATCTGCTGACTGTCTTGCAAGTAAGGTCTAAAGGAGTTCCAATCTGAATTCACTTCAGTTCCTGGACCATGCCTTAATTTCTGTGACTACTGGCAACTCTAGACATGTTGGCAAGGCCTAAGCAAACTATCATTTCCATCCCTCCTTTCCTCTTTCCACAAAATGCCTGCTAGCTTAAAGGAAAAGAGATTTCAGTTGCCAAAAGTGTGTTTGAAGGGGAACTGATCTCTTTACTAAAGTGTAATTGTTCAGTACTGTAATTCAAGGTGCTGAATCCATGTAAACCTCTAGAAAAATGGCAATTGGTGTATCATTTAAGTGTTTGCTGACATGATTCATCTAGTCTTAATGACAGTGAGAGATAAAGTGAATGAGTGTGACGATAGCAAGTGATGATTATGCCAAGGCTCATACTGGAGCAGGATATTTACAATGCTCTCACAAGCTCTCTGTGGTGAGAAAAAAAATCTTATCCCTGCCAAAAAAATCTGTTACCCACCAGCAGGATGTCTACTGTGTCTCTTTAGAGAACTGCAGACTACTTGTCCTGTTTCACATTCATACTTTGCCTTACCCTTCAAACAGCAAAAAAAGATGTACAGTCTCAGCTGCACAGTTAGCAAAAGGGACACACAAAGATCTGTTATTTGCATAATGGTAGTTCAGCCAAAAAACATCCCATTACATCCCCAAGGAGCATTTATAGAGACTGAAGAGAGGCTTGAATAGAGTTACTCATGTGAGAGATAGGGACTCATGTGAGAGATAGGGCGTGAGTAGGTAATTGCAAACAATCCTGAAAGTGTCTGAAGGGCAAGGATCAATAGATTTGTGTTAACCAAGTCAAACTTCTAATTTGATTTGTCACATTGGCTTTTGTCTTCCAGTCTTTTGTTATTGTAAAGATTTCCCAGTTCCCTCGTTCCCGAAACATTATTGGCTTTAGGCTTCCTTGCAGGCTTCAGAAATCTTTCTCAGTTGCTTGCGAGCGCATATGTTTCCCTTTTTCTTTCCAATCGTCTCTGGAGTAGGACACATCACTCACAATAAGAATCTAAGCAAGGTCTACTGCATACAGTTTCAAGTCTCATAACTTAATAAAATGTAATCATTCAAAATAAAAAAAAAAACCAACAGATTTTGACTGTTGAGTGACTAGCTGACATCTGTAAAAGACAGTCATGCTCTCTTTCTTTCTGCTGACTATATATCTGCTAATTTTTTTGTGCCTTTCAAGGCCCAGCAGAAGCAATCTGGCCAACAAAACCAGTAAAACAGTACTTCATACATACATGTTATAATACTTATATACAAACGTAATTATTTTTTTTCCTCTTGATGTAAATCCATGAATGAGATCTGTGAAGTCAGAGCTTGTGCAAGGGAAAAAAAGAATGACAGTGGCAAATGCAGATTATTTGACAAGTGAGAACATTTAAGGGGGACTGTTCTTATTTGTGACAAGTAATATCAGATCAGCCTGTTATGTGAAACCTCATGTTAAGTAAAAGTTGTTGCTCTTCTCGATACCAGTTTCTTACTCTGCTGTACCAGATGCAGAGATTTAAAAAAAATAAAAGTGAAGTATATGGGCAAAACATCTTAAAAAAAAATAAATCCATTTTTCTTCTCTTGTCTACATGTCAAAAACAAAAAAGTATGACTTGGTCAGAGAAACTGTGGCTGATGTTTTTTCATTGATATTTAAGTTTCAGAAAGTTTGACTTGCCTTTATTAAAGCAGTTATTAGAATAGAGTTGCTCAGCTTTTTTGTCAGTCACTACCAATAATGACAAAGTGATTCTGTAATAAGTAAGTGCATATTTGTATGCGGTTGCAAATAATTTCATTAATTTCCTCTTTGTCAGTTTATCTGTGTTCACCGGCTGTTAGGAAATAAATTGTCAACCCTTTTTGGAGTAAGCTAACAGCATGTTTGTGTTTTGTTTTTCAGAAGCCTCTAAGCCTGTTCTTGATGAAGTAAGCATACTTACTGCTATTGCCCTCTTCCTTTTGTCAGCAAGCACTGAAATAATTGGAGTGCAGTCTTTACAAAATGGATGTATCAACAGATTTAAAAGCGCATTAAATTCCTGTGATCCTTGGGTAAGATCAAGTTATAGGAATGTGAATAATACACAGCTGAAAAAAAACTGGTTGTGGTATACTTAGCGTTTTTCTTGAATGCTTTGTGATTCCTTTACTTCAGAGACAAATACTGATTGTCAAAATAACTAGAATTTTCAATACTGTATTAATAGAAACTCTTCGGTGAGTAAAACACCTCAAGATAAGCTCTTCTAGATAATGTGTTCTCATGGCCTCATGCCAGGTTCTTGTCTTGCAGCTTTATAAAAGAAAAAACATCTTTGATATGTGAAATTTTGGCAAACAGTTAGTTACTAGAGAGTGGTGACATTTCTACATTAATGCTGATCTTTTGTAATACAAACTAAACTACTTTTTTCTGTAGATAAAATTACAGTCCACATTTCTGATGAATTTTACATTTGTTTGTGCAAAACCTGTGCTTATAGTAAGTTAAAACTCAATTTGAGTGAAAAATGTAATTTTGTGGTCAGCGTCAGAGTATCTACAGACTGTGAATCATCTGTCTCCTGATTTCACTTCTGCCCTTTGGTTTATCTTTCTGAATTATCTTCAAATTATTTTTTCACTGTGGAGGAAAACTAAAAATTTGTAGACTGACTTTGTTCAAGCAGCCTAATGTACAGTATAGTTAAGCTTAACTGTTCCAGCCCGTTACATCAGTTTGAGTGGGTATTCAAATCTGCAGGTGGGAGCTAAAGTGAAAGATCTGTAGTGTTTCCACAAGTGAGCGCTCCAGAGATTCCTGAGCAGAAAAACATGCAAAAAATACCTATGTGTTTAGGGTCACAGTGAGGCATTTAAAGTGCTGTTTAGACTGATAATTATTCTCTGCAGCAAAAGTGACATTCTCCAGTGTGGCCATAAAATTCACTTGGTTCAGAAGCCTGAATTCAAGTGGAAAGCTACTTGGACTTTTAGTGTGTGAATGGAAATGTTAGTTGTATTAAGCAGAAACTTTGGTGTCGTACTTTCTCTCAGCTCTATAAACACATGAACAGTGAGAGAAGTACATCTTTGCCTACCACCCTGCTGGAAAGCTGTCAGTGAGCTGGAATTTATCACTATTCTTGTAATTCACAGAGAAAGCTTTGACAGCAGCCAGATTGTGTCCACTCTTCTCGCTCTGTTAATACTTGTTTTGTGTTCCTTCCAGTTTTTTAAATGTAAACCACTCATTGTTAGAGTCAGTACCTAGACACCTGTTTGTAATAGAAGTGTTACACTGATTGTACTGAAAGCGTTGAATCAATTTTGGGAAAAACTCTTATAAGGAAACACCACTGCCTCAAAAGAAATACAGGAGTGTTTTCTAAACTATTACTACCTGAAAAAGTCTGAAAGGTTAGATATCACATATCACAATGACCAGAAGGCTGGTGAGCTCAATTTCATTTTGCCCAAGAAAGGAGCTTAGTTGAGAGACCCTTGTCTCTCAATGCTGGTGTGTAAGCTTTACAGGAGAATGTGCCTTACATGCTTTGAAGAAGCCCTGATTTTACCTCACAGGAGCTTTTGTAGACTTCTGTGAATGCAGAATAGTCAAAAGGTTTATTTTATGTAGATGGAATAAAAGAATCTTGGATGAAATTCTACTGTCAGACACAGTCATAAAATGCTTATTTGAATTATACATGCATTTAAGAAAAGAGAATTCTACACCTTATTTGAAGGCTAATAATCTTAACAGCTAATAAGGAGTAACGTTTAAAGAATGCGGACCAAAAAGGAAGGGAATTCTTTGGAGTGATGTAGAGAGATAGAGGAATAATTTGTTGGAAAAGGTCAAAGATGATGCTGAGTAAGGCATTAGGATAAAATGTCCTTCTGTGGTGCTCTGTTAGAAAGCACAGAAATGGTATTAGAAAAAGTGTTATTACTTTAGGCATTAAAAATTGAGTTGTGTAAAAAAAAAAAACAAACTTGTAGCCATATCCTAATGAATTAACAGTGACCTGAGCTGCAGAACTTAAATTCTTACACTATTAGTTTTTTATTATCTATCGGTTTTATCCAGTATTTTTATTTATACATTTATGTTTCCAATCATCCCCAGATCTCACAGGTCATTGTGTTCAATAACACTTCCTCTAGAATGTTTCTGTTCAGCATGTGCTCAACAACTCATTCTGTTCGGACTTGAATGCAGTCTGAAAGCATACGTAATGTTTTTTTTCCTCATATTTGTTGTAGGGCTTTAACTTTTCAAAAATTCTGGGTTATTTGTGTGGGATTTTGGAGGAAGGTTTTTATACACCCAAATAAAATGAATTCATAAGTTCATCTAAACAAGATAATCAGTGAGTCATTTTCCAAATGTTGACTTTAATCATCCCTGCTTCCAGAGAAAAGAGCTAGACGGGGGGGGGGAGAAAGGAAGACAAGGAGAGTGTTCTGTATTCCAGCTCACTATATATACTCCTATGGTACTACCAGCCCAAGATGGAGAACGAGAAGGAAGGAAGGATGCCTGCCACTTTTAGCTACAGCCTTGGCTCATGTTAGAGCAACAAGATCATTTTAATCTGATTTGAGCAATTTCTGTGGGCCATTTTACCCTTCTGAGATTGGAACGGCATTTCATGATTTAGCAGATATATTTACTATTAGTGCTGGTAGTTCTAAGACTTAAAGATGTAGTTCTCTGTGCACCTGGGTGACTGAACTGTGTGACATTAACTATTCCATTATTTTCTCTTGAGTTCCTTTTGTTACTATGACTGAATACCTGCAAGTTCTTTCTAACTGCCCTTCCTTTTATTGAAAACTGGGCTAATATTATTTTAGCAGATGGGCTGTGTTGCTGCTTTCCTCTTATTCAGTATGTTTCCTTCCTCTTTAGTCATCTTTTTTTTTTTTTCTTTTCTTTTTTGGTATCATGTGTATGTCACATATATAGATAACAGAGTTTAAATAGAATTCCCTGAGTTAACAAATAACTTTCAGGATGATGTGTTTATCTTGATTTGATTTAGGTTCAAGCCAAGTGTTACCAGCTTCTGCTTTCTGTGTTCCAACACACCAATCGTGCTCTATCAACTCCATATATTCATTCTTTGGCCCCTATCATGGTTGAGAAGTTGAAAGCTGTGGAAAGGAGCCGCCCGAACAACAACCTGGAGCTGTTAGCAGTCCAGGAAGGAATTAAAGTCCTTGAAACGTTGGTTGCCCTTGGTGAGGAGCACAATAGTAAGTATTCTAGATAAATGTATAATGCTAAAATAGAATATTGAACATTAGAAATCTTGCAGTTAGGAATTTGATGGCATAGTCACGAATAAACTGCATCTGTGCAACATGCTTTTGTAACTTCAGTTCTAAAACTTTTGTATACGTGGACTTGTATAAGCACTGTGTGATGTAGCCTCTGTATTTCCAGTGACTGCAGCAAAGAAAAAACCCAACAACTTAAACATGAACTGCAGTAGTGAGTGATGTTTCTTCTGTTTGGAAACGAGTAGTTTGCACTGTATAAATTTACTCTTTTGCCATTGTTAACTTTTATTTATTTTAGCAGAGTCATCCCTTTTATCTGGTTGTTTCTACCAGCTCAACAAAGTTTATCTAAAAACCCCAAGAAATTGAATTGCACTGGTCAGAATATCTTGAGTGTAGGTGGAGCCTCCTGTTTGCTTCAGTAGATAAAATACAGTATTTATAGTTCAATTAGTCTCTAAGTGAAGCAACGTGGTGTTTTCTAAAGACTTACTCTGCAGGCACTGGCTTTAAAGCTGATAAAGTTCTTTGTAAAAATACTACTATTGGTTTTGTGTGGTTCCCCTTAACATACTCCCTGTTGGTATTTCTTTTCATTGATAAAACACCAAACGTGTGTTTTCTTGAGCCCTGTCCTGCTTCTGGCGCAGTTGTGTGAAACACATTTAAAGTGAGAGTGTAGCTGAAGCAAATGAGGAATCAAAGCAAAAACAAAAAAAAAGAGGATTTTTGCTGGCTGGAGACAGTCACCCCATGAGTACGAGTTTAGTCAAAACCATTAGGGGAAAATCATTAATACTCTGGAAGCCTACAAAATTTTAGATAAATGAGTTACTATTATTGTTCTTTGAGCTTAAAATTTACAATTAATGTATTACACATTTCAAAGGCATACTTGTATGCTTGCTAGATACAAAAATTAGCCGTATTGCTTGAGTTCAGCTCCTTTTCTGTACTAAAGATAGACCAATATCTGAAGATTTTGATCCCTGTGCTGGTTTGGGCTGTGTCCTTATGAGGTCATGGTAGCCCAAGTATAGCTGCGGTGCTAGTTTTGGAGATTGGAACCTTCCAGGGTGGAGTAATATAGCAGGTAACTGTCCCTGAATTTTTTGTGAACGCTTGCATGTGTGGTTCTGTTACGCTCTCCGGGAGGCTAATATTCAGATTCAATTGAATAATATTCCCGTCTACCTGAGAAGTGTTTTGAAATCCTTTAATATGAGAGGCACTCTACATCTTACAATCTCTTCTCAGTGATCTGCAATAAGGTGGTGCAAAGGCTTTCTTTAAAAAAAAAAAAAATCTTTAAAGAAGTGTCAGGAACAAAATAATTGTGATGAACAATAATAGAAGTCTGAAACACGATTGTGATGAGAAGGGCAGGAAATCATCTACATTTCAGTTGGTTTTTGATCTTTTCTTTAATTACAGTGTTTGTTGTCAATGCTGAAGACAAAATTACCCTTATCAGTCTAGTAGCTGATAAAGTTGTTATTCTTTTGTTTTCTTCTCTGATGTGGATCTTACGTATTATTATTTTTTTCACTTCTAGGAGTCCAATTGCTTGCCCTTCTTGTTCCCACTCTGATCTCCTATTTACTGAATGAAAATGCCTTTGCTTCTGCATCTCCAGCATCTAAAGATCTTCATGAATTTGCACTTCAGAATCTAATGCATATTGGTCCACTTTACCCACATGCCTTCAAGACAGTAATGGGAGCTGCTCCTGAATTAAAAACACGTCTAGAAACTGCAGTCCGAGCAAGTCAGGCCAGCAAAGCAAAAGCAGCTGCTAGGCAACCACCACCCACAGTACATTCCACCCCAACAATTAAACTGAAAACTAGCTTTTTTTGAATTACTTTTATTATTTTTGGACCACTAAGTAGTCAGAAGCATTACATTATTCCTGATATGTTACTGCATATATGTCTGTAATTTTGTGTAATTAGTATGTGAAAGGCTGTCTAATAGAGCTTGGTGTAATTACTTGAAATCCATGCATTACGAGGGAAGTGGTGTTACTTGTATTTGTATAGATTTTTAGGAAATTGAATGTGATGATGTTTATGAATTTGTGATATAAATTATCCACAAAAAAAGAATTTCTCTGACTAAATAGTTTTATTTATTTTTAAAAGCTATCACAAACCTTTGAGTGTTTTTTTGGAATCTGGTGATTGTTATGCTACCATTGTGCAAACACACTGACACAGTGGGGACAGAGGGAGGAGGAGAAACTGTTATGCAGTTCTTACCATGTACCATGTGGAATTTCAAGTGTAGAAGTATGCACTTTTTCCTTTAAAGAACAAAGTAGGGAAAGGGATTGTCAGACTTTGTAGATCATTGCAGCTTGCATGAAAAAAAAAAAAAAAACAAAACAAAGAATTGAAAATTTTCACTCTTTCTCAAGGTGAACGATCAAGCATGCTATCTTAATGAGTTGTCCTTCTTTATGTGGTGTATATTTCTTTCAGATCTGTTTCCATGCTTGAAAATTAATAAAGGATGCAAAGAATCTAATCCCCTATCTCTTCTAAGATAAATTTTAAAGAATGCATTGGAAATTGAGTTCATAAAGAGAAGTGCCTGCTATCTGCATTTTCCTAGGTGGAGATTTTGGCCCTTTTAAGGTGCTGTGTGTTAGCAGTTTTCCTGTCCTGCCAGACACGGGTGGGATATGATGATTCAGTGCTCTGCTCTTTGTCCAGATTCCTCAGTATTTAACCTCCCTGCAAGATTTTAGTCTCATTGGATATATCTTATCTGTAGTCCTTGATAAAGTTTGCAGAGCCAAATTACTTGAGTGCTTTGTGCCTGTATTGACTGAGGGAGCAGAACACAAGTGAGAGCCTGGCCTCTTCAGTTTTTCCTTCCTCTACCAGGCTTTTCTTTTTTGAAAAGCACGTGGCTCCACACACCTGAGCGAGTCTGATGTGCACATTTCAGAGCTTAGGGTCCAAGTGCTGTGCTGGCTTTACAGCGCAAAGCCAGCGACTCCCAATGTCCGTCTGCTGCCAGCCTCACCCTTCCTATTGGCAAAAGCGCTGAACTGTTGTGTTTTCTTATGTATACAAAACTGACTTAGCTGGATTTTTTGACACTGCTCTTGAATTTATGGGCTTCCGTAGGGATCTTTTTATATGTCTTGCTTCATAGAGAGAAGCCACATAACTTAGAAGCCTCAGCCAGGCCTGTTGAGTTTCATCTCTCATATCTTTCTGGATATTCTGTAAAATTGGCATTACTTCGGAAGCTTCTACATCAACCCAAGTATAATGAAGGGACAGTAAATAGAATAGAATGTGAACAATAGTTTGTTGAAA
The DNA here is from genome assembly GCA_013400055.1 of Nycticryphes semicollaris. Taxonomy (NCBI): domain Eukaryota; kingdom Metazoa; phylum Chordata; class Aves; order Charadriiformes; family Rostratulidae; genus Nycticryphes; species Nycticryphes semicollaris. The sequence continues at coordinate 75,392 of VXBJ01000045.1, forward strand.
GAGGTGTAGACCATTATTTTTGCATAATTACTTGCCTAGTCTCTCTTCCCATAAGACCTTATATAACCCTTTGAGTACCTATGCAAAATGGGGGACAAGACACTGCTCTTTTGGCCTGCTGTATTTGGTGTGTGCAAAATAGTTAACATAAAATCAGGAAAGTTTTTACTTCACAGTATTTTAGTACTACAGTAAGGACTCAAGAACTGGTGCATACTCCAGTCTTTCAAATGTGGGTTTTTTTCCCTAAAGATGTCAACTTCCAAGTCTTGTTCCATCATCCTACAGGACTAAAGACACATGCAGAAATAAAAATAACCTGAGGAGGAAAGTAATTTCACTACTTTTTTTCATCTTTCTATGTGTAGGGGGAATTAAATTGATTAAAATATATAGTTTCGTATTAAGTGTTTCCAGCATTACAAAGCTATTTTGCTCAGAAGTTCTGAACCTGTTTAACATTTGAAAGTATTAAGGAAATTCTTTCACTACAAAATTGAACAAGAAAATTTTGCAAATAAAACTAAGAAGATAGTTTTGTAACCTGTTTCAGATTCCCTCCCCTCAGGTAGTCTAGTAATTAGTGACTTTGATGTTTGTTGGCAGCTTACTGTCTATAATCAGGTTTTATTTATCTTAATTCTTATCTCACCACTTTTATGGTTTGTTAGACTCTAGTTTGTAAACTTGTAATCTTGTAGGATGTCTGAAAACTTGAAGTGTGGAGGGGGGAAGTGTAGTAATCAAGCGTAACTAAGAAGTCTGTAGAAAAAGAGAAAAAAGTGGAAGGGAAAACGACACTAGATAGATGCAGAAGGCTAGAGCAGGGAGCAGTTTTTCTTTGTATCCTGTGTGACTGTATACAACAGGCTCAACTTCCATTTGTATACATTGTTCCCCAGTTTCTAGTCTTTGTTCACTTCTTTACTTGCTTCTGATACTGAAAGTATAACCTTGTGGTTTTACATAATACTTTGGCATCAAATTTCATTTGCTTAAAAAACCCGTAGTAACTTGAAATGCTTGTAGTGCTTATTGTTTTTTCTCACCCTCCTTTTCATCTTTTTCTTTGTTGGTAGCCTTTGTAATGTGCCTTTTTGTGAAGTTTGTTTGCTCCGTTTCCCCTTCACGTCTTTCCTCTCTCTCTGCTGTTTCCTTCCTTTCTGGGTAAGCCTCGTTCTTCTGCCGTGCTTCCCTGCTGAGGTCCCCCAGTGCGCGCTCCCTCTTCTGTGCTTCTTCCCTCTTCCCTTCTGCTCCACAACCATCTGTAGGATTTCCTAGTTGTCTTTTCTTCTTGCAAATCAGTCACCCACCAGCCCCACAACTCTGATCTCTGAGCGCAGGGTTATGAAGCGGGCAAATGCGGTTTCGGAGGAGGAAACAGGAAGGTCTGCCAGGGTGAGCAGTGGGGGGCTGGTACCTGCAGCCTCGGTGACCACAGGCCACCTTTCACACGTGGCTAGCACTCAGCCCCGTTGTAAGGCTTGTTGGTAGTGACATGTCTGTCTGCAGCAAGCGGCTGGTGCTGGTATGTACATAAAATGGAAAGCACGCTGACCTGTGTGTGTCTCTGGGAGAGGCAGGAGGGAGCTTGTGCCCTCAGCCTGGGGCTTTGCCGACAGTCTCAGCGTGCCTTGTTTTCCTCACAGAAAAGGCAGCATGGCAATTACTGAAAAATGTTCTTTGCTCTCCTTTAGAAATGTTCAGCATTCCTAAAGATTTTCAAGAAACCCCTGTAGCCGTGGGACGAATTTTATAGTATTCTATACTTGGAATCATAGAGTGGTTTGGGTTGGAATCAACCTCAAAGATCAAGTTCCAACTCCCCTGCCATGGGCAGGGACACCTCCCACTACACCAGAGTGCTCAAAGCCCCATCCAGCCTGGTCTTGAACACTTCCAGAGATGGGGCATCCAGAATTTTTCCAGGCAACCTGTTCCAGAGTCTCACCACCCTCATGGTAAAGAATTTCTTCCTAATATCTAATCTAAATCTACACTCTTTCAGTTTAAAAATTATACCCTTCATCCTATCACTACATACCCTTGTAGAAAGTCCCTTGACAGCTTTCTTTTAGGTCCCCTTCAGATACTGGAAAGCTGCTATAAGGTCTCCCCGGAGCTCTCTCTTCTCCAGGCTCAACAACCCCAAGTCCCTCAGCCTGTCCTCACAGGAGAGGGACTCCAGCCCTCTGATCATATTTGTGGCTTCTGGACTTGCTCCGAGAGGTCTGTGTCCCTTGCGTTGGGGGCCTCAGAGCTGCATGTAGGATGCCAGGTGGGGTCTTATGAGAGCAGAGTAGAGAGGCAAAATCACCTCCCTGGGCCTGCTGGCCATGCTTGCTTTGACACAGCTTGGGATAGGGTTGGTTTTCTGGGATGCCAGTGCACGTTGCTGGCTCATGTTGAGCTTCTCATCAACTGGGTGCAGCTCAGAACAATGGAATCATTGACAGACACCTGCCCTTTTCCTGTCCCCAGAGTGGGCCGTGAGTAGTGCCAAAGCCATTTAAATCGAGTGCCCTCCCACTGACGATCCCAGCTGCCCTGCCCCTCCAGCTGCGGCTTGCCCATCTCTCTGCCCTAGCATGGCACGTCATGGGGATGAAGCTCACTCGCTGTGACATCATTCTCGAAATACGGGCAGCGCAGAGTAGAAAAAGGCGATTTGACGGAATCTTCCCGCCTCTCCCTCCGGCGGGCCGCCCTGCCGTGGAACTACATTTCCCAGAATGCCGCCGGAGCGCCCGGGGCGAATCGCTCTCTGGATTTGTCCCCACCGGGTCGCCGTAGCAGCCGGCGGGGGCGGCTGTCAGGCGGTGAGGGCGGGCGGGACGCGCCCAGGTTGTTGCTGCTGCTGCTGCCGGGACGCGGCTGGGTGCGGGCGGCGGCTGGCGGCGGAGGAAGGGGTCGGCGGCGGGCATCGCGGCAGACTCGGCCCGGCCATGGACGAGCAAGCGGGGCCAGGCGTTTTCTTCAGCAACAACAACAATAATAACGCCCTGCTTCTGCCGCCGCCGNGCCACCGCCGCCCGGCCTGAGGGGTGTGACATGGCGGCAGGCCCTGAGGGGAGCGGTCCCGGCCCGCGGCGCGGCTCTTGGGCTGCCTCACCCGAGTTTTCCGNGGTGGCGGCGGGGGTATCTCAGCCACCGGAACCGCCGCGCCGTTGTCGGCGTCCCGGGCTCAGTACAGCGTGCCGGGCATCTTGCATTTCCTGCAGCACGAGTGGGGCCGCTTCGAGGCGGANACCTGTTTTATAAAGACGCTGTTAAAAATTGCCACCCCTCGGTGCTGGCTCGCAGCCCCTCTGGGCCCTCGCTCGGCCCCAGTTCTCCCCCGGGCCAGGCCTGTGGGAACGGCTTTAAGTCCTTTGGTGGTTGCGGGACACGTCGGGTAGTGTTTTCAGTTGAAAAGCGGTGGGGTTGGATACGCTCATTAATGCGTTGAAGGACCGATAGTGATCTTGTGGTTAAAGAACTTGTGAATTGCTGGCCTAGAGCCAGGGCTGTCAGATACTTCAGTGATGGGCTCGTTACATTAACTCTTAATAACAGTCGATAACGCAACCTTCCTTGTTCCGCCTCGGCTCTTCTTCACCAGAAAATCTCTGTTGTAAACCGTAGTGCTGTCCACGTTACCAGCAGCCCACTGTTTGGTCCTCGGTTGTCCACGAGGAAAAGACTGAAAAGTGACTACTTGGCTTCCTTTTTTGGGTCTCCTTTCTTTTGTCTCTTGCTTCCTGTCCATCTCTCTTCTCGCTGTGCCTTTCCTTGAAAGTACTGTCTTTGTCAAGAGAGCCTTGAGCCTGTTTAGCAATGTGAACCACTTCTCTGTTTTTGGTTTGTTGGTTGGTTTTTG
>VXBJ01000045.1:79261-133511 GCA_013400055.1 Nycticryphes semicollaris
GGGTTTTTTCTTTTTTTTTTTTTTTTTTTTTAATTAGTAAGGAACTCATCTTTTTAACTTACTTTCACAGAATCACAGAATGTCAGGGATTGGAAGGGCCCTTGAAAGATCATCTAGTCCAATCCCCCTGCCAGAGCAGGAACACCTACATCAGGTCACACAGGAACGTGTCCAGGCGGGTTTTGAATGTCTCCAGAGAAGGAGACTCCACAACCTCTCTGGGCAGCCCCTTCCAGTGTTCCCTCACAGTGAGGAAGCCTTTCCTCATATTTAAGTGGAACCTCCTATGTTCCAGGTTGTACCCATTCCTCTTCCCCTAAGTATCCCTCAAAAGCTTGGGGAGTGTTATGGATGAGAGCATAGGAAAGAAGTAGAGCATTTAAACTATTTGCTGAAGTCGTGCATTATCAGTGGCAGAACTGGGAATATAACCCGATTACAAGTTGTTTGCTTGAACACCTTTGGCTTTTGCCAAAACATCTCAATAAAGTTATAATTAGCTGTGGCTGGCATTGCCATGAGCTGTAACAGCATTTATCTGCTGTGGAGTCATGTTCAGAAAGGTGCAAAATTCTCAGCTATCTCTGTACACATCAGGTTTAAGTCTGCCATGACCATGTGCAGTTGAATGTTCTTTGATCTGTTTGTGTTTGGGGTTCAGCAACTACAGGATGGCTTTTGGAAATTGTACATGTACAGCTGAAGGATGAGCAGTGTTAATTAAAAGCCAGTTCTGTGCTGCTTCTGAAGCCTTTCGTTGGCCCATATACTTGGAAGTGTTTAACAGAATAATGGCAATTTCAGATTGGACAGTTTTTCTCTCTTGAGATAAAGATGTGGTGCTCTTGATTTTACTATACTAGTCTTTCATCCACTGTAAATTTTAATGTGAGATTTTCTGCTCTCCTGGGAAGACGTGTGACAGAGAACCCATTTTGTAAGGTTGTCTTAGTATCCTATACTTCTTATCTGCAATTCACCTTGTTATGTAGCCTAGACTTTATTTTTTTTATCTCCAGTTTCTTATCTGCCAGGATATTTTAGTACTTCAGATACTTTATGCCACAGTGTTACTGTGCTTGGCTTCTGCTCTGTAGTTGTTGGCTAGTTAAGTTATACTCTCTCTGAAACACATCTTGTCAGTCAGTCCCACTGTGATTTCCTGTCTTCCTTTTCTTCCCTTCTTGGCTTCCCCCCCCTGCTTTCCTTTTCCTTGTAATTAATTGTGTGGAACTAAATGTGATATTCAGTTAGAGTACCTTTCTGTTGCATTATGTGATGCTTGGTTTAGGTGATGCACCCCACCTCCCCCACCCCCCGGAGTTCAAAGCTTAGTTGACATGCCCAGGCAGAGCTTACTCTCTGTTCTTAATTACTGGTCTAGTACTGCATTTCCAAGGTTTCTCTTCCTATCCAATGCCTATATTTTGCTTTCCCTGGCAAATATCTGTGGTTACTCTGAATTTCTAATTACTTTTCTTGTCATTTTCAAATTATTGTTGCCTCTGTTATATAATCTTCCTCGTTCAGGGCAAAAAGAGGATATCAAGGTTTAGATCTATGCAAGTTTCATTAATAAGCTGTGTATTTTAAATCAGAATGAAAACAGATTCATACAGCTTATCTGCTAATTATATGTTTCACTATTGATGCTTGCTTTCTGTTTATGGTACTTTAACATCTGCAGATTGAAAAATTATCCTAAGAATAAACTTTCATGATGCCCTGTAAAGTAATTCACAAGAGTAAGTTATTAATTTTCAGTTTTAGTATTCATGACCTGTGCTTTAGATAGTTATCATTTATTTTCATCTCTCTTCAGAAATGAGTAGTTTTCCTTTTCTTAGGTTCTTCTAGCAGCTGCTTGTGAGTGTTGACAAGAAGGGGTTTCCTGTTCTGCCAAAGTTTTAAACTTCAATTCTTTTTTCATTCTGCATTTTTCTGCACCGTGTTTCAAGGCATTCAGGGTTGTCATTATATATTGGACAAGCCCATCCCAAAATAGCTGAGAGTTTCATCAAATGCATATGCAGGGCACTGGAATGTGTATCTTTTCTTGAGACCAGCAGGGTTTGAAATGCCTTCCATGTTGGTGTCTTGCTGTAACCATACATCTTCTGACTGGTTGGGGGTGACTCTCTGTTGTGGATGTTATTTCCCTTTTAATTAGCCATCTGCCACCCCTGGGGGAGATCGATGGGGACTCTGCCTCTGTGGCTGGGACCCCTGCAGAACCGAGTGCTGCCGATGGCATCCCTGTCCCAGGAAGTGAGAAAGGTGTTGAGCTCTGCTGCTCCCGGGCTGCATGAGCTCCGGAGGCTTCTCTATGTGTGTGCCTGTGTGTGTGTACGGCTTTTGTTTTGACTAGAAATTTTGTCTCTGCAAGCAATGCATATGTTGCTGTTGAGAGTTTTTGCTTCTGACAAACATTCTTCTGGCAAAAATGCTGATTTGCAGATCTTGGCATTTTTCCACATTTCACAAATGTTCTAAATTGCAACAAACTGCTGTGCTGTATGTAATTGTGTGTATAGACACCCCATGTCCTGCTAAGGAATTTTCTAGCTCTTACCCTCATCACTGCTAAAGCTTTCATTTCTCCTAACTGTTAACTGTTTCTTTAGAGTAATAGACTACTTCAGAGTAGTGGGACCTGAGAGGGTTATGTTAAAATTATTTTTCCTGGTAAACTTTCCTTTGAAAAGGTTTGCAGGGAAATTGTGGAGAATGGGGGAATGCAATGTGCTTGTCTTCCCAAAACTGTATTAAAATATATTCCTTGTAAGACAGTGCCAAAAGAAAAACAAAACCACCCAAATTATAAGGAAGGAGTTAATGAAATGATAAAAAATGGGATTAAATGATAGTGAACAGCTGTAATAGAAGGAAAGTGATGGTAATAATAGATAAGCACTTGAGGTTGGTTATGGAAGTTGGATTTAGTGATGTTAGCTCTCTGGGGGATTGCGGATGGTGATCTACCCCCTTGTTGCTGCTTCTCTGGGGCAAGAGGCAAGTGGTGAAACCAGGCAGACTTCATGGTAAGACTGTGTCCTTGGAGATAGACAAGTTAGAGTAATGAGGAGAAGGGGCAAATCAGACAGATGGCTGTGGCTATTTATAGTGTGGTTTAGGACATTGGTTGCTTGTTTCAGAAATAGTTGATATTTACAGTTTGTTGGCTTTTAGATAATGGTCTTCTTATTGGGTTACATTTCTAGTTAAAAATCATTCCAGTAGCTGGATAATCTGAAAATACTGTTCAGAGGAAAAGTAATGATCAGTCAGTTGATGAAATCAGTTATTTAGTTAATGGAAAACCAAAAACTGGGTTTGGCCAATAAAATAGAAGATAAAATGCAGCTTGAAGAAGTTATGTATAGAATTTTCAAATATGATGTGGGTTGAATCTCTGAGGTTCTCTGTGAAAGATGGGTTGGCAGAAGTGCTGTGGAAGTCTTCAATAACATATTTTTTCTCATAAGGCAGGTATTACAAAGAAAACAGTGATCAATGTTCAGTTCCTCTCCACCCCAGAAGAACAATATTTTCAACTTCAATGTTTCAAATATGTCAGATAAATCAAAAGAAAGGTGGAAGAAAATAAGTCATGGTCACAATACTGAGGGATGTTTAGTTGGGATCTTGGTTTAGTTGAGATGCTTTCTTTTACTAAGTTTTTTTTAGCAGACTTTCTAGTTACTAAATTCATGTGAAGCAGAGAAGCTTCTGTACTCCTCTTTCCTATTTGGTTATGTGTGTGATTGCCAGCTAATCCTGATATACTCATTGATAAACTGTCACGGCTTGTTTTAATTAAGCGGAGAGGACTAGTGAGAGTAGATGTTCAGTGACAAAAGAGCTGCCTTATATAAATATGTAGCTTGTGTGGAGAAGTTGAACATAAATACAAACTGCTGAGACTGGTTCTTTGCAGGTTTGCACCTGGTTTTTATAGTTGTTTGGGGTTTTTTTTTTTCATTTTTTTTTTTTAATTGCATAAATGATCCAAGCATTTCCCAGCATCAGATTTTCCCATTTTTCTCAACTCTGTTAAACCTGCGATTTTAGTTTAAGCATATGAGAACATATTTCTGAAATGGCCCTAATTCTTTTAGGAAAGTGCTGCTGCAATTATTGACATGGCACTAACAGACAGGGTTTTGCAATGTTACATTGTTTCCAAGTGGTCTTTAAAGCTTACAAACACTTTTTGAAGGAAGTTACACTTTGAAAAAGTAAAGGATTTTCCGATTTTCATTATTTGCTGAGAATTACCAAATTACTCAAAAACTAAGTAAGCTATTACGTTCTGGGTGGAAACCTTTGGTTTTCGATGTCAGGTTAGCATGTAGTGAAACATCCTCTGTGTGTTTTACTCATGCATTTTTATAATTTAAGTCAGTTTCTCTATCTCCTACTTAAATTGTAGCCTTGCTTTTGCTGTTGAAGGTCTTGGCTTGTCAATTTTATTGCATCAGGGGTAAGTGACTTTACACTGTTTGAACAACAAGTTGCAAATGTAACTCAGCCATTATTGACGTTTCAGTAGACAGTGAATTTTTACTTACTAATTCTAGAACAGGCTGTGTAAAATTCCCCAAGGAAGATCACGTGTGTCTCAAGAGACTTTTGGTTCATCTTAATTTGATGCTAAAAGAAGTAAGGCTCTACAAATGCCAAGCCTCAACTAAGATTGATGTCTGTACACTGTTTTCTGAGAAAATAGGTATTGGTCAGCAACTTACTTGCATATTTGGCTTCACAGAACTGCAAGGTCTTGTCAAATCCTCCTTTCTACGTTCCTTAGCTAAAAAGTGGTAAGAACTGATTTGGATGATGAAGGATTTTTATGTTTTGTTTTTTAAATGCTGAGAAATGCTTAAAAACTCAAAATAGCTCTTCTAAATCACTTCAGAGTGCCCATGATCCAAGTTTTGCAGATAATAGGCTAGAAATAAAAGTACTCCAAAATGTGAAAACAAAGGTTCACTTGATCATAGTGACCTGTTCTGTATGGGCCTGTAGATGGGTTCTACTTGAAAAGTTTGCTAAATGCTAACTAATATTGAGTATTTTGAAAATAACCCAGTGACAAAGAAGTTGAATTAAAGATTGCAGTGTGGAAAGACTGCATTTTTTCTGCTCTTAGCCAGGAATATGTTTCCCTTCAGGGCAGTCACATAGGGCAGGATTGCAAAAGCATTGGGGGAAAAAAAAATTGGCATGCACGATTTTTATATTCGAGCTTGTAAACAGGAGGTGAGAACAAAATGAGTTATCTTTGTATCTGTTTCACTTGATGCTGTAGTCTGCTCAGGAGGGTGGTGCTGCTTGAATACAAGGAGTAGCTGTTCCTGGCTGAAGGAGTGGGAAACAGGAGTGTGCTGATTGCTTTTGCAAAGCCTCGTGTGGTCAAGTCGGGTTCACTCCTCTTTTTGTTACCAAAGCTGAATGTACAAATCTCCTCCCTTGTCTTGCTGTACCCCAGGTGCTTCATTCAGCTTTTTCATTCATGTGAACTTCCAGTGTCTCGGTTTAAACGCGGGCCACACGTCTGTTTATCCGTCCTGGTGCTGACTGCTGTTGCTGTCTTTCTGCATTTCTTGCACAGCAAGTGCAAATGCTCAAATGTGACTCCTTTCCAATTTGGGCTCCAGCTCATAATAGGTAGTTATTTTGTGACATGTCGTTGCAATGTTGCCTGTAGAATTACATGACATTTTAAACCTGCTCTCTCTTTGTCCTTGCATCAGTCTACATGGAGCATGCTCCTGGGAGTCAGAGGGGGGAAAAAAGAAGTTAATGCTCACCACTTAAGTAAGCATACTATGAAAACAACTGGAGGATTAGAGGAGATTTTTACTTACAAAGAATGGTTAAACAAGCTGCATATATATTGCTTGGCTTACTCAGCAAATATTCTTGCATTTGCAGGTGTTAGAACAGTGAAAAGCAGCACTAAAGAGTGGATAAAAGGGAGACTAGCTATCTGAACAGAGATCTGCCTAGTAAAACACTTCAAATTGCAGAAAGAAAAGCATCTTCCTGTTGGTTGAGATGCTTAAATTAGTAATCAAGGTTTTGCCAGGAATAAATTACTAAATACTTTTTTATTCTGGATGACCTATTAGGAGCTTTGAATTCACCGACAAGAAATGGTTTTTCAAACAGTCTTTTCAAAGAGATGAAGAATGTAAGTGGCTTCTTCAGTCATCATTTCTTACCATAAGCTAAATCTTTGATCTCTTTTGGATGGTTTAACTTTTTGAGGGTTTAGCTCTGGTGCCAGTTTTAGGGACATCTCTGAGAAGTCCAGCAAAAATAATTTGCCAGCAGCAGATTGTGCTGTTGTTGGTCCCGTGAGGAACTATCGTCCAGCGTGAGTGTGCAGGTGATAAATGGGGTGAAATGCTTCTGCGTGGGATGAAGCTACATGCACCCCGGTACCCGCCACTCCTTTCAGCCTGTGGCCCCACTTCAGTTTTGTGTTAATGTAAACGGCTACAGGTGTGTACAAAAGCTTCCTGGTCTGTCTTTGCACGGAGGGCTAGTGGGTGTGCGTTACAATGTGAAGCGTGGTGCCTGAAAAAGTGATGGCCAGTTGTACTAAACCACTGATAATTTCCCTCCTCCCCTTTACCTGTCTTATCTCTTCACCTCCCCTCTTCCGCCCTCCCTCCTCCCTGGCATACCTACACGTATTTACAAATATATTTAAATATCTAGTGCTTCACTGAGCTGAGGGTGATCTACAACACTGAGCACACTGCCAGCCTGCAGAATCCTTCTGGCAGATCTCGGTAGACTGGTTAGAACGACTGTTTGAGGCTGATTTCATCTGAATATGTTTTTAGTTTTTTAGCACCTACCTATTTTTTTTTCCAGTACTTTTCTTCCAGTTTCTTCCATCTCTTTTTTTCTCAGCCTGCGAAGATCTTGTTCTTGAATTATGGAAGCAGTACATACTAAGGATTCAGTGTCTTTCTGAATTCAGTAGCTCTTACTGTGTCAAATTATGCCTATTGACTTTAAAGTGATCATAAATTTGAAGTGAGATTTACTTTAAAATATTTACCTTAATATTTTAAAGAAAAAAAAATTGAAGGGATTTTTATAGTTCTCGAGTCTTAAGAATGAAAAAAAAAATAATCCCCTTTTAGCTTGAAATAGCTGTGAAATTCAGGAACTGATAGAAGCTGATATTAAACGTGCATCATTTGTTTAGCAGCCATAACTTTGTTTATTTAAAAAAAAAATTGCTAAAGGAAAATATTTTTTAATCTCTTGCTTTTCTGTAATATTGTCAGCCAAAAGAGGTGTGCAGATATAATATACTCTTCAACATTCTTCTTGTTGTGGTTGCTGATTCCAGGAAACTTAACTTTCAGTTTAGTTTTTAAAACATTGGTAAAATCCAGATTTATTTAGGTGCAATTTAATTATTCCATTATATCGCTATGGCTGCTGGGCCTGTATTAGGAATTCAACAATGCTTTAAAAAGTATTGTTTCTAACCCTGTGTTACCTGGAACATTGCCTCACCCTTTTGTGCACTTCCCAGTAATGTGACCTTAGAGTCTTTTGAGGAATTTCTTAAAACAACAATATTTTTGTACGAGGATTTTTTTTTTTTAAACACAAGAATGACTGTTACTTTTAAAATCTCTCGGTAAAAAATGGACTGTTTAAGACATCTACCGTGTTACTAATTTAGAAGGGATGCCCATGAAGTTTCCAAGTTTTGTTGGTGTTGGTAACACTAACAATTTTAATGAGATAAAATAAAAAAAAAGAAACCAAACCCCCAAACTTGAACTGTACAATTGTAGCTGAAATAGACCGTTCCAATATTCTTCCCAGTGTTCTCTGTTTTGGTGGTAGGTTTGGGGTTGGGTTTTTTTTTTTTGGTTTTTTTTTTTGTTTTTTGTTTTTTTTTTTTCTTCTTCTGACTCGCTTGATTTTCGTTTGAACAGTTGAACTGTAATACAGTAACTCCTAGCACTTGGCCTGGAAAAAACCCTTGGGGCGGAAGCTGCCTGGATTCCTGGCTGGGGAGCCCGCGGGGCCGGGCGCTGTGTGGAGACGATGGGCCCCACCCAGAAGGCAAGGAACAATTCGAATTTTTGTGTGATCCCCGTAGGCGTTTTCGAGGTTTGTGGTGAGGAGCTTACAACTTGATGCATTTTAACCTTATTAGCCAGAAGGTCATTTGTCGCAGAACCTGTTTGTTGGGCATATTTGTGAATTCTTGAAATTTTTGGCAAACCTTCCCAGGAGGGGCCAAAGCAGAAATGTATAACAGTGTGGCAGATCATTCGAGATCCTTCTTCCTCTCCTGCTTCTTCATGTAGCTCAGGCTTCAGGTTTGACTTGTGCTTAAAGCTGCAACCACGGGAGATGGCCCATGCAGTCTCAATCTACTGATACAATTCAGATGTGAACGGTAGAATTTTAAGAAACCTGTAGTTGTGCAGTTCGAATACACTTTTTTATCATGTTTAAACCCAGACCCCTTGCACTTCAAATGTTTGCATAGACATTTAGACAGATGCTGGCTAAATACTGTAGTCAGAAACGCTGAACCTAGAGTTTCGTTCTAAAGACTGAGGAAACACTGCTAGATCTCATCACTTGTCATTTTACATATTTAAACTCAGTGTATTCATTTGCTCAGTTTTCATTTATTCTACACATTGTTTAAATTGCGGTATGAACATGTAGTAATGAACTTAATTGCCAAACATTGTAAAGAACAAAATCTGCTTATGACATATGGACTCAGAAGCTCAGTCTAAACACGAGGAAGAACTTTACTTTGAGGGGGACAGAGCACTGGAACAGGCTGCCCGGAGAGGTGGTGGAGTCTCTCTGTCTTTGGAGACACTCAAAACCCACCTGGACATGTTCCCCTGCAGCCTGCTGCTCTAGGAGGACCTGCTTTGGCAGGGGGGTTGGACTAGATGATCTCCAGAGGTCCCTTCCAACCTCATATCATTCTGTGGTTCTGTGACTGTTACAATATTGTTAGTATCACATTTCAGTTATTATTTTAATGCTGTCCTTACATGCATTACAAATAAACCTGAATATTATAATTAAGAATTTCTTAAATAAAATGTGAGCTTACATATATAAATGATGTTTTGTTGTCCACTGAGGCTGATGTCATTGTAATTATCCAGTATTTATACAAATAAGGGATAAGGGCTTCTAACATCTGTGGGAAAGAGGGAATACTTTCTGTATATTACGAAAATGACCAAATGTAAACACTCTCATTTTCAGAGCCAGAATTTCTCAAAAATAATGACTATTGGACATAAATATGCCACTCAGAAGAAAAGCATGAGCAAACTATGGTAGAAACTGTGCAGCCTCCACAAAGAGAGCAAAATTATTCTTAAGCCCTCTGGTATACTTGTCTGTTTCTTGATTTACCAATTAAACTACCGATCTATAAAGTAGTATATAGCAACCTTGAAAGCTCCTGGCTTGTGTGGGGCTGGAGAGGTGGCTCTGGGGCCCTGCTTTTCAACACAAGGATTTCTTGGAAGTTCAGGAAAAAGGAAAGTCAGAAGACATCAGTAAGAGCATTGTTACACCACTGACAATAAAAGATGTCCAAAGTATCAATTACTATTTCTTCCTGTGCAATATGTGTGTAATACCTACAGTCTGCCAGCGGTCCTGAAGAGACCGAGCACAATCATTTTCCTGCATGTTGAATCATAAGGCTTAGATGTTTCAGCTCCAGAGGTAAAGTTAGGAACATGTACATTATTTATGTGCTTAAAAATCTTCTGGTAACAGTTTTGAATTTTAATTCAACATTGGTTAGTCCAATAAGTCACGGAGCTGGGCCTACCCTGTATTGCAAGTAGGACTACTAATTTTCACATGAAGGAGGCGTTGTATGATATTTCTTAATCAAATCCATTTAAATCTCATTTTCTTACAAAAGTAAGCTGTCAAAAGTACCGGGAAGTTGCATTTTTTTTCCTGTTGTCTAGAGTGCTACCAGTGGAAGATGAATTTAGCCTCATTGTTAGCATGATAAGGCTGGTTTTGCCCTGTAGCAGAGCAGTGCATGAGCCAGGCCATTCCTGGCTGTCCTTTGCCAACCTACTGGGTAAAAATGCTTCATTCCAGGCTGTTTGGTCAGTTCATTCTTAGCTAGAAATTGCTTGCAGACAGCAGGTCACATCATAGGTCACTTCAGCTTGTGTCCTGATGGCACTGGATGATCTTTCTCATTCGAGTCAAATGCATATTTACGTCGTGTTCTACTATTTTTAGTAGCATGGTTTGATGTTCTCTCACTTTTTGGCTAGGAGGGCACTTGTTTATTTCTGCTGGACCTGCTTGGAGGCAGGGAGAGAGAAATCCCTATCACCGTGCACTTGTATATGCATTATAATCTGAGTGTCTGTCCAGTTATTGCAAACTAAGTTGTATGTGCTCAGGGTGTTCCTCTTGTTACTGAGGATGGTGACCTTGTTCCTGCACCGTTGCTGTTACTGCTTCAGGGTAGGAAGGGCTGACTCCAAAGCCAGCATTTCTTTCTTCTGTGCCTTTCCCTAAACCTGATCAAACAACGAATGTTCGAATTTAGTTGTTGTTTGTTGTTTGTCCCAGTTTCAAGTGAGGAGAAGCTTGATGCCAGAATGACAGGGGCCTTTCTTTTGATTCGGCTGAGGGTTTTTTGGCAGTCAGATGCATTTGCCCCATTGAAGGTGAAGAGTGACTTCACTGGAGAGCGGTCAGCGTTTTTTCACTTATCATAAACTGCTGTGGTGGGTGACTGGTGGTTGAGGATTCTTCAGGTGTCTGTCAAGCTGTTCACTGGCTGCACTCGAGCAATGAAATTATGTTAACTGGTGTCGTATTTTAGAGCAGCTGCTGTAGCTGGCTACCAGCAAATGGCCTTTTGGAGTGAGATTCGTCTTGCCTGATCTGATCTCAGCTGAGTTTGTTGTGTGCATTTCCTTTATAGTTGGTGGAGAGAAAATGGCATTTACAGATGCTGTTCTTCTCACTTTGGTGTAAAAATCTCAAGTCAGATAAGTTATTCTTTAGGACTGTCCATCTCTATTAACTAAAATATCTGGGGACTCCTTGCAAGGTTGTGGCAGGAGAGAAGATACTCCTCATTTCTTCCAGGCTTTCCCTGGAGGTTGGTACGGACTGCAGTAGCTACAGAAAATACCGCTTACAGAAATCCAGTGGGCCTTTCTATAAATAAAAGGCTTACTGGTCTTCATGTTCAGCAGCGGGTGGTCTAGATCAGTTGCTTTTTATTCTGTTTGTGCTTCTCAGGAGGCAGCTGGGAGACTTGGAGACTTAGCTCTGCACTTAGGTGGCAGAAAGCTACTGGTTCTGAACATGGCAGGCGGTTTGTGATGCAGGCGAGGCTGAGGTGTGAAGTGGTGGCTGCCCATAGGTATTTCTGTCTGGAAGTGTATTCATGAGTTAAGAGAGCACAAGAACCTGTCTCTAATGAAGGACTGGATTTGAGCATGAGGTACAAAAGCAGGTAGTTCTGCCTTTGTGATTATGAATGAATATCTTGTATGTATCAACAATTTTTGTTTAAAGAGGATTTTTTTCCACTCTTACACCCAACTGGAAGTCAGTAAAGGTTAGGTGTCTGTTTTACACTTGACTTTTATTTACTTTTGTGCCATTTCTATCCTCGTCTCCCTCATCAAAATACCTTTCCCTGTTTTCCATTTTCTTTTTCTCTCTTAATTACAGTATTTCTGGAGAGCTTTCTTTAACCTATTTTACTAAGTATTATAATTAAGACTTGGCACTGTATTACAAACAGGCTTTTATTTTTTCTTTTAGCTGAACATGCTGTACTTCAGTTCTTTGACTGGTATCGTATCTAACATGTATCTATGGAACAGTACACCAATTGTGTACTACTTCATTTAGCCAGCAGAAATACTTTATCATCTTTTCCTGATTATTGTTGGTAGATGCTTTTAGCTGCTGAAGGCTTTTTGTATGCTTATTTTATCTATTCCTTATCCTTTAAGAATGTTTAGCCAAGAGAGGAAATAAACCCAGTCAAACTAAAATGGCTTTATTTCTTATGTTTTTTTTTTTTAATCTGTAATGAGCATGCAGTTTAGAAGGCTTATCTATGCAGTGTGTTGTCTAAGCATTTGATGTTTGAAACACAGTAAGCCAATTTGTTTTGAACTGTGCAAATAAATTTTAAAATAACTGGGGGGGGGGAAGGGGGAACACACACACTGAAGAGCTATGCTGAATGGTTTTCAGGAAGCATATTCTACATTGAACACTTCCTTTCTTCCTTTTGCAGGCCCAGATCGCCTTTCTTCAAGGTGAAAGGAAAGGACAAGAAAATCTGAAGAAGGATCTAGTGCGAAGAATCAAAATGCTGGAATATGCACTTAAACAGGAAAGGTATGTCGCTTTAGGGATGAGTATGTGATGAAGAAATTTTGAAGACTGATACTTCACTTTGCCTTTATATTTGGCAAAACCAAGAAATACTTGTTCTATATATATATTCAGTTCTCAAATTGACAAATATTATACTAAATAAACCTAGCAGTCTATAGGTCTGAATTATGGTAAAAACAATAGGAAACATAGTATGGTTCCAAAATCATGCAATAAACCCCACAGGTGATCAATGATTAATACTTCTTCCTTGGTAGAGTCCACCTGACTGCATAGATTATACCCCAGATTTACAGCACATTCTCTTTTTGTTCAAAGTACTAGCTTTGTTTAATAATCTCTGACAACTGAAATATTGAATAACTGTCTAGTAGTTACTAGGTTTTAATCTTGCTAAACTTTTAGTCTTTTCACTATGATAGACTCTCCAGGAATATCTTCTGGAGGCTAATTGTGTAAGGAGTGAAAAAATATTCGTGTTTACCAGTTAATCAAGTGTCTGTTTCTTTGTTCTCGGGGATGTCAATAGGAGTCCACAGTCCACTTTACCTTTTTAATTTTATGTATAATTTCCAGTTGTTCTCATCTTCGAGGTAAACAAATTGGGTATTTATTTAATCATGGTCTGAGAAGTCTGTCTGTTCAACTGATTTATTATAGGACAAATTTAGTTTTCAATTTTTTTAGTTAGTAAAATGTTGTTTAGAATTCTTGACCTTGAGTAAATTTATGTTAGTACTGCAAAGCAATCATTGTTTATGTAGTACTTTCCTATCAGATAATTCCTACTTCTCTTTAATAAAATGCTAATGCAATAAGCCTCTTTTAAATAGTTTGCATTAGGAGAAATAAGAGTAGATCTATACTGATAGGTAAATAAGGAGTAGGATACTGCTGCCACATAATTTAAAAAGGACACTAATAGTTGTGCATCGTTGTGTTGCATTTAGATTTGCTCATCTTACATGGGCTGCTTTAGCGTGAGAGATCCAGAAAGAGCCAAAAAGCACAGAAAAATATCAAACGTATGCATCATGGAGATTACAGTTCATAGCCATGGAAAGGCTTACATTTGAGGCATGATTATAAAGAGTAGAGTCAGCTTAAAAGAAGACAGAGGCAATGGAGTACCTTCTTGTGCAGTTGAAGATATGCTTTAAGGTATATAAATTCAGTAGAATTTGTTGTATTTCAAAACTGAGGGAGCTATTCTCGATTACTTAGGGATATCTCTAATACTTTGTATTCATAACCCAGAGCAATTTATTTAAAATTGTCAGTCTACATAAATACATCATTCTGTGCTATCAGGAATGCTTTTTAAGATTAAAGAAATTAATCAAAAATCAAACGTCCATATGGATAGTGAAAATGCCTCCCCAGTTGCATTCAGTAAAATAAGCCTAAGTTTAGATGTTTGAATCTTAATACAGCAGTCACAGGACACAATGGCTTCTTTCTAGCAGTTTTTACATCGATATCTTTTATCTTGTCTTGTATTTTTTTCCTGCTGTGTATTGGTATTAGCCTCGCTTACACAGAGCAGGGCTACCATCAGCTGATCGCATCCAGTTCGACCATTTCAGTGTAGGTGTGCAATGGTTTTTAAAGTAAATGTGATGCTTGTGAACGGTGTGTGCTGGAGACAGCTATTTATAAGTCTGCAGTTTTAAACAGCAGTGTTATTTGCCAGTTCCTGAAGAAACAGTCTTGTATTTCTGCTGGAAATGTCTCTCAGCAAGTGTTCTTGCTTGATACTTGAAAGAATGGCAGCGTACTGAGCTTGGAAGCACTGCTCCCTTTCCTAGTATTTTCCTAAATCAGACACCAGGCAGTAGTCTGCTGGGGTGCTGGCCCTTTCCATTGGGATCTCGGGGCTGGAAAATGAGATCCTACAAGGTAGGAGGAAAACATTTCTAATCAAGTTAGGGGAAGGTTGGTGCTGGTTGGAGGGGTCAGGGAAACGTTCCTGCGGTCCCTTCAGTTTCGCCTCGGCCTTGCAGCGCACCAAAACTTTCTTTGCTAAATGAAATAAGCTATGAGTAACAGAACAGAGTAGGCAGTTGTGGCCCAGAGTAGCCTTTGTTCACAGTGCTCTCAGGAAACCATGAGCCAGAAGCGGGTGACGTTGTTTTTCTCAGTTACATGCTTTTATGAGCTGCTGTTCTGTATAGTGGTGTTCAGCATTTCTTGTATCAACCAAATGCTTTCAAAGTTTATTATAAACAAACAACTTTGGAAGCATTGTCATTGTTCTCTGTTTCATGGCACTTATGTAATTTTATAGTGAGTAAGGTAGAAAATGAGTTTTACTTTGGGATTGTCATGTTTTTCTCCCAAATTTAGTTTAATGTTCGGTCTTTGTGTTAGTAATTTTAAGATTATCTTCTTGCTGCATGTATAGGCAGCACTGTTATTTCTTCTGAAGAGTCTTAATACATGGAGTAGCAAAGAGCTTAGAGGGAAGTAGGTAGTAGTTAAGCATTATCATTTGCTCAACAGCAGTTTTGATGTAGTTTTGCCAACATCCAGTAGATTGCAGTGTGAGGCTGTTCGCAGCTGAGGGTTACTTTTTATCACTTTATCAATACTTGCTTCACTACCAGAAAATTGCTTTGTTTCCTCTGGATTTTCGGTATCTAGCTGAAATATAGTACTGTTCTTCTCAAGCACATGTCGTCTTTCATCTAGTCTAGCTCATTTCCTGTCTTAACATAGCTCAACCAAAGAACTGGACTCCT
Source organism: Nycticryphes semicollaris (assembly GCA_013400055.1). Taxonomy (NCBI): domain Eukaryota; kingdom Metazoa; phylum Chordata; class Aves; order Charadriiformes; family Rostratulidae; genus Nycticryphes; species Nycticryphes semicollaris. Next base: position 94,441 of record VXBJ01000045.1, read on the forward strand.
GAGCCATGTCTCTAGAAACACTTGATTTAATTTTATGTTGTTTTCTGCACTGGTGTGTCTGATCAGCATAAGGCTGGCGCCTTCTCCTCTGGTAGAATATCTTGCCGTGCTGTTCCTGGCAGTCATTCTTGTTTATGTCTCTTGGTTTGGCGGCGGCTCCCAGCTCATCTACGGATGTTTTGGCAGGCTCCCTCAGCACAGCTGGATCAGATGCTTCAGGTTTGGCGACAGATATTTCCAAGAAAAAGTGGCCTTTTTTTGATCAGGATCAAACTGTGTGAAGTATTCAGAAAGGTTTCACTGCCCTTAGTCTTAGGAAATCTAGAAGGATGAAAGCTTTTAGCATTTTCCTAAGGAACTCTTTTGTGACAGCTGTGCTGAATGTCTCTAAGCGCTGTTTGCATAGAAGACAAAGAAAATCCTGTAATCAAAAAAAGGGGAACTGTGTAATGAAGTGCAAAAGCCAGAGCAGTGATAATGTTCATATTTATCTGAGTAAGGGCATCTGCCCGGTAACATAGTTTCCCAGCCCCAAAATAGCTTTCTTCCAAACAACTGGAAAGCTAGTTTTCCGATAGAATATAGCTTCTATAAAGTTGTATCCTTCAGCTAGATATTTACAAGTCATTCTTTCAGTCTCTGCCTGCTGTTAGGAACTCGGATGTAATTTTTGGAAATTGAAGGTAAATTATCCAAGTTGAACAAATTTCAGATAATAAAGACTCATCTTTGTGATTCATTTCCCTCCTTTTCCTTTCCCCCAAAACCTCTGTCCTTGTTTTTGACCAGATGACATGAAAGTTAGAGAAACTTTGATTTATTTTTTAACTGATTTATAGAAAAAACATGTTTGTTCCCTTTCGTGATAGTAATATCTCACTGCTGTGATGTGTGAACAGGAGAGTTCACTGTGAGCTGCAAAGGGCCAGTTTGAGGCTGTGAAGAAGTAGATTGTCATTTCTGAAAAAAGCAGAGAAATTAAGCATGATAGGTGGGCAGGAGATATTCTGCTGTTGTATAAATAGATTAAATCATGGAATCACGGAACTTTCAGAGTTGGAAGGGACCTCTAGAGATCATCTAGTCTAACTTCCCTGCTAAAGCAGGATTGCCTAGAGCACATGACTCAGGACTGCATCAAGGTGGGTCTTGAAGGTCCTCAGAGAAGGGGACTCCACAAGCTCCCTGGGCAGCCTGTTCCAGTGCTCTGTCACCCTCACTGTGAAGAAGTTTTTCCTCATATTTGAATGGAACTTCCTGTGTTCCAGCTTGTGCCCATTGCCCCTTGTCCTGTCACTGGGAACCACTGAAGAGTCCAGCTCCATCCTCCTTCAACCCACCCTTCAGATACTTATTAGCATTAATAAGGTCTCCCCTCAGCCTTCTCTTCTCCAGGCTAAAGAGTCCCAGCTCTCTCAGTCTTTCCCCATAAGGGAGATGCTCCAGTCCCTTAATCATCTTTGTTGCCCTGCGCTGGACTCTCCAGTAGTTCCCTGTCTCTCTTGAACTAGGGAACCCAAAACAGGATGCAGTATTCCAGTTGTGGTCTCACCAGTGCAGAGTAGAGGCAGAGAATGACCTAGAATGACCTCCCTCAACCTACTGGCCAAACTCTTCACTATGCAGCCCAGGATTCCATTGTCCCTCTTGGCAACAAGGGCACATTGCTGGCTCATGGAAAGTTTGCTATCCACCAGGACCCCCAGATCCTTCTCAGAAGTGCTGTCCAGGAGATCCACCCCTAACCTATATCAGTGCCTGGAACTCTTCCTCACTGGGTGCAGGACGTTATATTTGCTCTTGGTGATCCTCATTAGGTTCTTCTCAGCCCAGCTTTCCAGCCTGTCCGGGTCATGCTGGATGGAGTGCCTCTGGAGTGTCAGCCAGCCCTCCCAGTTTGGTATCATCAACAAACTTGCTGAGGATACACTCGGTCCCCTCATTCAGGTTATTGATGAATATGTGGAACAGGACTGGGCTGAGTATTGACCCCTGAGGGACACCACTGGTTACAGGCCTCCAACTTGATCCCGCTCCATTAATTACAACCCTCTGAGTTGTGTCACAAAGCCAGGACTCAATCCACCTCACTGCCCCCTCATCTAGCCCACACTTCCTTAATTTTCTAATGAGGAAGTAATTTCTTGCTGAAGTCAAGGTAGATGACATCTGCTGCTTTCCCCTCATCCAGCCATCCAGTTATAACATCATAGAAGGCTATCAGATTGGTCAAGTATGATTTGCCTTTGTTAAATCCATGTTAACCACTTCCAAGAACTTCCTGTTCTTTGATGTGTTGGAGATGACATCCAGAACGTGTCACACCATTATTTTCCCAGGGACAGAGGTGAGACTAATTGGCCTGTAGTTCCTTGGGTCCTCCTTGCCCATTTTGTAGACTGGAGTCCTCAGGCACTTTTGTTCTCCAAGACCTCTCAAAGATGATGGAGAGTGGCTTAGCAATAACATCTGCCATTTCTCTCAGCACTCGTGGGTGCATCCCATCAGGGACCATGGACTTACGGATGCCTAGTTTGGCCAAATGGCCTCCAACCCAGTCCTCCCCAACAGAGGGAAAAATCTTTGTCTCTCCAGACCTTCCCCCTTGTCTCCAGGATCTGGGATTCATGAGGGGCAGTGAAGACTGAAGCAAAGAAGGCGTTCATTAATTCCGCCTTTTCTGTGTCTTCCAGCACTGAGGCACCCACCTCATTCATCAGTGGGCCTATGTTTTCCCTAGCCTTCCTTTTTTATTGATACACTGGAAAAAAACCTCTTCTTGTTATCTCTAACCGTGGTAGCCAAGTTAAGTTTTGCTTGCGCTTTTGCCCTTCTAATTTTTCCCCTGCATATCTTCACTACATCTTGATATTGCTCATAAGTTACCAACCTCCTTTTCTAGAGATTCTAGGCTTTCCTTTGCTTCCTGAGGTCAAGCCAAAGCCCTCTATTTAGCCAGGCTGGTGGTCTTCCCTGTAGGCTCATTTTATGGGACCTGTGGACGGCCTTCTCCTGCGCTTTTGAGAGTTCCTTCTTGAAGTAAGAGCAGCCTTCTTGGGCATCTATGTCCTTCAGGACTGTCTCCCAAGGGACACCCTTGACCATGCTCCTAAATAGGCCAAAGTCTTCCGTTCAGAAGTTCAAGGAGGCAGTTCTGCTGGCTCCCAGTCTTGCTTCTGCAAGAATTGAAAACTCTGTGTTTTCAGGATCACTCTGCTGAAGACGATCTCCAACCTTTACATCCCCCACAAGACCTTCTCTGATAACAAGCAGCAGGTCCAGCAGTGTGCTTTCCCTGGTTGGCTCACTCACCAGCTGTGTTAGGGAGTTGTCTTCCACGTACTCTAGGAACCTCTGTGACTTTTCCCTCTCTGCTGTGCTATATTTCCAGCAGATACCTGGGAAGTTGAAATCCCCCATGAGAACAAGGGTGAGTGATTGCGAGAGCTCTGCCAGTTGCCGATAGAATATTTCATCAACTTCTGTGTCCTGGTTGGGGGGCCTGTAATAAACTCCCACCATGATATCTGTCTTGTTGACCTTCCCCTTGATTCTAACCCATAAACACTCTACGCTGTCATTCCCATTATTAAGTTGCAGGCGTTCAACTCTGTAACTGACCAGTCAAGACTCCGTTCTAGTTCTGGACTCTAAATCCTTGCTTTAGAAAGAAGATTGATTGTTTTTCATACCTGTGACACTTTCAACTATACCATAAGAAAGTTTCTAATCTCACACTGGCTGCCTGAAGAAGTTTAGAAAATATTTCCCTGATGGACTGTTAGCTTTTAATATTTTGAACTTCAGAAGCTGACCATAGCTGAAGGTGAGTTAACCAGGTCAAGTACTCTGATGTGTTAATCATGTTTCTGTTTCACATCTAAGTATTACCTTGCTCAGACACCTGAAGTTATACTAATTGTTTCTAATTAATTCAGATTTGAGTTTGGCATTGGTTTTTTTTTTTTGTCATTTGGTGCAAAGGTCTATGGGTTTTGCTTTTTAACTTTCCCAGCAATATTAAAAAACCAAAGGATTTCTTTTGGGGATTATCAGCTCTTCAATTGCCTGCCTTTGTTAGGACATGATTTTTCTGCCGCATCTGTATTTCTACTGGTCTGTGTTTGTGATATACAAAGTTAAATCTTCTGAAAGATGAAGTCTTAATCCATCTTGGCCTCAAAGTAAATTTAAGGGCCAGTGGTATACAAAATCGTCTAATCCTGATTATCCTCTTGAAGCAAAGAAGAATAACAAAGGCTTTAAAAACTATTGCATTATGAGGAGCAACCAGTTAAGAAACTGTGCTACTAATAGTTTAGAATGTGCGTAGACTGAATAATCTCACTTTGCTGAACTGGTTTTGTAATGCCTTTAATGAGGGAAGAAATTACCAGTAGAAAGAGAGAAGAATGTTAGTGTTGATTTAAGAGGGAAAGAAATTTTAAAAATGAGCATACACAGATTTAACAGACTGGAATAGATATACTGAGATATTTTTTTTAAAAAATGCAGGCTGAATTTTTGAAAAATGATTTTGAAACAAACGCTTTGGTTCTCAGGGTGAAAATTGTTAACAGAACTTTGTTAAGAAAATTAGGGAATGCATAGAGTATAATGGAACTTTATTAAGATCTATGAGCTTAAAGCAAATGTCTCATGCCATAAACCTAACTATTCTCTGAAATTATTGAGTAGACCACAATATAGGTCACTAATCCAGATTGAAGTGAAGTATTAATATTTGCTCACTTCTGATAAATTTAAGTATAAGTTAGTGAGAAATTGGTGACGGAGCAGAGTATTTCTTAGTTCTTGATTAGTTGTTACTTTTTAATAGTGATGGTACAGGAAAAATTATATAGACCATACATACATATTTAACAATAATGTAGTACAGTTGTTTTACCAGGGTAACATCACTCTGCTAGTGAGATGTAGGAAAAGGAGAGGTAAATATTTTGATCAAGCATTCAGATTTAGTTTTGTTCTGTTCTTGGTATTCTTTTCTGTACTGACCAAAATGCTTGTCCTTCACTTACTGTTTTTAATACATTTCAAGTTCATCCTTTCTCCTTTCCTTGCTGGTTGCTGCTCAGCTGAGTTGGAGCTTAATGCTCTAATTCTTGAGGAAGAAGTGAGTTCCTTTATCTCTCTTTGTTGCAACACCTAAGAGGCATTTCTTCACTCTGCACTTATCCTTCTCATGCAGAATTAAGTGTTTGTCATAATTAAAATGCAACTGGATTAGTAGGAAACTACTACTGGTGATACTGAAGCATAAGAGCTACTAAGCATTGCTTCCTCAACACCATTTTGTTAGAATTAAAGAGTTTTCTTGATGAAATAGAAAAAGGCAAAAGAAGAGAGTAATAGAAGGAATACAGTATAAGTAATATAAGTAGCAATATAATGAAGATGTCTGAGAAGCAATCAAGAGGTGCAAGTAACTTGAAAACAGTTGCTCTTGATAAAGTCATTTTGAGCTTAGTGATACTTGCCTGATACAATGATGAAGTGTCACACCCATTAATGTTTTTTTAAAACAAACTTTAAGTGGAAGAGTTTCCTTGTGAGTAGTGGAGCTAACGAAGCCTGTTTTCATTTTTATGTATGTGAGATTTTTATTCTTTTTTTTTTTTTTTTCTTTTAGTCTCTTGTAGCCTCTCTCTTGCTGCGTTATCCCTAGGTCTGTATTCTTGCACTGGAGCTGTGTGTGTGTGTGCTACTGGCAGGCTACATGCCCAGGGTAGGAGCTAGTATGAGTGCCACTTTTCTACCCAGTTATGGATACCTACAAAGCTTTGCAGGGAATCAGGGTTGGTTTGTTTTTTTTTTTGACTTGTCTAAATGTCCATGTTTGGCAGAAAACAATCATGGGGACAAAAGTTACAGTGAGCGCTGAAAGAAGAGGGGAACAGGTACTAAAAAAAGAAGAGGAAGAAAAAAAAGAGGGTTTGGGGGAGGGAAGCAGAGAGTAGCCCGTGTCCACAGGGAAGGACCCTTTTCTGTAGCAAGAGCATTTTATAAAATCTGCAGTATACTGATCCCTGTGTTTCATCAGTATTCACTTTGCAATTACATGTCTTCTTGGGGAAAAATAATTAAGCAAAATTACATATCTGAATTCTTGCTGAAATTATTTGTTTTGTACCTAGCTTAGAAGAAAGGGGTGGTTTTTCAAGTGAAGACAGGTGGCATTTATGTGTTTAGGGACACCCTTTCAACATGCTAATAGTTTTGGTGTTTTTTTTTTTTCTTTCTTTCTTCTTTCAGGGCTAAATATCACAAATTAAAATATGGCACAGAATTGAATCAGGGAGATATGAAGCCACCAAACTATGATTCTGGTAAGAATTTATTAAGAGTGAGTTCATTACTGGCATGAAAGCTTCACTGTGGTTTGTACAAATGCTGACATGATAGTGGTGATAAAATAAGCCACTTAATGGAAGCAGTGAGAATAGAGATATTTAATAAAGACTGTATTTTACACTTATAAAACTAAAAATATAGGCTACTGCTTTGAAAGATTCTATTAATAAATAAATGAGTTTAGATTTTAAAAAAAACCACAAGCCAACAAATTGCTCCTGAACAAAATAATGTTTCTCTTCCTTAGAAATGTGTATAGATGGTTTGGAACAGAGAGATACTAGATTTATAGCTTTAGAATCGTTTTATCTCTGAATAATTCCTCTGAATAACAAGTTAATGGCAAAGGACATTAAATGTATAATACCTAATTTTTTTGTTCAATTACCTCAGTGGTAGTCCAGGAGAAAAACAATGACAGTGGATATTAGACATAAATGAGAGCTTGAGAATGGGGAATTCATTTCCAAAGTTCCAATGATCATTGGTAATGTATTCAATGCTATGCTATGAGAGGAGAGGTTTTTACCCTGGTCTCTGGAAAGCTGATATGTTTTTCTAGATGTTGCATCTCCTCCTTCAGTAAAAATAGTTTTAATCACTGAATTTGAGGAATTAAGAATTTAAATTACTTCCTTTCATTCCTCTCTCTATCTCCCTATGCTTTTCTTGGGGGATCAAAAAAGGTGATGTACAGAGATCTGGTTATAGGTCAAGCCCTTGAAAGACAAAAGTCATCATCGATCACTTATCTGAATCCCTTGATTTTCCTACTGCAGCAGCAAAGCTAGAACCACCTGTATATAAAGGAAGAAAATAGAATGTCTGCAGTCCTCAGCTCTGTCAATTGGCTTGTGGAAGGGATGGTCTATTTTACTGTCATGGTTAATTCTTAACTCTTTGGATTCACAAAGTCATTAAAAAAACCCCAAACAAGCAAAAAATCCAACCAACTGATAAAACTTCACACCAGGCTTTTCTTGTCCAAGATATAATGAAGTTTTGAGAAATTTTATTTCACGTTATTATTATTGTTATTCCCTGAACTGAAGGAATAGTTTAATCTGGTGTTAATGAGTGGAAGATCCCAGTCTGTATCTTGGTCCCTGGAAAACTTTGTCCTGGTCATACGAAGATCTTAGACATCCTTGGTTTTTGTAATTTTTTGGGATGCAGCTATGGTATGTCGCTCCCAGTTCCAGCTGAGGAATATAGTGCAAGGCCTGGCTTGCCCAGCAGAGCCATAGCCAGTGCATTACTTCCACAAAGTTAACATTAGTGCAATTACCTCTGTTAAAATGCCATTATCCTGATTTATTCCATTTCATTCTATATACGTAGCTGTCAGAAACGCACACTTTTGTTCTGTATCAAATCTGGCCTGATGGAAGGTAAACACTTAAAATAGAAACTTTGTGACTATTCTCCTTTGGAGTGGTAGGTTCACATATTTCCTTGCTCCCCATCCCCGGCCCCTGTTTCTCCTACCTAGTCACAAAAGAAAGTGGAAGTGCTTCTAATAGTTCTTCCAATAGGGTCCTTGTTGCTTGTTTTCTTTATGATCTCTTGGGGAGTCAGTAGTACAATTTTGAAGGTGGCATCCAGTCTCCTGATAAAGGGCAGCCTTTTGTTTGTGTGTTTACTGCGTGTGATATCTTCTGCTGTTATTTGCTCATAATGCAATTCCCCTCATTCTCATTTGTAAACAGCTGTGATTGCTAGCGGTCATCAGTTTTGAGGAAGCTAAGCAAAGGAGAATTTTTCTCTCTAGATATATTTAATAGTGCCTTTGGAAGAAGGTTTTTTGCTTTCAAAAGGAATTTTCAGGCACATTTACCGCAGTCATGTTTTAATTCTCACAGGTTGAGCTTTGGTAGTTGTGCATTGGGTCCAGCTGTATTCAGTTGTCACCGGAAAATCATTGTGCAATTAATTATTTCCTACGGTTGCTATTAAGTGGATTTGTGAATTTGAGATGCATGAAATTCGTATGACTCTCCTTGCATGTGAACTCTGATTAGTCTTTGACAGCTTCTTTGGCTGGGTGGTTGTTTTGTGCCTGTGGTGGCTTTTGTGTGTGTGGTGTTAATTCAGTTGTTTAAAGGTAAATGACTTCCGGTGAGGACAATAGCTTTCCCGCATCACGTATCAAGTTACTCATAGGATTACACCACAGGTTTTTCTGGTTCTTAATTTTTGTTTACACGAGAAGATTGTTCATGTTTTAGTGTTTGGACCACAAGGGTTTCAACTTTTCTAGAGGCATTCATAGATACTAATCCAAGATCTTTTATCTTGGGAAGCACGCACTTACGTATCTCCTGGAGCAGGGGGAAAAAAATCCCTCTGTCATGTAATATGAAGCTTTATATGGAATAAATGTGTTGCTGTTGATAACCAGCATTCAGATAGGTTTCTCACCAGAACAGCCACATAAGTGTTTTGTGGATTTTCCTGGCATAGTACTGTTTGGATGTTTGTGGAAAATGTGGTGAAAATTTTTCAACAGCTTTTAAGGTTAAAAAATAAACAAACAACCCCTGTTGTATTTTTTTTCCTTCCACAAAATTAATACAAAAAGGGATGACTTTAAAGTTGATGTGAGTAGGTCTGTTGGTTTTGTGTTGAATGGTCAAATATTAAGGTAATTGGTTAGACAGCAAGTTGTAAATAGATATCACACTGCAGTTGCATTTGATATTATTAGCAGTTTAAGACGTTTTATTCAACCTAAAGTTATGAGTAGCAATTATAGTGCAAAGTTACGCAAAAATGGAACTTCAGATTGTCTATGTGATTATACTCCCTTAAAGAAAAAGGAGTAAGATGTGGTTTTTGGATGTGAGACAGAAAGGAAGGCACTGATGACTAGTGGAATTTGCTCTTATACATTAGGATCTACCTATGTAGATGTGTACGTAGTACTACAGTTACGTGCTATATGCATTTTTTTTCACTCTTGATTTATTACTGGCACTTTGAATCTTTTATTTTGTTTTTAAACCATTCCTGATCATTTTAAGGCAAAAGAAAAATACTTATAATTAAATAATCTTTTTCCAGATGAAGGGAATGAGACAGAGATTCAGCCACAACAGAACAGTCAGCTAATACGGAAACAAGGACGACAGCTTCTGAGACAGTAAGTGTTGAAAAGAGGGCCTGAATAATGAATGCAAGGGAAAGAATCTGGCAATGAAATGTGATGGTGGTATTTGATTTTTTTTTTTTTCTGTTGTATTTTCTTCCAAAAAAAGTTAGGGCATGTGATGAAGTACATTGAGCTTCTGCTGTACTTTTCCTAGGTTTTTGAAAAATTTTAATATTTCAGAATTTCAGATGAGAAGCCCTGTCAAATCACAAACACTGAATCTCCTTTGCTTTTCTTTCACTGAGGATATTAGAACAGTGGGTCATGACACTTTGCAATTCTTATTGCAATTTATAAACAACACACACAAGTAATTTTATTAAGAGCTATATAAATAAAAATAACTGATGTTGGAGATGGATAGATTTTATTTTGGCCTGCTGGAGGTGCAGAAAAGACTAATATGCAGAAGATTAGAAGTTTTCTAATTCTCAGTTCATTTCAATGAAGCAAATGTCGGTTTTAATCTAAATTAGCTTTTGAATTGTGTTCATAATGAATTAATTAGTTTCCAAGCTATTTGGCCGCATCTTTGTGTGGGGTTTTTTGCCTTGGTTACAATCCTTGTTTTAAAATGAAGAGGTCTCTTAAAAGACTTCTCATCAGAGTGTCTCTATCTGTTTATTCATGCATTTGCCTCGTCCCCTATGCTGATAGGTTCTCAGGTCTTCTAATCAGCTAGTAAAACTTTGGCTTTCTAATTTTTGTGTGTGTGTTACAGAGGATTAAATGAGAGGGAAAGGAGATAGTAAGGACAGTCTGGAGCTTACATTAAAGGACCTTTTCCCAAGAAATTATACAAAAGTTAAATTTGTCTGTCGGGTGGTGTGAACATGCTTTTGTTTTGCAAGAGCTCAAACCTTTGTGTGCATATTGAATAAATGTCAATGAAGTGGTCATAACTTGGATCAATGATTTTGAAGACAAGTCATTCCTTCTCAGCACAATTCATAAATAAGTGAGACAGTGCTGAATACAGAGTACATGTTACTGATGGGCTCTGTTTTGCATAGGTGACTTGTTTGATTTTTATATAGCAAACAATCAGTATTTCTATCCTGATGTGGTTATGGGGGGGATATTATTAAGTAATCTGAGGAGAATGTTCCTGCAGGAAAAGTGCATGTTTTGATTTATAACAGCTGTTCTTGTAAAATAGTATTCTTCTTTCCTCTAGGATATTGGCCATTTAATCAGTCCAGTGTCCCTAAGAAGACACTGCTATTAACTCCATATTCCAGAGGAAAGGGCAGAGACCTTTTGCTTTGTTTTTTTAATGTCATTATTTCCCCTCTCTTTCCCCAAAGACAATGTAGCATATTGAAGAAAGATCCAATTTCAGTCCTTGAGGTTTTCATACAAGCTAGTCCAGGGTTCTTGCTGCCTAGCCCTCTTATGGAAGACAAATTAATATTTTGCAGATCCATTGCAGAATAAGGAAAAGGAAAGACAAAGGTTTTACCCAATCTAGTGCTCCTGCTAGTAGCTACAGCGTTTGTTTTTATTCCCTCTATTTTTTAGGCTTCTAATAATGCTTACATAAAGAACATATCTGATACTTCTTCTAAAGCTTCATGTGTAGTTTCCATGTCTTGAATAATAAAATGGCCATGTTGTACATGCAACTGTGGTGATCTTTATCAGCCAGTTGTAAGTATTTTAATTGAAAGTGCTTTTCCATCCATTTTAGTAAAAGAATGAATAACGTATTGTAAAACCTCTGACTGCTAGGCTCTTTGATTATTTATTTTTTTTTTTCCCTCAGCGACTGTAGAGGCTGGTACTGCAAGAGGCGATCCCTCTGCAGCTGGTACAGGATGCTTTATAAGCATGTTTCATTAGCACAGTACCATCCTTTGCTCAGCTCAGGGGTTGAAGATGAGTTTAGGGAGAAGTTTCCATTTACTATTTTGAATAAGTGAGCTAAGCAGGTAAGATTAGCATGAGTTCTGTTCCTGCAGGTATCTACAAGAAGTGGGCTACGCTGACACGATATTGGATGTGAAGTCAAAGCAAGTTCGAGCTTTACTGGGCCTCTCAAGTGATGCTTCAGAGAAGGAAAACAGAAATCAAGAGCCAATGGTAAATGGCACTGAGGGTCAGATTAAAGAAAACGCAATGATTGGGTAAGCATCAGGATAACAATGTTTTCTGTCTGCATAAATGCCCTCAATATTGTAGAATATATTTTTGTTTATTGAAAATATTTCAGGATTGTTGCCCTAGTTGGAGCACTTTTACTAATTTTATTACAGTAAGTAGTAAATATGGAAGTAACTCTTCAGATTTGCATCTTTAAAGCACCACACATGGTTGGTTTCTTTTTTTCAGTTGAATGGCAGCACAAAGTCAAATCAAGCCTCTTTGAGATACAATTGCTAAGTGGTTAGAGGTCAGCATTGTTTCAAGTTAATGGTTTATTTGTATTTACTGTATCGATTACAGACTTTTCTAGTCTGTGCTATGACATGGTAATCTATGAGTTATAGGATTTTTTTTTTGACTGGATCTGAAAAACAAGGTTACTTGCTAGATGCTGATTCCTGTAAGCTTTTGATTTTTCACTGGTGGATATACATATGTAAATGTGACTGAAATGTAGGGTATTAATTTCTGTCATTCAGTATTTCTAATACTATGAAAAGTCAGTCAAAGAGAGTAAAAGCTTGTTGTGTTTACTTTCTCTTTTAAGTAGTGTTGAAAACCTTAGAGGCTTTTTTCCATTCCACACAGTTAAACAAAACAAAAAGTAAGTTCAATCTGTAACTTAACTGTAGGGGAATGATATTTGTTCTTATTTAAGATATTGTAGTTGCAGAACTTGAAAAATAATGCAAGCGATGCAGACATGTTTGCCTGAACAATACTTAAAGTAGTTGTTCCCAGTAGCTTGTGCTCCATCAATGAGCACAGCTTTCCTTAAAGATTCTCCGTCTTCTTTCCTTTTTTATACTGATGCAGCAAAATTCAAGATCTTTTATTTTCTAAGGTCTAATGCTGTTACATGACACATTCTGTCTTTTAAAAAGAATTTGTAAAATTTCATTACACCCAGCAGATAGCTGCAGCAACTTTAGGACAACAAGTTACATAAGGGCAGAAGTTCTTTGTTATGTAATTAAATTTAATTCTTTGAGGTGGAAAATTTGAATGAATGAGACAACCTGCAAGCTACCAAAATATATTGTGCTGCTACATAGTTGACAAGCAATGCCATTTTATGTACAGCAGCTTTGTTTTTGAAGAACAAGGAATGGTTGATAAATTACAGGAACAATTTCAGTTGGGTTTCTGGTGAAGGGGTTCACTTAGGGGAAGTGAGTAAATAAACCTTCTCTTCTTACACTTTAAAACCTATTTAAATGTGTTTACTTCTATTTTGAAACATGTTTGTAAGGTAACTATTTGTTGGATTAAATGGTTGGACAGTGGTTTTGGTAGAGCAGTTTTGGATACATTTGCATTTCTTTCCTATCTACTTGCCTTCTGGGTAGATGTGTTACTAGGTTTAACACTTCATAGTCTACCCTATGGCTGAGGATATTCACTGATGGAGGAAAATGAGTTCCCTTCCCTTGTGGCTATGTGAGCTTGTTGGCTGGAAGGCTGGTCAGGCTGCACACTGAGAAACTGTTTTCATCTCACTTTTCATGCAAAAGATGGCAGGTTGTACTGGAAAGCATTTTGATTCATGATGTGCTAGAGGTGACTCCAAGGTTTTACAGTGGAAGGATTTTTCAGGGATCTTTTTCAACGTATTTATGCCATTCTTCGTGGGTGATTTTTGAGATGGTGACTGTCAGCTGAGACCTCTCTCACCGAGAGGAAAAAGTTGGGATTTTATGAAAATTCCTTGGTCAGTCTGAGTACAGGACTAGCTTTCAATGCTGTGATTCTTCTGGATGTTTCAAGTTTGTTTTCACACCATCTCTTTCAATTTTCCATGCAGGAGGCTTTCTGTGGCTTTCTTCCTGGCAGAGACTGCCTGTTATTTAACAGCAATTTCATCTTGTGCTACTAGATACTGTAAAATGTTACACCTCGCTGTTTCTGTGGCATGTGGCTCTGTTCACCTCCTCCCAACTGCATCATCGCTCGCCTCTGAGATTTCAAAGTGCAGCTTTATGGCAGATGGGGAACCAGAAATGAGATGAAATGTTGTTCTTGATTAGCTCATACTTACCTGTTCCCTGCCTCATCTATAGTCACCATTGTATATATAGAAAAGCTTCCTTTTGAAGACTATTAGTATTGAATAAGTGATGAAGATTTAAGGCACAGGGATCTTGCTTGGAAACTTATTTCAGTGCTTTTTCCCAATACATGGTTGGCAGAACTGGGAAAAATCTGCATAGCTCAGCTAGCTTAATTCTGGCTCACGGTCAAGGTAGGGGTACTTTCTGAAGCACCTTCACCTGTGCTAGGCTGCTTACCTGGGAGGATGAAACAATGACAGTTCTTTTGGCAGTTTCTTGTTCTTCTGAGCGTGCACTTAAAGTGAGAACTGGGGCCACAGCAACCTTGTGCCATTGGAAGGAGCATGATGAACAAGTGCCTGCAATTCGGTAGTAGTAAAGGAGAACAGTTGCCGTGAGAGACCAGAAGAAGAATAAACTAACCAAAACTGGTGCAATCCCAGGAAGATTAAGGACATACGTGTGCCGAGGACCGCCAGACATTGGGACAGTCACAAACTAAAATCTGGGTGAAGATGCTCTCTGGGTCTGTGGATAGAGTGAAACTCTTTACAGGAGAAAGCTTTGCTGTCACCCACAGAAGCCTGTGAACCACTTAAGCCAATTTAGCAAATTTTGTGGTTCAAAACATTAATGAACATTGATGTCACAAAGCTGCTAGCAAGTCTGAGGCTAGTGGTAAACCTGAAGATGTTTTAGTTGCTTTTGAAGAGCAGAGTGCTGGACAAAATGTAATGCATGGAAATGAATCTAGTCTAACAAGGAATATCTCTGTTAAAGTGAGAAAACACAGCTCGTAGAACACTTGCTTTGTTTGATCTTGGAAGAACTGCATAATATTGTTGATCCAGCTGAAACTGCAGATTTTAAGTAAGATTTTTAGAAAAAATTGTAGATGGAAGGAAGAATGTGAGAAGCAGAACATGGGCATTGAATAAAAAAGAAAGTTTGTGGAAGAGTAACAACACAGACAAATCAATAGGAGTTTGGGAAGAGTGTGGGTGAATGTGATGAAGATAACCTACAATAGAGGTGAAACCAACACAGTGAAAACCAGAAGGGAAGTGGATACAGCGATGCATTTCAGGAATAGGAATGTGGAAGCTGCATTAGCTATAAATTTCCTTAAAGGTTTCTCCATATAGCAATCTAAATCACAGAAAGAACAGATTGGCTAAACTGCCTTCTGTGCAACTGAATACTCGTGTGCTAAATCGCAAGGAAAGTAAAAATGGTATTTGATGCTTTTATGCTACCATATGGGTTATCTCTTTGGGAGGAGAGAGGGCGTAATGGAAAAGGGAAGCAAAACTTCCTTTATGTTTTGACTACTGTTTATTGGTAATCAACCAATATTTTCTCTGTGAAATTAAAGTGGTGGATAACAAAACAAAGACATTGCAGTACTTGTCAGCACAGTCTGATTTCAGCACGTTTTTTCTGTAAATCCATTAATCTGTGTATCTTCTATTTGTGGTACTTCCTACTCAGCCTCCTGATCTGCCCCTGGCTGTACTTCTGACAACAGCAGATGCCCACCATTTTTTTTTTTATTTTGTTTTTATTTCTTTTGGTTTTTTGGGTTTTTTTGTTTGGTTGGTTTTTTTTGTTTAGGGTTGCCTTTGATTGTTGCCCTGGCATTTTTGTTCTGACCCTAGGGATGTGTGAAGTGTATACTTTGGTGGTTGGCAGGGAGGCTATTCCTTCTCTGCTTAACTCATTAAATCTTTTACAAATTTGAATGAGTTGCCTGGTATACCAAAAAACTTGCCAGTTGTACCTTGCTGTCTGTTATACCAGTTGTACCTACTTCAACAGCTGGGGTTCAGACACTCAGTGCTGTGGTACTGACAGTATGTCAAGCCTTTTTATGTGAAAGGCTGATGACAATGTTTGGGGTGATTATTGTGAAGTTGATGCTATTTGCCTTGGTATGTAGAAGCCTACAGTAGTTAATGTAGTGCAAATAAAATTTATTTGCAGCAGACAATATAAAACTTGAAATTTGTTAGGCTCCAGTTCATTTGGAAAATTGTCATCTAGTTCCTCATCCCCCTCAGCTTAATTTTTTTTCTATTTTAAAGGGTTGCAGCTACATCAGAGACCTCCCTCCATCTCTTTGGTTTTTTTTCTTCTTTTGGCACAGTGAGGATCAAACTGCTGCTGTCTGAAAGTCTCTTAAAGCCAAATCGTTTTCTCTTCTTACTATTACATGAAGTAGCTTCAATCTTTATGTATTAGTAGCTGCTACATCTGTGGCCAAACTTGTGTTCTTACATTGCCTATTTATTTGCTAATGTACAGATCCTCTTGAAAACTTTAGCACTCAAGACATCATGTGGAATTTGAATGCACCCTGGAAGATTTTGATTCCATAAATGAAAAGTTAATATGATAACCTGAGATAGATATAGACCTGTTTCTACTTTTTTCATGGAATTTAAAAGGGAATCTGTTTTCAGTTTCTTCAGATCAGCTCACTTGCATTACAAAAGATAAGTACCACTTGGCATGACTGGACTCAAAAATAGATACTAAAAAAATAACTATAATAATGATTGAAATTCTTAACACCTGCAGTGAGAGGTGCCTTCCCCCAACACACTGAAACAAATGAAAGTTGTCTATAAATGTCACTTGTAGCCTTGAAAGCATGAGAGAATTTAAGTATTTTCAGTTCGCTTATTACCTCTTTTTTTTTTTAAATAGCTTTATCTTACTGACTGAAACGTAAGCAGTCAAATTAGTTTACCTTCTTGAAAGTGTGTATTTGACTACAATTTAGCATGAGTGGAAGCAAAGATAAATGAACAGAGATGGACAGAAGGAGGGTATACGAAGCATATATATGTATATACATATATGTGGATGTGTGTATAGATAAAAACAATACAGATAAATTACCTGAGTTCTTGGTAAGATTTTGATCATTAGAACTATATTTAAGTAGAAACTTCTTACAGAAAAATGATTCTGAATGATGTATCAGTCTCACTCTGAAGCTGATCTTCTGTCCTTTTGGTTTTTTTCTACCGAACCGCATGTGGCTTCCACTGCCAGTACTATACATAAGCAAAAAGGCTTCAAACCTCAACACTTGTGAGCAAATCAAAAAACCTACGCAAAGATTAAAATTTGACATTTTGAAGACCTTATCTTTCTGATGTACAACAAATCATTCCAACTGATACTTTAGTGAACAAACATCTTTCTGTAACAGAAGGCCTTGAATAACTGCATCTCTAAATCCTATTAACACTGACCTGTGTGACGAAACTGCTGCATACTGGCTGACGAATGTTGTGTGTTGACTCGCTTATAAAATGGTTTATTTGGGAAAGTATCTCTGAATTTAACAACCTGAGGTAACTCCCATGAAAAAGGTTCCCACGCTAGTATACAAAATGAAAATACTGAATTGCAAAAAGGAAACAATCCACAATGTATTTGCTTTATTCCCTTCATTGGTGATTTTTTTTTTCACCTTTTTGCTCTTTGTCTCTGCCTCCATTATGCAGTGACTTAAGAGACATTTCAAATATACATGATTTAGGCCAGATCTGTGCCTTTACAACAGATGCATTGAAGCAGAAGAAAAAATAGGCAAATTGGGGTTTTGGGTGAAGAAAGTAGTATCAATGGACCTCTCTTTTTCATTGGCACAGATCTATGGCTGAAGGGTTTGAGGGAGACTTCTTGGAAATGTCACATGAGACTCACGGTACAGAAGGAATGGGGGGAGACAGAGGAGTTGTGCAGTGGGAGACAGAAAAGCAAGGAAAAGGGCGGTAATTGGAGAAATTACCTAGAAAAGTCACTTTGGTTCTTCAAACATTTCATTTATTTTTTTAATTTATTCTTTAAAAAGCTTTATTATTATTGTAGATATCTGATTAGATTTGGCCAGAGATGTGGCATTTCCTTTTTAAATGGCATTCCTTCATAGTTTCAATTTACATCCAAACCATTTTGTAAGTGTTGCTTACCAGTTGTAGTATGTATTGCACAGGTTCTTACGTTGTGTGGTGTGAATTCATAAGAGGTTTCAAAGGTTGTGACAGACTTGTCTAGCCTGCCCCGTTTTCCTCGTGTGTAAATTTTGATGATTATAAGTGTTCCATAGTTTTATAAATTATTCATTTGTTATTATTTACTGTCCTGCATTATGAATGATTTTGTGCAGTATTGAAGCTTTAGCAAACTGTTCTTAAATACAGCCCACATAGAAAGGAATATATTTGAATTTGCATGCATTTATTTATTGCATCCGGTTTGAAAGAACCCAACTAGCCACACTGAAAAGACTGTGTTAAAACATGAAATAACTAAATTCTATGGGGCATTAATAAAACTTATGACTTGGAGTAGCATGTTTTGATAGGAGGAGAAAACTGAGCCGACAAGAATGGCTTAAGAAGGAGGATGCTGGAGTAGCACTTTGAATGCTGGGTCACAACAGGCTTTTTCCTGGATAGGCCCTCAGAAATATTTCTCAGCCTAAGCTGAACTTGTGTTTATTTAACTTTACTGTGGTATTTCTTCCTGCTTCTGAATTTGTCAATAAAATCTGGTTTTATTTAAGATAACTTGTGTATGTCTTGGATAAAACAAACAACCAAACAAAACCCCTCTACTTTTTCCTTTAGTGGAGTAAGTAGGACTGAGGCAGTTAATAGCAGCCTTGTGGTTGGGCAGTTCATGGGAGGAGTTTATGAGAGTCTTCCTAGACATGACCACGGACTCCCAAGGGCTATTACCAACAAAGGAGAAGGTAATGGTAGGAGTATTGAATGTGTCACTTTCAAAGAAAATACATGTCTGTTATGTGGCTTTAGTCAAAGTTAAATTTGACTTCGCAATATGGAATGTTCTGGATTGTGTTGGGAGCAGAAAATGTATCATCAACGTGCTGTTTTAGTTCCTACATAACAACTTCACCTTTCCTATAGGTTATGGTTTCTACTTTTCGCTCAGTAAGAAACAGAGTTTATCTTAATGTCCTGAATATTAAATGGTGAAAGCCAATTGAACACTGTACATCTTGTAAACCTGCTAATAGTTCAATGTCAGGGCCAAGTGGATTTTTACACAAAATATTTATCTTGAACCACATGACTGCAGGGCAGAAAATTCAGAGTTGATTGTATGGCCCACTGAGGCCCAGCAAGAGCCACGGTTGCTTTCAACAGTACATGTGGAATATCCACAAATCATATTTCTTAGATTTCATGTTAAGAGGTTATTATTATTTTTAGTCTTAAAGGGGCGCTGGAGTTAAGACAAATGTGAGTTATAGAACAGCCTGTAAAATACAAGTCAGGATGAGATTTTCAGGGCAGTCACAGCTGCAGAAATTTCTGGCAACTTCTTCTGAGGAGAAAAATATTCATGTAATTTCATGTTTATGCTACTTTTAAGAGAGGTAAGTATTTCAGTTACCTGCCCATTTGCAACAAGAATTTTGTGTATTAAAAAAGAAAAAGCATCTTGTCTTTGGGGATTGTAAGTTCCCTGTGTCAAGAGTAATATTCACAGTCTGTGTGCTGCCCATCCGTTGGTAGTAAGATGGAAAACCCAGCAGTGTTAGTGTAACTGTACTTTCCTTTCTGACACTACTTATTACACTTGTTATGCTTGTGACCAGCAGTTAGTCCTGTTGGACTTAGTCACGTGCAGGTGCAGACACAAGTAGCAAGTAGTCTCTCTGCCCCAAAGACTTTCCTGTCTAATTGGATAAGGCTGCTGGCGAGGAGGGTATCATGCACAGAGTTAACAGTATCTGACAGAAGATTAAATTTTCTTAGTCTTTTTTTTTGTTTGTTTGTTTTTTAGGCTTAGTTAGGAAATGGTAAGTCAAGGTTAGGAAGCAAGGGTGCTGTTGCAGAGTACGAGTGAGGAAGGAGCAGTGGGAAAGAGATTTAGAACAAGCAGCTGAGGAGCACTGTGTTAGGGGAGTCCTGCCAAAATCTGCTTGCTCTACATTCTCTGCTTTGGCAGCTTCTGTAACTGCTCCTGCTGTCTGGGTTTTCTGGCTTGTTCTTCTGAGTAGTTTTTCTTTAGGCAGTATGGCTGGGGAAGAAGGAAGAAACAACGCCTAAGTTCTTGTGCTTTGAAAATTATGTTCTCCCTTACGTATATTTTGATCCAGGACAGTTCAGTAAGGAGAAGTTGTCCTTTCTGAGATCCTTTTGGGGTTTTTTTGGTCTCCCTTTTGGAGAGGACATTTGGTCCTGAACCTTGCCATTGTCTTGTCTTACTCATACCTGTAATACCTGTTCATCCATCAGTCCCAGCCTTTGCAGTTCCTTTCTATTGCTTTCACCCTTTATTTTTTAAAAAAATATTCTAGACTACAAAAGTTCTAGAAATGTTGAATTTCTTTTTCTAAAATGGAATTCAAAGCAATACCCTATCTCTGAGTATATTTTTGCCACTTGTGCTTTTTTGTTGCTTTGTGAATGACCCCATAAGAGAAACAAACTAAACGGATGGAAAATAACGAAACAAGCAAGCTTCAAGCTGCCATCAAAGCACATAACATATATTAGCTGAGGCTAGACCTTTCCTTAAGTGTGCTTCACAGTATTCCTGAGTGTTCATCCTGACAACATCTAAAATGCATTGTGTGTATGCGCTGCCGGAGGATGAAAAATAGCTAAATTACTGAGTTACTTTTGATGTGTCTGCTGAAGTGTATTGGGGTACAACGTAGCCAACCAGCCTGTCTTGTCAGCTTTTTTTTTTCTTTGATTCTTATGAATTCTTTCTTATAAGCTGTGCCTTAGCATGGTATACTCTTCTGTGGTACTGTGCTGCCTTTGTACGTTTTTGTACTGTGCAGAAGTTCTGAAATACACGATAAACTGCTGCCTTTGCTGATGCATGAGATGCCTTTTTAATCTTCTGTGTAAATGGAGGTACACGATAATGTATATAAGCTCCCCACTAAAGTATGGAACAACTGGTAGGATAGTTGAATTCAGACCAGTTGCTTAAAAAAGGTATACCCACTTCTTCTGTTGGTGACTTTGAACTTCAGTTTGAGAGCCTGATTTAAGATCAAATGAGTACCAAACCAAATGTAGGTATGAATTACTGCAGATACTTGTACCTGTAGAAGGATACCTATCTCTTAATAACAAGTTCTGTCGATTTAAAATATTATATTCTATATTAGTTCAGATGTTCCTGTTTACTGTAGCTTGTCTGATAGTTGCTAATAAAAATCAGCAGTCATGATGTTTTTACATAGCAGATTTTTATACAGCAAAGTACAGAGGAAAAAACAGAAATACATTTTATTTTACAAAGATTTCTGTATTGGGAGCAGGAAAATAATAGTAGATTATTACTACAGATTCATGAGGTCTTATAGCCTGCCAAAGTAGTCATTAAGGAAATGAAAAAGAAAGGAAAGAATATTCTGGAGTGCTTTCAGGTTTTCATAGAAAAAAGAGGTTGAAATTCTGCAGGCAGCAAGGCAAATTCGAAGCAGGTCTGAGATTGTTTTTACCTAAGACAAAATATGGGAAAATAGAAGGAATATTCTCAGTAAAACTAGTGACCGTGAAAACGTGCTGTGTGCCATGGTACAGTATTCTGCTGTGAATGTGGAATTTCCAATGGCAAGTGAAATCTTTGTTGGTATTTTTGGGCTTTAAAGATGAGTAAATGAAAAAAAAAATAAAAAAAGGTAGAAAGATAGAATGGCAAATTGTTTTAATGAGATGCAGACATACTGGGGCTATGGAGAAGCCACTCCTGCTAATTGTTGTCATGTAAGTATAGAACTGCCTGAGCAGAGACTGCGTAAAGAAGGAAGTGTGCTGCTTATCGCGCCTTATCATGCACCAGAGCTTTTCCCCTTGGATGTTTCCTGCAATAAACCTTGGAAAAGTGTGATGAAGAAACATTAGAATAGGTGGGTGATGGATGGATAATCAGGTGTTTACAGCGAGTTTAAAAGGCCTTACTCTATAGGCTTGTCAGTTGATTGAACCTTCTGAAATGGGTCACAACAGAAGTAACATTCAGCATTAGCAAGGCACTTGCTGGTAGTAAGGGTGGCTGTACGAGACACATCAGAGCTGCAATTCTGAAAAGAGAGAGGCAGCCTTCTCTGGTTTCAGTGGTTATGAAAATCAAGATGGCATGCATTTAGTGATGAACTATGAAAAACAGACTACTGACTTAAGGTAAGAAAACAATAAAGGTTGTCTTTACTGCTGTGAAGTCGTATAAAGAAAGTACAAGGTTTTACTGGAAGCAATTGTTACAACTTAAATGGAATAATTTTATTTTTTCATCACTTTATCTTTGAGGGATTGATGGAGAAGTGCATTTTCTGCATAGAAAACATGATACCTGTTGCTAATTTTAGGATTGTTTTAATAGTACTTTGAGAGTTTTAATAATGGTTACAGTCCTGCTTCTTGGATTCTTCCCCTTCAGTTGTTAATATGCCAACTCTAATGCTTCCTGTTCTGAGGCACTGCCTGAACCTGTACCAGTGCAGTTGTACTTTTACCCAATCTTCATGTGTTTCCTTATTTGTTTAAGGTTAACGTCTACGTAAGCATTTAGTCATCAGTGATATTTCCCCATTATATTGTCTTATAGTGGCAAACTTACCATGTTAATGAATGATAGAACTAGAGTTTGATGTTTCCCAGCAAGGTGAGGAACATCAGATAGCAGTAGCAGAGTTTTCCTGTACCCTGATGTGAAAGTGGAAGGTCAACTTAGTAGCTCTTAACTTAGATCCTTGTAGCCGGGGCTTTCAGTGATGGTGTATCAGTATTGATGTTGCTTTTGCGGCACCTGTCAGATGAATGTTGTTTTAAAATCCTTTTCAAATAAAACATTGAAGTTTCTGTTGCAGTAACTGCAGCTGGATAAAGACAATAGCTGGTTCTAATAAGATAGTTTATGGAAAGTGTTTAGTTTTTTAATCCACAAACATTTTCACATGTGTTAGTCCATTTATACCTGTAGAGGTAGTTCAGTTTCATGTGGGTTTGGCCATCATAAACAGAACAGACAAGTACTTACAAAAATGACCTTGTTATGGTTTCTTTTGACTCACGATGGTGGTTGTTGTTGTCCTTTAGGAAACCTGAATTGACTGACTCTGCCTCTCTGCTAGAGACCTTCAAGTTTCTTGAAAATGCAGCTGCAGACTTCAGTGATGAAGAAGATGAAGAAGATATTGAAGGACGGGAGAAAACAATCATTGATACCGCAACGGTGAGTGGAAAAAATAATTGAAAAAGTTAAGAACAGAAAAAGTGAGATCAATGAGATGCCTATATGCAAAGTATATGACTGTGTATGTACACGTGCAAATCATTAATGCATCTTTATGATGGTCTGTCCAAGCATGTGTGCATAAGAGGAATTATATACGCATTTTTGAGTTTGTGCATATAAGTTAAGCTTTGATATCTTTCTTGTTTGAAGTTTACAGTGAGAGAATAATTTTTTTAAAAATTCCTCCTACTGTTCTGTACTTCCTAATATTGATACAGATTGGATACAATTTTTAAGGTATAGCAGGAGTCCTTTTTTTTTTTTTTTTTTTCAATTTTCAACTTAGTTTGAAGCTTTTGTTTGTAATGTTGCCTGTCAAAAATACATTTTTTTTTTCTTGAATATTTATATAAATCTATTGATGTTTAAAATTGTACCTAGGAGGTTAAACTCCTACAAGTAGAATTGAAATGCCATATTTCCTTTAAATAGCTTGTGGATGGAAGAAAAAGTATAACTGTAAAAACTCTATCATGTAGTTAATAAACGTTTTTGCTTGTTTATTCAATCAAGTACCTGAAACTCCCTTATGATCTATACTTTGCTATATGATTTGGCCATGTGATTACATGAAATAGATACATATAATCAGTACTCAATTATATCCTCTTTTCAAAATTAATATTAATTCTCTTATCTGCTTCATACGTTAGAAAATGCAACACACTGAATAATGATAGATGTCTTGTTTCTATGATCAGTTTTAAGAAAGAACAGTTGTAAAACCATCAGGTTTAAAGAGTTTTTAAAGAGGATCTTTTAAACTTGTTCCTGTCATCCATGAATTGTGAACTAATGTCTAAGTCTGTTCTGTAAAATTATCGGTAATACAGTATGTTCAGTGAGCCTGCCAAAGGAATGAAGCTTTCAGTTTAGAATTGTTTCAGATTTTGAAATTAGTTCATGGTATTTAGAGAAAACAGTCATCCATGCTCATGTGATCTGTGGGATTTGACCTATGATTGAAATTTTTTCAGCCTGACCCTTAGCAAGGTTCCAAATCAAAATATTGTGATGAATACAATTTTTCTGTAGAACTAGAATTTATACTACGGGTTTCATGTATCATGGCATGAGCTCACCTCTTAGTCAAATAACTCTAAAGCATCTAGTACATTTCGATAAGTGAGGGAAAAGTCAATTTACTGCAGAAAGCATATAATGAATCTTCATTATAACATGTATTTTTTCTTTTCCAAAATTTGGTAATATTTTTTTTTTTTACCAAATTTCCTTTTGAATTAGAAAGGAAAACGCAGTTTAAAACAGAAGCACTGTGTTTAAATAACAATAATGTCTGAGGAAGTATTCAGGGTGGAATGATTTCTGCCAAATCTAAGCAAATTATCTATTGTTGGTTGGTTGTGGGTTTGGTTTTTTTTTTCCTAACTTGTCTTTTGGTCCACATGTGGTGTGATTTCAGAGGTGAGACTTGAAAACGCTATTTTCAGAGAAGCAGAGTGAGTTTGGTTTTCCTGAAGTCCTTTCTATAGGACTTGTGGGTTGTGGGGTTTTGTGTGGTTTTGTTTTTTTGTTTTTTTAAATCTTTATTAAGAGGAAGTTTGTATTTTTTCTGGTATTAAGAAAAAAAAAGTAGTGATCTAGAACAGTGTAGATTCATTATAAATTGATTATCAATTGGTTATCCAGTGATTGTTTATTAGTGGACACAGGAAGAAAGATCTGTAGACAAATTTCATTTTGAATTAGAAATTTCCTTATTGAAATATACACTTTTCTGGTTTCCTTTCCAACTTCCTGTTAGGGTTTTGCATAGAAGATAAGACAGTACTGTTCAGTAGGAAGATGTGCATGTAACTTAATTCAGCTTTTTTTCTTTCCTTCCTGACCTTTCAGATTGTAAGGAAAAGAGTGCTATCTGACAGCAGTGAAGACAGAGATACAGAAGAAGCTTTGAAAGAGTTTGACTTTTTGGTTACCTCAGATGAAGGTGATGGGGAATCAAGAAGTTCAGGAGATGGAACAGATTGGGGTAAGGATTGTACCAGGAGAAAAAAATTTGCACTAAGAATAGATGGTGATTGATTGAGATCTGTCGCCATCACAGCATCTTTTGAGTATTCCCATAGTAAATAATTGGCAGATTGAGGTCCTCTTGACCTAATATTCTTGTTTTTCTGTATACTACTTTAATGTAAGGATTCTTCAAGGGTTATGCTTTTGGTCATCATCTTTTTCCCTTTAATAATAAGGCAGAGAGAATTTAAATGTGAGTGTAATTTCAGTTTTTTTTTCCAGTGAACTCTGCTAATAAGCAGCTTTGATAAAGCTGTATTTTACAATTATGAAAATGAAAGTTATTTTGTCATCTTTGTTTCTCCCATTTTGATAGAGTAACGCGAGTCTTAAAGACTGAATTAGTTGTACTATTCAGTTGCTCAGATTTGCTTTTTTGATTTATCAGAAGGATGTATCTTTAAGCTACAAAGTAAGAGTGACGTTTCACAAGCTGTTCTCTGTCCTTTGAGGTTCAGTCCTGCAACCCAGAATGCCAACATCCACTTTACCTTGGCATAATTATTCCACATAAACCCACTGCACAGGGAAGGGAAGAGGGAAGAGAACTGGTTAAATATCCTGATGGGGAGTTGTTTCCTCCTTAGGCTGCTCTGGAAAGTCTTAGGCATAAGTGGACACGGAGGGAAGATGGATTGGGAAGTAATTGAGCTTTATAATGGAACTGAAACATTGTCAGACAAATAAACCATGGTAACTGGCTCTTACGTGAGCTAATTGCTCTGAGATGCTGTATTTCACAGGAGCCATGTCCAGCTCAGGGCTGGACTCCAAATTAGTGTTCAGTGTGGTGTAGCCCTCTGCTCAAGAGGATGCATCTCAACATCATTAAATACAGCAGTCAGTATTCTGTTCACCAAACAAATTTAAGATTCTTACTCTTTTTTTTTTATGATAAATCTTTTTATTAGGTTGTTCTTATGCTTCTCTTTAGTACCAAAATTTTACCCATTTATGCCAATAAATGTAGCTATTGCTAGTGCCACCAAAAAGTTAGTATGCCAACAGGAACTCTTCTGTTTCCAAATTCACACTTGTGGTTTATTTTTGCTTTCATTGATGACAGCTGAGTACAAATGAGCAAAAGTCTAACATTTAGAAGAAATTGTTGTGAAAAGTAGTAGTTCTATTTCTAGAAATACTGAGGGGTTTGGGGTTTTTTTTCGAGTTGTAGACGTACATATTTTTCGATACTTGTTTCTCAACCTGTGTCATTTATGGTAACTTTTTATAAGAGTTAAGCTTCAAGGAACTGCCATTATGAATCACTTATGTTAATTTAACTGAAACTGTTAAATGTAGCATAGAAGAGTGATCTTGTGTAAAGGGGATAGATGCAAACAGAGGAAGTTCTTGCTTTATTTTTGATTCCAAGCATTGCTGCCCGGTTACAGCAATCTGTTGAATCCATTTGGCTTTGAAAGGTCCTCAGAAGTGTTTGGTTAGTTTTTTAGCTATAAAGCACTTGCTCAATAGTAGTTCAGGATCCACTTGTGGAGTTGAACAGAACCTGTGGGACGTGCAGGAAGCATCCAATTAATATATTAAGTATTTTCCTGGCAACAGAAAAATCTAGTCTAGCCAGGGAGGAAAAGCATAGTTAATAATATAATCTGGTCCCAGAAGGAATGCATACTTGTTTCTCTCAAGCATGATTTTCTCATACCTTTCTTGAGTTCTTCATGCAATTCTTGATCATTAGTGATCAAGTATTAAGAGGACATGAATTAGCCCACTCATTTTTATTTTTTTTTTTTTTTAGACTTTCTCTTCAGCTTAATACATACCTTTCTATTTCCATAGCTGCTGCAAGACTACTAGAAGACTAATTCGAGACTTTGGGTCTGGAATTAATCTGTCACTCATGAGTATGGGATCATGGCTGGAGGGTTCAAAGGAGGTCATGTAGTCCAACCTCCTGCTCAAGTCTGTTTGCAGGAGCTTACACTGGCCTCCTTCCTGTCAAGTTTTTATTATCTTCCAAGAAAGGAGTTCTCATAAATTCTCAGGGGCAGCATTCTGGTAATTGACTGTGCTAAAATGTATTTTGTCCTTCTGTGGTGCAAGTCCGAACAGAGTCTGTCTCTGTCTTCTCCAGACCTGCCCCTTAGGTAGCTGTAGGCAGCACTAAGACTGTCATCACTGAACACGCACTCTCAGCCCCTTCTGGTAGCACATCTGCACCAGCTGCTGTAACTTAGTGGCTCCCCTGGACTTGCTATACCGTGTCAGTACAAGGTACTTAGCATTATAGTTCCACAGTTTTCCAGTGCAGGAGATTATTATACTGGGTGCAATACTCGAGGTGTGGTCTCACAAGTGCCAAACAGAGGGGAATAATTGCTTCCTTCACCCTACCGGCTACATTCTTGTTAATACAGCCCAAGGTACGGTTGATTGCCTTTGCTGCAAGAGTATGCTGCTGACTCCTCTTCAATTTGATGCTGATGGAGGATCCCTGGGTCTTTTTCAGCGTAGTTAATTTCTAACAAGCCAGTCCCCGTGACAATCCGTGTCTGGTTTTGTACTTTATGTCCCACCATAGTGACTCCAAGGTTGTCATTGATGGTGTTGTGCTTCCTCTAGAGACATTTAATACCCTTTCTGCACGTTAGTCTGAGCATAACTTCATAATTCTTCGTATTTTAAGAGGTCTAGATAAGTTTATTGATGTACAAAGCAAACTTGGTCTGAAAGGAATTAGTTCTTAAATTATGAGGTTGAGATTTTAATGAGGAAACCAAAGCAAAAAGTTAATGCATTTAAAGGAATCTTGTAGCCGTAATGGTAATAAAAATAAATATATATGAGGAAAAGCTGTAATACCTCCCTCTTCTCGCAAATTATTTTTCTAAGCTGCCTCAGTCCAGTCTTTCCATATATGGAAAAAATGACTTGGAGATTTGAACTCATGTAATACATTTTGTTCAAAATCTCCAAATACGTACTGTTGGAAGAATACTTCTCTGTATCGTGTCACAGGGGAGACAATTAGAGAGAGATATTTGGGGGGAGGAGGGGTTCTTTTTTTCCCTTGGGCACACTGAAATATTTTGTGGAGTTTTATAAAGACTCAGGCCTTCCCCCTTTTCTGAAATTTCATGGCTTTAGTGCTTCAAGATTTCATTCAAACCTTGGTGACCTGTGTACTATGTTCCAAAATGATTTAAATGTGCTGCTGCTTTGTATAAATGTCAACATAACACAATGAAGTGAGAATATGAAATGCATTGGCACAACATCTGAGTTGTACAGTTATGTTGACCAGGAACGTAGCTGCTGCTTCTAGATATAATCGTTCTTTCCCTGGAGGAAACAAAAAACTGAACAATATGTCCTGGTTTATTATGAAGTAAACATCACTTACATTTATGAACAGCTATTTGCTTGATTATAGAAATTAGGCATGTGAAATTTCATCTCCGTTTTTTTTTTTAAGAAAATTCAGAGCAAACAGAAGTGGAATGTGAGTAGCAGTTTTACAGCTTTCACAAGCTTGGTGCTATTTCTGTCTGTTCAAAATAAGACAAATGCCATTGACAGCAGCTGTTACCTCCTTTAGTGGAGATCACTTGGTGACATTATTGAAAAAGGATGTTTCATTTGTTTCACTTTGTTTAGAAAAGGAAGACCAGTGTCTCATGCCTGAAGCTTGGAATGTCGACCAGGGAGTAATAACCAAACTCAAGGAACAATACAAAAAGGAGCGCAAGGGGAAAAAGGGGGTGAAGAGTAAGTGGAAAACATTGCACCTTAAAATCATAAATCCCACATCTTTCACACCCTTAATTCTGTCTCTCTTTCAATGTTTTCCTAAAATAACTTACTCTTTTACTTTGCTGCTCCTGACTGCTTTCCTGTTCACCAGTTCCCAGGGGTTGAAATTAATAACAGTCGATCAAGTTACCTGATAAATAGTTGGATTAGATACAACTTCTTCCAACCAGGTGTTGGATTAATTAAAAATTATTGCTTTGAGCATGGATTATACTTTTGTTATTCAAAAACGTGAATTATAAAAGACATTGGTTTAATAGTTCACACTTTAATATAAAAGACTTCAGAACCCTTTCTTAGCTGGAAACATGCCAGTTTCACAGGAAGAGCTAAAGTCTGGTATGTAAACTAAAAAAAAAACCAAAAAAACAACTAACCAAAACCAACAAAACAAACCAGAATCTGTCTTGAGTATCCTATTAGTTGACAGAGGGAGAAAACAGGTTAATTTCTACCCCTGTTTATATTTAACATTCACAACATGAACTTCATGCTGTCATCATAATTTGTTATGCAGGGCTCGAAATAGGAAGCAACTCTGACCATCAGTTTATTTGTAAATTGCAGAATATAGTAATTGAGTTTTGTACTGGTGGGACTCTACTTTTAAAATGTTGGGTATTTTAATCCAAATGAAGAACTGTGATCAGTATCTGAAATACAGTTTCTAGCCCTGTATTATATTTTTGTTACATTACTTGAAATACAAATCTGTTGTGTAAAATCAATGTTTTTCTCATAAGTAAGCCTTAAAACTTTTGAACGCAGATGAATTGTTTAAAATGAAACACTGTATTCACAGCTATGTTTCAAACATCTAGCCATATTGAAAATTTGTGTACAAATGGTGTAAATTCATAATACTGCATGTAGCCCAGTAAGAAATTTGAGAGATATTTCTCCCTTGTGGGAAGATGCTTATGAATTCCAAGGAAATTCTCACTTCCAAAGAGAGGTGCATAACAATGGAACAGGAGTCAGATCCTCGCAACATTGAGGCTGACTTGTTTTCTAAGGTTTTGTATTGGTACTAACTGTGATAGGCTGCTGCTCAGCCGTTGTTATGTTGCTGGAATTACTCTATCAAATGCACAAGCTAAATCTCCTTTTTTTCTTTTTTGTTTTTAAATCATTACCATACTTTAAATTTCTCAAGTAATATTTGTGCCTTCTTTGGAATCGTGTAAGTTACTGAAATTTAATTGCAAGTGTGACAAGAAGCTGAGCTGGCCAATTAAAGTGGTCACGTTTCAGTTAAGATAGAGAGGGCATACCAATATATGACTTCAATTACATTGAGGTTTGTAACTTGTCTGGTATGTTAAAAATATACAGATGTGCTATGTAGATCAGGGTAAGTAGTTGTAGGCTTAACTTAGCACAAATCTAATCAAACTGTTGAAATTGTATTATTGAGCAGCTGTTGAATGTTTTTTTTTTTATTTTTGATAATAAAACAATATTTAATTATTAATATAGACATAGATATTATTGGAACATGTTTTATACGTTTATGAGAAAAAATCCTGATGTAAGGCAGCACTTGGAAGTCCAGTGCTCCTTCACGATTATGCTCAATATATTTACAGTATCTTTTAAGAGTGATTTGGTTGGTTTGATCTTGAGAGACCAAATGGTTTACTGCAGTACAGAAATTAAGCATCTTTCCACGGACAAAGCACCACTGGAAGGGCATCAATGCAGTGCAGTCGGGAAGAAACACGGCCTGTTTTCAGCTGTTCATGATATTGCACGTAGTGAAGAAGAATGAGAGGAAGGAAGTCCAGGGGAAGAAGAAGGGACTAAATACCTTGACATGAAATTGTACAAAGCTTGTTTCTATGACTTTAATCTCATCATAAATGGTGTTTATACACTGAACTGCTACTAAGTAAAATATTGTTTTTATAAATCAGATATTATACTAAAACAATCTTGCAAAATCCAACTTACTGTTTTCCTGAATCAAATGATTTTTTTTTTTTGTGGCAGACAAGTTAAATGCAATTTAGTTTATTATCTGTCATTATGGTTAGGGTGGACAAAGTAGATTTTGCAACTGCATTAGTAAACTTATGATTTTGCAAGGCTGTAGTAAACACTCCTGTGAAGTAGTAAGAAAATAGAATCATAGAATGGTTTTATGAGAGAATACATATATTAAGAGTACACATCTGTGTTAAAGCTGCTTAAAAATAGCTGTATTATTTACTGGTCTAGGAAAAGCCATAATGGACTATGGGTAAGACATTTTCCCATTCTTAATTAAACTTACAACAGGAAAAACTACCGAAGATATGTTTCAGCCTCAATCCTATATAAAACAGTCAAAACAGGGATGTGGGAAAATGATGGAGCAAAGCACAGGTAAGTGTCAAGAAGGGCATGGGTCTTCACCATACGTAGCTTCAGGAAGTAGGCCAGTGAATCCAGTTGCATTTATATTTTAATATAACTTTTTTGGATTATATAGTTCACCATAGTACACTACTGCACAAATAAATTTAAAGTAATCATGCTGTCATAAGAATATGCTGCACAAAGTACCTGATGCACAAATTTTGAAATGCTCACAAATGTCAGCTATTGTTTTGGAAAAGTAAATATTCTAATAATCAGTGTGACTCAGTTGGAGGCATTCTTCAGCATCCCATGCAAGTAGCAGTATGAGTTTATAAATGCAGGGTAAAATGTGTGTTCACAATTCTCAGTTGCTTCTGTCACTTTCTTTTCAAGAAATTCATTTCATGCTGGCTGATTAGATACTGCTGAAAATAAGTGCTCATTAGTTTTTTCTGTGGTAATGTTATACTGCAAGGTAGGATCCATTGTTGCATGTTCTGCTGTAGTGTTTCTGATACAATTAGTGCCACCATGAGCTATGCATAAACCATTTAATTTTTTGTTTTTTTCTGGTTAGGGCCCAACAGGTCAAAGCTGCAAGATATGCTTGCAAACTTGAGAGATGTTGATGATCTCCCTTCATTACAGCCATCTGTTGCACCTTCTTCTAGGCCCAGTAGCTCAAGGCTCATTGAACATGAGATAAACCGAACAGATGAAGGTAAGTGTTGAAAAGGTGCATAAAAGGGTAGATGTTTATAGTTACTTCTGCTTAAAGATTATTGTCCAAGACTTTCCAGGCACCTTACAAATACTCATTCAGCTTTATGAGTTCTAAGTGCAATAAATGATATTCCCTCTGATCGCTATTAGTAAGATCAGGACACCTACCAAGGTAAAATCTTGGCTGAATACCCTTGAACATGGTGGAAGAAACTAATTTGGCACTAAGTTGGCTTTGCAAGATGAAGTTCTTAAGACACTTGCTTTTGTGGTCTGGCCTGTCAGTGAAGTGTGGAATGCAAACTCTCAAGGACATAAGAGCACCTGTTTTTCTCCCCGTGAACATAATTTTACATGTATGCATATATATACATGTACGCATACATATACGTGTGGGTTCTTTTAAGTTAAAAGGTAGAGACTCTGCAGGTAAGCACAAGTGGCTAGGTATAGCTTTTAAATGCATGTGGTGACTGCGTAGTCAATCATATGGAACAACTTAGAGCTTGCCATTTATTAACCTCCATAGCTGGTTTAAAAAAAATTCTC
Organism: Nycticryphes semicollaris; assembly: GCA_013400055.1. Taxonomy (NCBI): domain Eukaryota; kingdom Metazoa; phylum Chordata; class Aves; order Charadriiformes; family Rostratulidae; genus Nycticryphes; species Nycticryphes semicollaris. The sequence continues at coordinate 126,901 of VXBJ01000045.1, forward strand.
GTAGCAGCTAGTTCACGTATGGAAAGCTATACACCTTTGCAATAAGGCATGTGGTTATCTTCATTAATGGTATCTCTGAAAGTTGCTAAATCATGTATTTGATTCAACATTTGGATTGCTCTAATATGCAGCATAATGACACAAACATATAAGGCTATGTTAATTTGTAACAGAACGTATCATGTGCTTTTTATTTAAATGGTAAATATGTCTTTGGAAAAATGAGAAAAACACGGGTCTTACTTAGCAGTTTTTCAGTGAGTCAACAAAATAGGTTGGCCAAGTTAGAATTAAGATGCATAAAAAGCCCTGGCATGTGGCATAGTTACCAAAGATCTCAGTAGTGCAATTTCCTCCATGCTCGGTGATTTTTCTTTATGAAAGAAGAGGGTAACTTAGCAACACTTTGAGAAGTGGAGGAATTTTTTGTTGGGTGTTTCCTTTCCAGCTTTTCTCACATGTACTGAGAGCCACATTAGCAGACCTCTGTTGTTATCTCCCTTCATTAATGTCTTTTTTTTTTAATTCAGAGACTCAGATGTACTCTCACAAAACCAAAAAAAGACAGCTGATTGTTATCAGTCAGAGTTCAGTATTACAATTACATGTGGAGTCATTTTTTTTAATAAATATGAGACTCTTTGATATTTTTGGTTTACAATTCTTTTTATTCTTTCTAGTTAACTTTTCAAATGTGGTGTCCTGTGTGTATTGAGTTTTGAATGGAATCATAAGTTCAAAAGAGAGAGAAAGAGAATGGTAGTTCAGACTTCAGGGTGAAGGAGGCGAGAGCTGTTTGTGATTAATAATTAAGAGACCTAATCAAATTGACAGAGCTTGAAATGCTTTTATTTGACTGTAAAAAGTCATAGAAAGCAAACAGGACACTTTAGAGATATGAATGTGGAACAGAAAGGCCATAGAAAGATTAGTTTACTTTATGCTGGGTGGACTGGAGAGGAATTGAATAGCGTCTGAACCTGATGCATTCAGGAAAGGGGGAAGCAGCATGAACAGATTAAGCTATTAATTGTAAACCATCATTTGCTTGGTTTTAACTCAGTGCTGTTAAACTAAATTAGACACTGAGAATGAGATGTGTTTTTCTTTTTCTCTTCCCTGGTAGCAACAGTATTTGCCAAGGCTTGTATTTACAATGGACCTACAAGGGAAACAAATTGTAATTTAATTGTAATTTACTGAAAAAATCCTTGTAATTTGAGACAAAAGGTATAAAAATTGAGTGAAGTCTCTTGTGTCCAGAAGGTAACACATTTTAATCTCTTCAATCCCCTTTTTGTGAGATAGAGGCATGGAGAGGTACTGTACAGGGAAGTTGGTAAAGTCACATCTTCTTTTGAGTCATAGAATCATTCAGGTTGGAAAAGACCCTTGGGATCATTGAGTCCAACCATCAGCCCTACTCTGCAAATTCCTCCCCTACACCAGATCTCCCAACACCACATCTAAACAACTCTTAAACACATTCAGGGATGGTAACTCAACCACCTCCCTGGGCAGCCTGTTCCAGTGTCTGACCACTCTTTCTGTGAAAAATTCTTTCGTATTGTTCAGAATGTGAACTCCTAATGTGAGTCATAGTAATGGATGCAGAGGCTTATGTGATGTAAGTGTGTGAACTCCTCTTAGCCTTTGATTCTCCCATTTCTAGTGCATCTGCCTCCTGTGTATGTGTTAATGTTACAGTGTTACAGCGGCTGTAAACTAGTAAGTTTGGATACTGCTAGTAAAAACCTGGAATTCAATGCTGATTTATGTGTTTGGTAAACTGATTTTTTTTTGTTTTGGAGCAGACTGCCCAGGGAAGTGGTAGAATCGTCAACCCTGGAGGTATTTAAAAGACATGTAGACATGGTGCTTAGGGACATGGTTTAGTGGTGGGTTTTGGTAGTGTTAGACTGATGGTTGGACTTGATCTTAAGTTTCTTCCAACCTAGCCAATTCTATGATGAATTCTCAGCCTCAGCTAGATTGGGGTGCATGTAAACAGCTTCATTGTAGGTGTACTTTTGGATGTGTGTGGATACAGCGTTGGGAAGGAAGAGTCCAGCTGCTCACGCAGTGCATTTCTTTTTGTCTACATTTTTGCTACTTCTCCAGAACGTATTTTATAGCAGACTTGGGAAGAGCCTAAGCTTTTCTGTGTTACTTTTGCATTATATATGGGTGAATGGTAGTGCACCCATCTGTGGCTCCTTGAAGTTACTGTCTGGAGTCATGCACACTTCAGGTGTGTTATGTTCAGAGGACACTGTTTATTGGTAAGTACAGTGATTATCTTTGCATAAAGAAAATAGCCATTGTAACCTTTTATATCTTTTTGTCTGCAGCTACTTGGGAGATATTTAGTACTTTGTGAGTGGAAAATAAGCTTTTATTAATCAGTGTTGTATAAACCCATGTTTCAGGATGGCTTGTTTTGTTTTGTTTTCTTGCAGTGGAAGCTTTAACATTCCCTCCTTCTTCAGGGAAGTCTTTTATTATGGGAACAGATGAAGCCCTTGAAAATGAGTTGGGTCTTGGAGAACTGGCAGGCCTTACAGTAGCCAACGAGGCAGATTCACTGACTTACGATGTAAGTGGTTATTAATGGTAACCCAAGGTCCTACTGTCTGCTTGCTGAAGGCAGATGTAAGTTACATGTGTGTAGAAGCAGCAGAAAACATTTTCCTGTTGAAGTTAATGCTGCTAGAGGATGTCACGAATTTGTACCTGACAAATCGGTTCTTCCCATACACAGCAGCCTTTGAGCTCTCTGTAAGCCTTCTCCTTTTCTCAGTTGCCTCCCAAGTCATTCAAATGGTTGAAGTTAAATGTAATTAGTGATAGCGATACAGCTGGATGCGTGTAACTCTAGTGATGCTGAGCAAAATTAGGCGTAGCATGGCCAGCAGATTGAGAGAAGTTAATGTCCCCTCTTGCATGGGGCTGATCAGGCCATACCTGCTTACAAAGCAGTTTTGGGTCCCTCCACTTCAAGAGGGTTGTGGAGAAACTGGGGAGAGTCCAATAGAATGTGACTGATGAGGACATGCTGAGGGAACTAGTTCAGTCGTTAGGAGGCTGAGGGGTGCTCAAATAGCAGCCTATAGGTATTGGAAAGATGCTTACAATGGTGACAGAGCAAAGCTTCTCCACAGTGCTAGGTGTTAAAACAAGAGGAAACAGTAGCAAATTATGGCTTGGGAGATTTAGGTTGAATATTTTAGGGGAGGTGGTACTGAAGCAAATTACTCAGCGAAATTATGGAATCAGCATACTGGGAAATGTTCAAGACCTCACTGGGCCTGTGGCTTACTTAACCTGCTGTGGCAACAGTCTCATTTCAAATGGGAAGTTGGACCAGAAACTTAATAGGATGCTTTTACAGCCGGCACTTCTGTGGCTCTGTGTGTAGCCTATAGCTTCTTTTTCTTTCACTCTTCATGAAAAATCTTTCTTTAAAGTGCTTCTTTGCAGTCATACACAGTTTTTGTCTGTATTTCTGATTTCTTCGAAGATTCAAGGTGTTACTTTACATCAGGTGTTACTTTAATAATCTGCGACTTTGTGATCCTGTCAACTTCAGATTACTCTTGTTATAGCATTGTCCAGCTCTGTCACGGTTGAGGGATTCCAGAAATGATTTTTTTAGTATTGCATGTTGGGGAGGAATCATACCCTTCAGTAAATCTGACTCTTAAGTAACCACCATCTGGGATTTTGCTGTCACAAATCAAATCTGAGACTTCAGAAAAAACCTGCAGGTCCTTACTTTGAAGTTCAACCCTTCAATGTACTTGTAAAGCAATAAGTTATGTAGTTAATAAAAGTTTACACGCATTTTGCTAATATCTCCATATCTTTTTTGCATAGCAGTGAGCAAAACTGAACACAGTATTTCAGGTGTGGCCTGACAGGTGCTGAATGGAGCTGGGTATGACTTCTTTATCTCTGCCAATGATGCCCTTGTTGATGGGATCCGGGATCCTGTTGGCTTGCTTTGCTGCAGCAGCACACTGTTCACTCATATTGAGCTTCTTGTTCACCAGGACCCTTGAGTCCCTTTCCACAGGGCTGCTCCTCTCCAGGTAGATCCCAGCCTGTGCTGTGCTCTGCGTTAGGTTTTCCCAGGTATAAGACCTTATGCTTGTCCTTGTTGAACTTCATAAGGTTCTTGTTAGCCCACTTTTCCAGTTTATCCAGGTCGTTCTGCACAGTGGCTCTCCCTTCGGAAGCGTGCGCTTCACTCAGTTTGGTGTCATCTGTAAACTTCATCAGGATACATGTGATTCAATCATCCACATCACTTAGGAAAACATTAAGTTAAACATCGTTGGTCCCAGTATCAATTCCTGGGGAACCCTACTTGTGACAGGTTGCCAGTTTGAAAGGGAGCTATTTACCACTGCCCTTAGGGTGTAGCCTGTTGGCCAGTTCCCCACCCACCATACAGACCACTTGGCTAATTGTCTTGGGACACTTTTGGAAGGACATCTTTGAATGAATGAGAAGCAAATGGAAAACGGGTCACAACAACCCCATGCAATGCTACAGGCTTGGGGAAGGGTGGCTGGAATGCTGNCATCAGGATACATGTGATTCAATCATCCACATCACTTAGGAAAACATTAAGTTAAACATCGTTGGTCCCAGTATCAATTCCTGGGGAACCCTACTTGTGACAGGTTGCCAGTTTGAAAGGGAGCTATTTACCACTGCCCTTAGGGTGTAGCCTGTTGGCCAGTTCCCCACCCACCATACAGACCACTTGGCTAATTGTCTTGGGACACTTTTGGAAGGACATCTTTGAATGAATGAGAAGCAAATGGAAAACGGGTCACAACAACCCCATGCAATGCTACAGGCTTGGGGAAGGGTGGCTGGAATGCTGCCCAGTGGAAAAGGACCTGAGAGTGTTGGTTGACTACAGACTGATAATGAGCCAGCAGTGTGCTCAGGTGGCCAAGAAGGCCAATAGCATCCTGTCTCATATCAGAAATGGTGCGGCCAGCAGGACCAGGGAAGTGATTGTTCCCACGTACACGTGGCACTGGTGAGGCTGTGTCTCAAATACTGTGTCCAGTTTTGGGTCCTTCACTACAAGAAAGAAAATGAGATGCTGGAGCATGTCCAGAGAAGGGCAACAAAGCTTGTGAGGAGTCTAGAGCACAAGTCTTATGAGGAATGACTGAGGGAACTGGGGTTCTTTAGCCTGGAGAAAAGGAGGCTGAGGGGCAGACCTTCTTGCTATCTACAACTATCTGAAAAGGTTGTAGCGAGGTGGAGGTTAGTCTCATCTCCCAAGCAGCAAATGATAGAGCAAGAGGAAATGGCTCAAGTTGAACCAGGGGAGGTTTAGCTTGGATATTAGGGAAATTTTCTTTACCCAAAGGGTTATCAAACATTAAAATAGGGTGAGTTACCATCCCTGGAAGCGTTTAAAAAATGTGTCGTTGTGCTGAGGGACATGGTTTAGTGGTGGACTTGGCAGTGTTATGTTAATGAGTGAACTCAATCTTAAAGGTCTTTTCCAGCCTAAAGAATTTTATGAAACTATTATCCTGCTGGAACTGGTGTGCACTGTTAGGCTGGCTGAGGTGTCTGTGTGGCTTTTGCAGATGTGACAGATGTGCAGAGGGCCTGTGCTGCTGGTTTGGCAGCTGGAGGGCAGACAGGGTTCCCTCTGTCACCTGAGCAGCATTAGATGCTTGTGTTGAGGCAATCAAATACCTCTTCAGATATCTGTGAATACTCTGTATGTCTTGTACCCTTTTTGCTGAGACTTTTCTTGGCCTGTCTCCAGAAAATCTGCCAGAGCTGCTAACTTTGCAGTCCTTGCTCCATCCTTGCTCCAGCTCCAGCACTGCTGAGTAAACTGGCAAAGTAGCTGAGCTGTCTCCCTGAGCAGACACTACATAATTACTAAGAAATATGATGAAGCTAATGCTGCTGCTTGTTACAGCTTCTTTCTCATCATTTAAAATCTATAGAAACACTACAAAATCTATAGAATATTGAAGCATATTTTTATTACTAAATCCAGAGGTAACAAAGCTTCAGAAAAAGCACTTTTGTTCTTACACTGTTTCCCCGCCTCCCCCCTTCCACCCCCACCATTCCACAATAAAATATAGATTCTTGGAGTGGCTAAAACAATTGTCTCTTCTTTGCAGTTAATCGGACTAAATTCTTTGTTATTATCTGCAGCTTTCAACATAATGAAATTATCAATATTTCAGTTACAATTGTTTGTTTTCCTGATTTTTCTGTAACCGTCATCATCAGTGGTTTCTGAAAGCTTAATTTAACTATGGCAGCATTGACTGACAAGTGATAAAAGTCTGTTCAGGATTTTACGTCCACATTTGTTCAGAGGAGCAATGTTGAATAACTGTTTTTCTTTTGAGGTTTTTTTTTGTTTTTATAAGGTCTTTCTTTTTGGGTCTTCTAAAAATGCATTTATTGCCAAATAGTTGTGTCTCTTTACAGCAGAGCTTATTGCTTGCCAGTGATATTCTTTGTGTAGCCAAGTCATTTTTCCCCTCTTCCCTCTTCCCTCTTCCCTCTACCCTCTTCCCTCTTCTCTCTTCCCTCTTCCCTCTTCCTGC
>VXBJ01000045.1:133594-157581 GCA_013400055.1 Nycticryphes semicollaris
CTCTTCCCTCTTCCCTCTTCCCTCTTCCCTCTTCCCTCTTCCCTCTTCCCTCTTCCCTCTTCCCTCTTCCCTCTTCCCTCTTCCCTCTTCCCTCTTCCCTCTTCCCTTCCAGCAAATTTTACTTGTCTTGCATTATTGCAGGGCTTGTGTTGCCTTAGGTAAGTTAGATTGTGTTCCTTTCTGCTCTGTTAGACAATTCGGTGTTTCTTTTGTATCTTTGCTTCAGAGATGCCGTGTCAGTGGTACTTCAGGTATTCAGGGACCACAGCACAGTTGAATCAGGCCCAGTGTTAATGAATAAACCAGTTAAGTATAGATCAACTTTCAAATATCAAACTGAGTCCACAGTAGTAACAGTCAGGAAGGTACTTCCAGCTTTTTTTTGTGTTCCTTAACAGACATGGAGTACTGAAGATTTGCAAAGAATGTATCACAGTGGATGTGACGTTACTGGTTGACTTTGTGGAATACTTCTATCTTTTTTCTCATTTTGAATTGTATGATCAGTGTTAGATGGACCAGTGCTCAGGAGTAGGTTGTTAAGAAAAATGGGTGAAGTAATTTGAAATCTTCTGAAAATACCAAACTAAATTTCTTCCTTTCCTTGTGCCTTCCAGCCTTCCAGATTAATTGCAACTTTGGCATTTTTTATTTTTTTTTTTAGATAGCAAACAATAAGGATGCATTGAGAAAGACTTGGAACCCCAAATTCACATTAAGAAGTCACTTTGATGGAATAAGAGGTCTCGCTTTTCATCCGGTTGAACCAGTCTTAATAACAGCTTCAGAGGACCATACATTAAAAATGTGGAATTTACAAAAAACAGCCCCAGCAAAAAAGTAAGATTTTGTTTGTTTGTTTGTTTCAAAAACATTTTCATTTAGGAAGAAAAAAAGAAATTGTTCATAGAATTTAAGAGCAGGAAAACAAGGTCTTGGAGAAGGATGGAGATTTTTAAAGAGGGCCAGAAAAAATCCACGTGTGTTTGTGAATGGTTTTTTGTTTTTTTTTGTGAAAATGAAAACCATTCACTTTTTTATATCTTTCTTGTAGATAACAGGGTAAATTAATTTACTAGTTAAAATATTTTGGATGTGGTCTGTTAGTGTCCTTGCATGTGTATATAAATGTATAAAAATGCATTTATATCTGTGCATATATATGCATATGTATACATGAATATACATGCATACAGGTTTAAAATTTGACAGAGATGTTGCTGGGTTCCTTTGTACATTACCTCATGTGTGTTGCTGGGGATTTGTGGAAATGAGAGCAAATTCTTAGCTGGGCTAATATAGTGAGAGAGTACACCATACCTTTTAGGAGGACTGGGCAAAGTATGTTGTCTTCCGACAGTTTGTAACTGATTGGTAAAGTCCAGAGCAGCAGGTTTTTTTGAGTGGTTTGTAACTGTGCTACAGCATTGGTGTAAAAGCAGGGTGTCATAAGCTCGTTTCCTCTGACAGGGGTTGGGAACACTTAATGATGCATTCCATGTGGTATTGATGGCTCTCTACTCTTTCCCCACCATTGGTATACCTACCTGCTGGCATGATTGGTGTGTGACAGTTTGTGAACTCTTTACCTTGAAGGTCTTCAAACAAAAAACCCAACCCAAACCAATGAACCAAATCTTACCATATCTTGAAAGAAAGCAAAGAATTCCTAGATGTATGAAAAATCACATTGAGAAAGGAAATTGTGGGAGAAACACTGCAAAAGATGTAGTGGTGATTTTCAGAATTTAGTAACTCTGGCAGATTTTTGTAAAGCAGTTCATAAGATCATATACATGTTAATGTTTTCTTGTACTTCATTTAGGAGTGCTTCTCTTGATGTAGAGCCAATATATACCTTCAGAGCACATAAGTGAGTATTTTCAGAGAAACATTGTTATATTTTGAGAAATACAAATTTTTAAAAAGACCTAGAATTTTTTCAAATGTAATTTCCACCTTGTGAACTAGTGGTTTCATGTGATGCTTTTAGTTCCCATGCAATTTAAAATATCTGCTTTTGTTCATCCCCTTTCTACATAATTATTTATGTCTAGAGCTAGGTACACCACAGTTTTAAAAAGAAAAAAATCTACAAATTATACAGTTCAAATTTGATTACATGTTCTGTTCATCACTGTGGCTCTTGCCTTTTTGTCAATTATGTGGATCTGTAGAATGAAGTTTTGAATCAAAGTCTACTGAATTGGTGTTACGAAATAGCCTTAGATCTATAAAAAAGAGGGGGGGGGGCAGAGCTGTTTATGCAAAAAACCAAAGCCTGTAGTTTAAAAGTGTGACACTTCTCATATTTCATGACCATAATGATTAAATTGTCCTGATAGATATGTTACCAAATATTGTGGAGCTTGTTTTGCGGGAAGTGTTGTAGCATATGATCTGACTATGCGGAATTTTTGTTGCAGTCTATGCAGCAAGTCACTTGTAAGGGAAATTTGAAGATTCTGTTGACATTGTTTTTCATGTAATGGAAATGTTAATAGTCAATGTTTCTGGGGGTGGTTTCTTCCAGTGGACCAGTGCTCTGTGTGGTGATGAGCAGTAACGGTGAACAGTGCTACAGTGGGGGAACGGATGGGCTCATCCACGGCTGGAGTACAACCAACCCAAACATCGACCCTTATGACTCTTACGGTACGTAGCTGTCACACACACCAGTGAGATTATCGATTGAGTGACATGAATGTTATGTGGGTAAAATAGTATAATTTTTAGGTAATGCTTCTCTGAAAATTTAAAAGAGAGAATTTAATGTTGGCTTCAATTACTTAAAGTACATTTTTGTTTTACCGCTGATGCTGGTTGATGTCATTTTCTTAAAAAAGGCTTTGATCTCATCAAAATTTTGAGAAATGGCTAGGTTGAAAAACTACAGGACTAAACCAGATACCTGGCAAGTACAGCAAATGTGTATTTCAATGTTATCATCTTCCACAAATCTCTGTGCCCTTGAGAAGCACAAGAGGTTGTATAGTCCGAGACCAAAGCTGTAAATGTTGACTGCAAACAGCTAAAAAGGCCCAGTTCAGTAAGATTTACCAGATGTGAATGGATGTCAACCTTGTGTCTGTGTTTTAAAACATTTTTTCACATCTTGTAACTTCAGATGCAGTTTGCAGTTTGGAAAAAAGATGTGCTGTTAATTAGTGGTTGTTTGAGAGCGGGTTTTAATACCAAAGTGTGTTTTGCCAGCTTTGATACTATCCCTTCTGCTGAAACATCGTTTTGTTTCATTAGTTTTAAACTGAATTACTGAATGACGTGTATGCTGATGAAATTCAAGCATCTTCATAGAAGAAAAATTTGGACTTCTCTATTGGTAGGACCTGCTTGGTCTTGGGGTTTTTTTATGGTCCACTAGCTTCTTAAGGTTTGTCCGTAAACGCAGACCGAGATACAACTACTGACCCAATTCAAATTTTGTTTTGAAATACAGTTTCTTCTGTTTTGTTCACAGATCCTTCTGTTCTAAGAGGTGCTTTTGTAGGCCATACAGATGCAGTGTGGGGTCTGGTTTACAGTGGAGTGCACCAGCGCTTGCTGTCCTGTTCAGCAGACGGTACTATACGTCTATGGAAAGCTACAGAAATTGCTCCAGCTCTCAATGTATTTAATGATAATCAAGGTACAGAAAATTGTCCTGTCTTACAGTTCATGAGCATCACTGTTCAGACGGCCATAACTTTGGCTGCTGAATAGAAGTCTTTCTTGTTTGTTTTGCGGGATTTTATGTATTTATGAATGTTTTTGGGAACAGTAAATTTCAGGTCCCTTCTCCTCTGACACCAGCTAAATAGCTAGCTACACGCAGGGATACAGTCACATACATCTAAAAGACAACTGCTGCAGATGATCTGCTGGTGTCACTGGAACCATAGAGTATAATTTGTCAACTCTATAGGTGATACTCAAACTGAATTTTTTTTTAGGCCCTTGCTTTTGGTTTGGCCAGAATAAAAAGCCCTGTCTTCCCCCAGTAGAGGTTTGGAGTAGCCAGTGCTTTCTCTCAGGCCAGTGTCACTATACCTTCTAGATTATGTTCCTTGTGCCTCTAACATAGAGGTTTTCAGTGTTTTTGTTTTATTTTAATTATTATATTAAAGGGAAAGGGAGAAGTCTTGCCTCACAGAGCTGACCTTTTGGGGTTTTGGTATTCTAAACTGAAATGAGATCTGGTTGCAAAATTCAAAGATCTTCCTTTGAAACTGAAAATGTTCTCTACATTGCTTTCTAGAAATGGGAATCCCTTCATCCATAGATCTCGTGAGCAGCGATCCAAGCCTCATGGTAGCATCATTTAGCAGTGGACATACTAGCATTTTTAATATGGAGACACGGCAACAAATTCTTACCCTGGAGTCCAATGTGGATACCAGTATGTATCAAAACCACCATCCCTCCAGCCCCACACACAAAAAAAATTGCTTGTTTAAGATCAGTACTGTTGATAGTCTTTTTGGTGTTTCCAAACAATTAGGCGGTGTTGTGATAAATTATAGCATGAATTACGTTACCAGCTTTTGAGATGTAGCAGTAGGTTATTACTACTACAGCAAACCTCATGGGTATTTCAGTAGCATAAGAGTGCACGTAGAAGCAGCAAGCTCACACTATATATGGGTTACTCTTCAAGTAACAGTAGCACAAGGAAAAGCACAGATAGCTTTAATACAGCTCAGTGATATCTGCAGCTTCAAGATTTCCATTCTCTCTTTAGTCCAAATTGCAAAATAGAGCTAGTATCAAGAAAATCTAATGTTGTTTTTATTTAAAAAAAATTGGGAGAGAGTGTGTGTGGATTCTTTTTTATTTTTTTCCTCAATAATATCCCTTTTCTAAGTTTTATATTGACTCTTGGCTCACTTGGTGTTGGGTTTCAGTTGAAGTTTTCACTGTGGCAGAAAATCGAAGCTCTGGGGAAAGAGTATTTGCTTGTCTGCTTTAAAATTGTTAAGTGACTCTGTCATTTTATAAGAGGGAATGGAAAGTGCAATCTCCATTCTTTATATTACTTACTGTGTGGGATTTCTTTTCTTTTTTTTTTTCACTTACATCTTTGTTCTTGTCTGAAAAAACAATCCAAAATGAATTTTCTCTATTCAGTGAAAGTTGGAAGTTACCTTTATTTCTTTTTTTTCCCTTTCCCTTGTATTATTTTTCACCACCTCCTCCTTACTGCAATTCAGTAATATTCCTTTAAGAAAATGAGAGCGCGGTGTGGCACCCAGCAGTGCCTGTGTAGTATTTCTACTTATATAACAGTACTATAAAGCTTACGTGTAGTTAAAAAAAAATAAAGTTCTTCTATAAGAACAAAGTAAAAGGAGTCACCTGAAATGCCCCACCACCACTTAGGGACTCTGCTGTTCAATAGAAGCTTCACTATGCTTAGCATTTTAAAACTATTATGAGGATAGCTGGTTGTGATGCAGTTTCCCATGCCAAGCATTCAGTCAATTTAGGGGAGATTACTATTACAAATGTGGGGTTTTTTCCTTAATTTACACTTTTATAATTTTTCAGTGTCCTGTGAATGCTGACACTGCTTGAAGGGTCAGATTTTTACAGAAGCATGTAAATTGAAATCTTTACCAACTAAGTAGCAAATTATCCTATAGAAGTATTAAATTTTGTTTATTTTAGTAAGAATTTTGATTAAACAATGTGAGTGTTGTTTGGCAGCAGTTTAACTAAATACAGTCAGCTGTGACATGAAAGGAGATAAGTGTATTTTGCTGTTCTGTGGAGCGGCTATTTGTCTTTTTGTGGTAATCTACGTCTTTTAAGACTTCTCTTGCACTAGTTTGTGCATTACAGCAATGCCTAGATTTCTAATCAAAAAAACCTCCCATACTGTTTGTGTGTGTGTGAGTATATATATATATATATATATATACACGCTATTTCAAGATTCTTGAAGGCTAGGAAAATGGTTGTCCTGTGAATAGTTGAGCGTGGTTTTCTTCAATAAGAATTTTATGAAATAATAGTAGGTGGAGTTTGCTGTATGAGGGTGAGGGCACAGGATCTTGTTTGTTTGGAAACATACTGCCTGCAGTGTTAGTCTTCCTGTACTGTCTCTATGTTACAAAGAAAGTTTGGCTTGACAAGAAGAGGAATGTGGAGGTGGGGAAGCGCAGAAATGGTATTTTTCACTCAGGTTTTGGCTTCACATTCTTGCGTGATGTGACCATTTAAAACCATGGCCAAAAGTTGGACCTTATTGGTTGTATCTGCACTCACAGACGTGGTTTATGTATGCCTCTGTGTGTGTGAGAGTCAACTGCATTACATAAGGTGCTAGCTGAGAGTTTCCATTATATAAAAATAGGGATTATTTTGTAAATAAGTTGGATTACATATTTATTTCTTTAGTAGCACTCTTTGATAGAACTTAGCAATTTACATGTATTGATATGTGTGGGGTTCTTTTTTCTTAGCAGTCAGTTCCTCCTGTCAGATAAACAGAGTCATCAGCCATCCAACTCTTCCAATTAGTATCACTGCTCATGAAGACAGACACATCAAATTCTATGACAACAATACAGGTACGCTTCTTTTCAGCAGGTCCTAGCCATAGCAGTTGTGTAACATAAAGCACACAAATAATGTCATTATGATTAATACTCTTCACATAAATGCTGAGGGATGTCAAGAATAGTAGATGCTCTGAAACAGAAATCGCTCACCACCAGTAAAGCCCAAAGATTGCTGGGCCATGTAAAACTTTATTGGCACATTGATAAGGAATCTACATAATTCTCTGTCCATTCTTTTACAATGCCTTACATACGGGGGTATCAATATTTAACATAAAAGGATGCTTTTTAAAAATCTTTATGTGCATGTTTCTTTTTATTTTTCTATTTATTTTTCTATAAAAAACATTTATGTTCGTGTTTCTTCTGTTATGTTGTCTGTGTTATTTTGATCTGAGGACAGGAAGCTCTGGCACTACTTCAGTGCTTCCAAGACCTCTCCCTGTTGGCTTGGAGGTAGAAGCTCCCTTTTAGGCATTGTTTTCAATTTCCTCCACTGTATTTTTTCCAAATCTCTTGTTTCTGCGGGAGTCACACTGAGATGTGTAATTTATAAGTCTCTTGGTTTTAAAGGACTTTTTGATAGAAAGAGTAGTATTAATCTGGTATTCTGACTGTGAATCTTGATAACCTTCAGTTTATCACTTCTGTGCTTCCAGGTCACAGTGTCTTAAAAGTTATATTGAGATCTTTCAGTATGCTTGTTGATTGTAAGTTTAGTACTCCGCAGATATACATTAAATAACAAGAGTTGATAGGACCCAACAGAAGCTGAGGAAAAAGCTAAAAATACCCAATTTCATAGTTTCCATAGTTCTGTAATAAATAGCAGAGGAAACTGTCCCTCACTTTTTTTCTGTTTTATTATCTCCTGCAACAAAACCCCACACATTTGACTCGTGATTTCTTATTTTTGTAATAATCTGTACTAGAATATTAATTCTCTCTGAGTTGACGGAAATTATCCCATATTCTTTGCTTACTAGTATACTCAGCCCCTGTTCTCAGTCTAGATCTTACTCCTGAACTCGCTGAATTCACTTAAAGGACAGATATTTAAAATGCAAAGGTGTAACAAATTTGGTGATATTGATACTGTGGCTCTCCTGAGATCATAAACATTAAAGGAATTACTTCTTTCATAATTTTAATGAATCAGTCATGGGACAAGATTTTGTATTTAGGGTTTAAGATAATAAACCCTACCACATGTATAAATATATACAAATAAAGATAACAAAGTGAATTGCAGAAAATAACCTAAATGAATCTTTTCTTTCAAAGGAAAACTGATCCACTCCATGGTAGCTCACTTAGATGCGGTTACAAGTTTAGCTGTTGATCCTAACGGATTGTATTTGATGTCTGGCAGTAAGTACATTCAGATTTCATTTTCTTTTTCTCATGACGGTGGCAGACCTGAGGATTATAAAGAAAATTGTTTCCCCTTTCTTTAGGTCATGACTGTTCGATTCGCTTGTGGAATCTTGAAAGCAAGACCTGTATCCAAGAATTTACTGCTCATCGCAAAAAATTTGATGAGTCCATTCATGATGTGGCGTTCCACCCCTCCAAATGTTATATTGCCAGTGCAGGAGCAGATGCCCTGGCTAAAGTGTTTGTATGACATAGTGCTTCCCTTTCAACTCTAGCTTTGTATATATTTAACCAGCTGCACAAAAGAGAAGAGAAGGACATGAGTCTTCTTATCCTGCCCTGTAATTCAGAGAATGTTTGTAAGTGTTTAGTTTTGCAGGGTGCTGTTTTCTAAATTGACATTTGTGCTGGTTTCTGTGAGCTCAGCTGGTGCTGAGAGCTTGGAAACTCTCAGTTTCAAATAGTTAAAAAACAAAAGAAATGCTTTTATTTCAGAGGGTGTGATTTTTTTCGTCCAGGCAGGCCTTGGGTGAAACTAGGTCTATGTATTCTCTATTAATAAAATGGAGTACTGGAAAGAAGGGGTCTAATTGCATCAGGGAGTAGGAAAAGAGGGACACTTCCTAGGATGCTTCTCATTGAGGAATCTTAATGTACTGAAAATTAAATCACCTGGAAAAAGTGTCAGCTCACATGCTCATTCGTGTCATGTGAGAGGCACTTTGTCATCCCTTTGGTATTAATAAAGTAGATCTTGCTCAGCGAGCAGTAGCAGATAGTTTCAGCCACCTGGCTGCTAGCCTAAGATAAATGCAATTAAAGGAAAGCTAATTACTAACATAATTTAACATGCGGTAAAGTTTTTGTTACATCTTCTGTGTTATACATTAAATATTTAGTTTGCAAAAAAAAATTATATAATTTTTTTAAAGACTGTATTGGCATGTGGCTAGAAGCTGAGCCTTTAGTCCAGTCCCAATTAACAACAGACTGAAGCCGTCTGTATATACTGTAGTAGCAGATTTAACTTATTCAGATTTATAATGCTGTTTATTCTTGGAGATCTGGCACAAGAAATTATCACAAAGCTTTCCAAAGAAGCTGGTCTACAATTTAACTCTCAAACTTCACCTCTGCTTTGTGTTCCTGCTAAAAAGGGTATCATTCTGGGCATTAAGGATAAAAGTGAAACACTTCTTTTGAAGACAAAACCTATACCTGATGCTTTGTATGAGTCCTACTACTGCAATAGGTGGGAACTGTACCAAGTTCCATCAACTTGAGAGATTCTGCTGTTTCTAGAGGTATTTCCCAGCTTCATCATCTGTGGAACTTTTTAACTTGTCCGCTTCACTGGACGTATCATTGACTAGGTTACCCGAAGAATGAGAACTTCTTGCAGTTACTCAACAGAAGTGCTTTGTTTGTGTATTCAGAGCCTCTCTATTCCTTTGAATGACACATAACTTCTAAGCTGATCTTTTAGTCTTCGTAGCCCTTCTTAAGGGAAGCTGAGTGGATTCTTTTCTATTGCATGTCACCATCAGAGGTATTACCGCTCATAAGCCTGAAGATGGTGTTTTCCTTTAATGGGAATGGAAGGCAGAATTTCTGCTGGAGGTGATTTCTGGTACTGATGTGAATAGGAAAGAACCTCATGCAACTCTCCCACATGCATACCAGCCTGAGATTAAGACTGGAAACTGGTAAATAGATTTTTATCTTTAAACTGACACTTTTAAAACAGGAATCATTGAAAGATATCAACATAGGATTTGACTGTGCTTTCTTTTTTTAGAGTGGCATTTGGGGATGGGACCACATTTAAAGCTGATTTCAGAGTTGAAATTAACTATATTATTTAGAATAAAGGGTTGACCTGTGCTGTTTGAGCCTGTGACACGTTGTATTTACTGGTAAAATATCCTGGAATACCTTTTATTGCTCAGAATATTCAGATATGTCACGTCATGATATTGATATGCAATATATTTCCATAGATAAAATTAGAATTTCTACTGCGAAACAGATGACTACAATAGTAGTTCAGATTATTTAGTTTTTTAAAGTGTTTTGGTTATGATGGAAAGGGGGGAAACTTGGCTGCAAAACTGAGCATTCAACTTTGTGAGAGTTCTGTGTACTTGTATCTTTCAGTGTCGTTATTTTATTTCTTTTTGAAGAGGAAATTACAAAGATTTATTTGAAAAATTCTAAAAGTTATGTATATTATATATGTGTATATATATTGTAAACATGTATTAAATGTGTCTGGTAAGGGAAGACTCCATGGGTGCATTTTAATGTTTTAGTATTAAGAGTTCTCTTGAGTTTGTGTACACAAAGGATAATGGTGTGAGTATGAAATGAATGTTGTGCTTTTGCTTACACAGTACAATATGTAGTTACAGTTGTTTAAATGGCTGTACATAAAACTAATAGGCTGGCATGCTTGTTTTTAAAGACTGTCATTCTGATTACAATTGGAATGTAAGAAGTGGCTGCTCAAATGTGAACTGAAAGATGCTTCCTTCTCACTATTGAGCTCTTGCTCAAACTGAAAAGTGATTTATTTTTTTTTTTTTTAAAGCTGGCAATAGCTAGAGGATGAGGTGCCTTTAAAAAAAAAAAACAAAACAAAACAAATGTAGCCTTACAAAGAGGTTGTGGAGTATATATATTTTTGTGCTGGTCTTCAAAATAGATGTCAATGTCTTTTTACTGTACTTGCTCACATCCTTGTAGGACTGCAGGGTATTGTGCATGAGCCTGTCAGATCTTCTGAACATCATTGTAGGAGCTAGGGATGAAAAAATTATTTAGGTTATCTAACCTATCTGCTTGCTAAAGCAGGGTTGTAGACTTGTGCATTTTAGTATTGTCACTGCCAGTGAGGTTTTATAGATGTTCTAAACAATTAGGATTCCGTTTAAAGATTATTTCAATGATTACATCTCACTGACAGGAGGATTTACACGATGTTTAGTAGTTCTCTTTTGTAACTTTGTGCCAGTATTCCACGTTTTGTGCCATTTTACATATTCGTCGTCTCTGTAATTGGGACCCTGCATGCATGAACTGGTTTCTTCAAGCTATTTTTTCCCAACCCAACATTAAACAACTTTTTCTTGTTTTCAGCTTTTTAGCTCAGTTCTCTGTATCTTGGAGCCCCCAAAACCATTCCACATGCGTGATTTGTTGGACTTGGTCTGAAGGTCATCTGTTAAATGTGGGGTTTGTTTGTGTCTTTCCTCTGTAACGTGATGCTTTTGTGTAGGAAGACCAAACTTTTGGTCTTCTGGCTAGTGTCTTACAAACCCAATCCATATTTCTTTATTTCTGACAACTGGTTTCAATAACTCTGAGCATTTTTTCCTTCTCAAGTTTCTTCTTCATTGGAGGTTGTTATGATTCTTTTGCAGCTAGATGCTTAATTCCTGTTTCATGATTGTCCTGGGTTTTACAAGCTTTGAACTTCTGATCTCTGAGGGCACTAAATTGTTTTTATTTTTTCCCTTTTATGTGTGGGTCTTCATGGTTTACTATAATCAGTAACTTTCATGAATGTGATACATGTATCTATTGAAGATGTAAAAAAAAAAAACCCAACCCAACAACCTGGACCTAAGTCTTATTCTTGCAAAAAAGAACTTTTGTGCAACATCAATATGTGGCGTTTTACCATTACTAGTTTTCCCATATCTGATCTACATGGTACATTTTTTAATGGTTAACTCATACATTTTGGTGTGGGTTAGCCCGTGCTACTGACTCTGGTTTTGATAACTGGGGGATTTTTAGTCCTTCCGTATGGTGAAAATCGGTCCACTAGGTTTACTTGTGGTTTTATTTCTAATTTACTTCACTGTGCTGTTTGCTTTCGCGTATTTGATTCAGTTACCAAAATGCTTGCACTAAATGATCTGTAGTAGCCTGGAAGAAGCTCTAGATACAATTACATTGTGGAAAACTGTCTTTACTCTTACAAAATACTAGTGTCTGTGTTTATTCTTGTGCCTCAAAGAGAAAACCTTTGATGTACCACGTAAAAGATTTTATTACTTCCAAGAAAATCACCCAATGAATATTTTGGGATCTCATTCATCTTTATTTTGATAAAATATTTTTTTTAACATGAAGCCTGTAGAACTATGTGCCATGTACTGTAGGTTGTTTTTTAGGCCATATGTTTTCAAATAATGTTACCTTAAAGCAGTCCCATAGGAAATGTATTTGAGTAAGTGTGTAATGTTCACCATGCACCTTTGTGGTTAGGTCATACAACACTGGTTTGCAGTTGTGATTCAAAAGTAACCAGAAACTTGTCCTTTTGAATAAAAGTGTAAGAGATAAAGGACTTAGCTCTACCACCTCTTTTAGTACACCGGTTTGCTCACAGGTGTGTCCCTTTTCCCCACCTCCTTCCTCATGTTTTAGCGATGTAATTTTGGGGAGCAGCAATTTCTATAAACTGATGTGTCATTTGAGCAGTGTTTGGTTGGCAGAAATGTTAGACCATCCCAAAGGAAACAAAAATTCAAAAAGCAAGTGTAATGATCAGATAAGCAAGATTTTGGGGGGTTTTTTACATGCCTTTCAAGATGTTTGTTTGGCAGCATTTGCAGGCTGTGGTTTGGCAGCATCTTTGCAGACTGTCCTAGGGAGCCTACTTGATGCCTGTGTTAAATATCTAGTAAAAGTAGTAAAACCTAATAATGTGGGTTAAGGAAGAAAATGCACCATTGTGCTTGTCCCTGTGGCTGTACAAGAGGCTATAGCAGTGCTCTCCTTAGAGTGCTCTTTACCGAAGCCTCAGGTTTGCCATCTAACACAAATATTTTCTGCAGTGTAGGAGTATCTGCAAATGAGATTATTTGCATTTTCACTTAGGAGATCTGTAGGCAGCAGTAATTTGGATTGTGTGCTGAACAGCAAGGAAAGCAGGGAGACCATTTGGTGAACTCTGTAGGAGATAAGTAGTAGGTTAAATGGCCAGAACCGATGTACCCTCCACGTGCCTGGTGTCATTGTGGAAGAATTTAGCTGGGAAGAAGTGCAGAGTTTATTCTGGTAGTATCACAAAGGAAAACATTAGAAGGTTACATTAAAAAGTTAAATGAAGCTCTCCCAAGTGATTCTTCAGAATTATTAATTCATCCATTGGTTGCACGTTGTATGAAGGATAAATCTAGTAAAAATCCAGATTGTAAATGATGCACTCTTGTGTCAAAGTAAAAGGTAGAGATTGTTCAAATTTCAAAATGATGTCACTTTAGATGAGGACATGACAAGAGATTTGTAATTATTACTTAAACTTTAAGAACAGAACTTACTCTTCTGCTAACATAGTCTTCATGTTGGGGACCTAATTATGCGAAGATAAGTTCCTCAGACACTGTAGTGGGACTAGTCTTTTCCTTCTGCATAAAGATTGATTTAAAAGCAAAATTGCACAACTAAGACTTTGCCTAATGATGTCTGCTGTTAGTATTAATCCAAAGGCACAAAATTTAGGAAGCAGAGTAAAAGGTTTGTTTCTAAGTTTTCTTGCCTTTTTAAAACTTTAATATCTATTATATACAGTGTCATCTGTATGACTCACTTCACCTTAAAAAGCCCATTCTGTAAACTACTCCTTCAGTACTTTTCTCATACTAATGAGATGTGAATGGGACCAGGGGTTCCAGGTAATTTGTGACTCAGCATGTAAGGCTTTCAGTTTTCTAATGAGCGAGCTGGTAAGATTCATGAAAGTAATTGCGAAAACGTGATGCTGTTTCTAATACAGCATTTAAAAACATCCTGAAATTTGTAGCTGTTTAGTGGAAATTGTTTTGGATTACACTGTTAAGAATGAAGAAATCAGACTGGGACAGTAATCCACCTACATGTGGTAAATTGGTCTGTAGAAGACGTTGCAATCTTTGACATGGTGATTTGAGTTTTCTTGGGCGTCTGCTGGTAGTGAGCATCAGGGGGGGTGTTTTGTGTAGCCATTATTGAGTGACAGAGAGGAAGCAAAGATTTCCCTGAAAAAAACCCACTCAAATGTGAAGCTCCCTTTATCTGTAAGGACCTGAAGGCATTGAGAATATTTCATCTAATGGTTACTTGAAGGTGGTTACAGTAGGTGAGCAGTCTTGACTCTCATCGTCAGTGTCTTTAAGCTTAGGGACAGGCAGCGTTACAGAAATGAACGGCCTGTAAACTGCTAGTCAAAACCCCTGCAATTTTTCTCTGAGCAGCAGAGAAACTGATGAAAACCACAGTGTTAATCCATCCAGTTATATAGGGGGTGTTTCTACAAGAAATAACCCATATTGGAAAATACAGTATTATGTACAGCAGAGGAAAGGAACAAACACCTGGGGAGCGGGGAGGATGATTAGCTTGACCTTTTTTTTTCTCTCCCTTGCTCAGGCAAGTGCTCTTGTTCTGCTGGTGGGACTAATACCAGGAAGGGAGGATGGTGGGAAATAAGACTTTTAAAATGATGTCTCTGCTCGTGCTAATGAACATACCTGTTGTGCAGGTTATCTATCCTTTTGATATTTGTTAATTATCTTCCCACTTAAATCCTCCTGTAGGCTGTATTTTCTGAGATTCTTAAAATCTCATCTGCAGTAGAGTCTCATTGTAGGGTACATTCCACAAAGGGCTATTGATTTTCTCCTAGAGTGTTTTTTGAAGGACTGGTGGGATTTCAGCTTCAGCCCTACCCCACCTCCACCAAAAGTATGTATTTCCAGTTTGTGTAATTCTACTGAGTTGTCTCTTACCCCACCTGCTGACTTAATTTTCTGCTCTGTAGTTTGTTGTGAAAACTTAGGAAGTGTTGTTGTCATTTAAGAGTTTTTGAGCATCTCAGTTCCACTACAGAAGGTGTAAATCCAGTCGAATAGTACAATTTGTGAGTCTCCACTGGTCCTTTGTCAGGAGAGGTTTGTTGCCAGATGCCAAAATCCAAATTATGCTGAGCTAAAAGGGTGTTTAATAATAATAATATGCGTTTTAGCACAGCTTTCTTCCTGGTTAAGTCTGGGTTGTGGTGTTGTGTGTGAAACTAGTTTCACCCTGCCCATGCCTGCGCATGTGGGTTTTTAAGTTGCCCCAAGCATTGTGTTGACACGGTGTGCAAGTCCAGTCTCCTTGCATCCCCTCAGTTTGAATTGCAGGCTCCCAAAATTACTTCCTTGCTATTTCAAGAAACCCTTGGTCCTCACACCAGAGTATTAGACCAGGACGTCAAGAAAAGATTTATGCAGCTGGATTCATCCTATTCTGGAAGGGAAGGGATATCTTGTTGCCAAGCCAAATAGTTTCATTATTTTTGGATTACTTACTAAAAGCAGCCAAAAACATTGTATAAGGGAAAACTGTGGACTTCAAGCTAATATTTTTCCATTAAGAATTTATTTTTTTATTCTTCCTGTCATCAAGATGCAGTGCTTTCTGAATGTAGCTTGTTTTCAGATGTATGGTTCCTAAAATCGTTTCCTTGCAGTCAGACATTTACAAACGCTCATAGATCTGGAAAACTCTCTCATGTGTATTAGCACTCTTTCTGGAAATGCAAACGGAGCATGTTAGCTACTAATTTCTTGTACCTTTATAGCCCAAGCAGACTGAAAAGCAGTCTTGTGCTATGTTTTCCTTGAATCATGCATCTGAAAAAAAAAAAAAACTTGTAGAAGAAAATCTATGATGAGAAGACTATTGTTGCTGTAAGATTTTGTGTTGACGTTTGTCAGCATATCGACTACCTGCATTGTATTCTGTCTAAGTATCTGCAATTGTTTTCTTTTAGAAGTCGGGTTGAAAAAGACAAGTTTTCTTTGCCTTATGGACCTGAATTTGGATTTGTTGTTGTTTATATTAATATACTTTCCTTTTTTTTTTTTTTTTTTCTCTCTCTACAAGAATAACTATTGAACTTAGAATTACCTGACAGTTCTCTTGTGGAGAAGGTACCACAGGTGATAACCACTTAAATGTTAGTATTTACAGTTGCTCTTTTTCTGTTTTGGGTCACTTCCATGACAGATAGTTGATATGAAAAGGCTACTGTGACTGATACATAAACAGCTAAAGGAAATTAAGACTCCCCTTTAGAATTATGCTGAGGTTATGATTTTGCACGCCAGTTTTAAATGACTACTTTGAGGCAATGTTGGGCTTCAAGAGTCTCGTGAAGTGGTGGATCCAAAAGAGAGATACTTACTTGTTGATAGTCTGCTCGTTAGTTTGTGTATGGCTCAGTACAAGGCTGTGTCAGAATTTCGGTGCCACCAAATGACCTTGTTTAAATGCTGCTGTTGTACAAAAGTGAATGCTAATTTAAGTGAGATACTCAAGCTTGTGAAGGAAGTAGTTTTCTTGGGAGTAAGGATCCATAAATTTCATGTGTTTCATGATTTCAGAAAGGCTTCTTAATCATGGGACTTAAGAAAAGTGAAAAAGTGATTTGTTCTCCAAAGATTTAATAAGCATTTATTATAAAAAGTATAAATAAAAAATATAAAAGTAAAAAGTATAAACTTTAAATGAAAGTGCTTGCTCAAACACTTAATATGAAGCTTCTTACTAAAATTCAGTATTTTATAATCCTGGATAAATACCTAAAATGACAAAGACAGAAAATTCAGAGGGAAATTATTTTGAAAAATGCTAGTATATTTTTGAGCTTCTCGATTGCAGCCCTGAATTTTCTCTTTTTCACTGCAATTCATATTTTGTGAAACTTCTTGGATAGGTTATATTTAAAGCTGCGTTCACTTGCCTGAAGAAGCCGAGTAAATCTTTCGTCATTAAAATTCTATAGACCTGCTTATGTAAGTGTGCTCTTTCAAACGAGACCACATCGGGGTGACCGTGCAGGTATTTGTATGGGTATGACAGCAGTGAAGTGGGGTCACTGTGAACTGTGCCCGCCTTCTCTGCCGAGCAGAATCACATGGACTTCCAGAAATAAGCAACGGTTTTTTCAGAACAGCTTTATTTAATGTTACAGCAGCAAGTGTCATTTGTACCATAGAATTATGTAAATCGGGTGCTAATAAATACTATTTTTCAACATTTTGTATTGTGTTCGTGATTCTGCGTTTCATCACAAGGTGTGTGCTCCCTGGGTGTGCGTTAGGAGGGGGAAGTGCACGCAGACGAGGAGGAGTAGACACGTTTGGAGGAGCGTGAGGTCACTTTGGGTGAACTCCCTTTTGAACCGTGGTACCGTTCGCAGAAGCGTCTCAGACTTCCCGGGTGCCTGGGTTTTGTACTGCTCTGCCACCTTGGCACTGTTGGCACCCTCCATCTTTCTGGGCACTTAGGCACGGGGGTCCCCAGCGTCTTCATGGGTGGAACAGGGGCTCAGAGCTGGGGCAGGGTGCCCTTGTGCAGGAGCGGGTCCGTCGGCGGTGCACTGACGGCAGCGAGATGCGGTGCGCTTCCTGGGGAGGACGTTCTTTTACCAGAAAAACAAGCCCGTGGTTCTGCCCTCGGGGAGAGGATTGAGGGAGAGCAAACCACACATCACAGATGGTAGTCACGTTGCTACGGGGAGATGGTCGGAACGGCACTGTTGAGGGGGTGGTATGGGAACCTACACAGAACGGCGCAGAACAACTTGTTAGTGAGTCCATCCTGTTTTTACTAAGCTTGTAGGTGGGTTAAGCAAAGTTCTCATCTCCTCTCCATGGTAGGTAAAATAACCCTTCTGCTTTAGTCCTACTCGTCTTCCCTCCTCATAGGAGAGGAGGAATTACTTTATGAGATGACAGTGCAGTTGCCTTCACCCCATGTTCTACCTCCAGAGAGGGTCAGTAGAAAATTCCTGAGGGAGGGAGAATGATGATTTCAGGACCAACACAGGAGTGACCCTCCCACGTGGGAGGACTTCTTTATGGGTTTGCCTATAGACAAGACCTCTCCCCATAATGATTTGGGTGTGAGAAATGTGAGCAGATTTTCACCATATGGCCAAAGAGACTTTTAACTACGATTCCTCCTTGTGCTTAAAAAGAAGTCTTTTTTATGAGTGAGTGTTGGAGTTACTGAACTGCTTTATCAGAGTTCTTATTAGAAATCCAAAAAGGGGTTTAACTGATGTTAAAACTTGCATTTTGCCCTTCAGCATGATTGACAGCTGGTTGTGAGGGATGCAGCTGATACAGTGCTGTGATAAAGTCTGTGATACCCCCCCCGGCTTAGTTTTTAACAAGAGGAAAAAAACCCAAGAAAACAACAAACTCCTTTAGAGAATTAGAGGCACTCAGCTATATAGACAATGTTTTCGCAATGTTTTCAGTATGTAGGTAATTTAGGAAATGCAGGTTGTCTGGTCTGGCTAAGACTGGTCAAACTGAGATGGGAATGGAAATTAAAAGGGATCAATTTGTTTCCATAATGTTGCTTGCTGATGGGCAGCAAAAAATAACTAGGAGAATGATGACTTTGTTCAACCATGAAGTAATTTAAGGTACATACACCACAGAAGACTGACTTAGCTTTTAGTGCCTGGGTAATATTTCTGGTATTTACTGCTTGCTTGGACTTGCCAAATGGGTAGCGTGGATGATTTTCTGTGGCGTTTGCAGGTCGGTTGTGTAATCCATTAAGGATGTTTAGATTGGGTTGATTAGGAGGGTGCACTGAGCAGGTGATGCCTTCTGTACAGGGTGGCACAGTGACAGCAAGAGTTGCTGAGTGTCCCCCCCCTTCCTTCCCCCCCCCCTCTGGACCAGCAAGGTAAGGTACTGCTGGGAAACAGAGCTTTGAGTTACTCTTTCTGAAGAGACGGTCGAACTTTGAATTTAATTTGGTTGTTCACTCAGAATGTGGGTAGCTAATGTTGGAGTTGGAGACAAGAGGTCACTGAGCTCCCCCAAGGCCTCCTGAGCATGGACATCAGTATTTCTTTCCAGGTGGGTGTTCTGCGGCGTGATTGCTGGGCAGTGTTAAGCCACCAGCCCAACTCTTGGGTGCAAAGATGCTCATTTCTTAGGGAGATGGTGACCAGACAACCCACTTCTGTCTCTAGTAACTATTTCAGACAGCTCCTAGCCCTGCCTGCCTTCACACCCAACCCTTTGGTGCCATTCTCTTTTGGATGCCTCAGTCAGATGACAGGTTCTACCATACTGGTCAGGCATCTGAAGCTCAGTGGCCCAGCATCAAGTGTCTGGACATCTAGATCCTCTTTTGATTCAGCCCTGCGTCTAGAAAGTGTATGGAGACTGTCTTAATTTTTTTTTCAGCTTCCCAAAGAAGTCTGGTTCCAAATAAGACGTGATCTTACAGACTTGGGAAAGTACATACCATTTTGGTGCATTTCAGCCATTAGACTGCTTCGTGGACGGATTCCTCTAGTAGGTAATTTGGTAGCTTGCTCTTAGACCTTTTTCAGCTGAGCATGCAAAAGAAGGGCATTGAAACACCTGGGGCTTTACCAACCTTGCTAGGTCTTCCCCAATCTAATGAGAACCCCAGCTGTGTTTCAAAAACTAAAACGGCATGGACCTTATTTGGTGTTTATTTTTAGGCACATACGAGACATGTACTGCGTATGCCTTTGGGATGATTTTATTGCAAAAGATATAGCAACTTGTATTCATAAGCACAAAATAGCTTGTGTGTGTTACAGAAGGAGTTCTGCTGCTTTCTTCAAACAAATACACCCCCTTGAACATTTATGAAGATTTTTGCGTAAGTTATCTTGTTTTTTAATAAAACATTATGTAGAGACTTTAGTAGATGGGAAGTATTTTGGTTATTGGGAAACATAAAGGTTAAGAGGAGTGTGTTCTGTGCTGATCCACTCTCTTTTGTTAGCTAAATTGTACATTCTTACAAGTTTTGAGGCTTACGCTTCAGTTTGGGGTTTATGAATAGGACATCGAAGTTTAGATGAGAGCTGGGTTAAATGACTTTCACGCTTTGAGATCCAACGTTTTCAAGGTCATCCTGAGACGTTAATAAAAATGCACATAGTCAAACTTAGTTGTTTTGTAAACTTAAGAGAAACCATTTGAACAACAGCAAACCCTGAAGTGCCCTTTATAAATGCTTGGCACAGAAGATAGCTGTACAACTTCCCTGTTGAGAGAGCATTTTAAAGCTTGCTTTCGTTGCTTGAAGTTTAAGCTTTTGGAAGAATTTAAATTTATATCCCAAGGAATATACGTGGCCCTAACTGTTCCTTAATGTCTGGGCCATCTGTGCTGTGCTTTCAGCAGAGCATAAGCAAGATATTTGGGAGTCTCTGCAAAGTACCACTCTGCCGTGCTGCAAGACTGTGGCCGATATGGAAAGCCGTATGCAGTGGTAAACTGTTGCATTCAAAATTAAACCACAATATTAAGAGTAACTAAAAGCTAAGACTTAGGCCTTTTTTTCTCAGCTAGCCCCAAATTAAACCCTAAGCAAACGTGTTTTGGACAATAAATCTGGTGTCTGAACTGAACTCCCTAGTTTAAGTTTTGTCCAGCCTGTGTAATGGTCCTTGTTGACAGAGAAAGATGCTTTCAGCAGAAAGGTAGTGAGGGATGCTGGTCAAGAGATGTGGGGTATCAGGGGTTGCTCTGCTTCTACCCAACACTCTATCCTCAATCTTTGCTTTTTTTCAAGCTAAGAAGCTATTGCTTTGGAAGTGCAGCAGCACAGATTAGAGTTAAGAAGGCTGCAGGCAAATTTATTTTATGTCTTTGTTTTGCTTTTTTGGAAGCTGGTGGTGCCCTGCACCTTCTCTCTAGGTAGCAGCATTGTATTGATGATGTTGGTTAAAGCTGGCACTGAATGTTTCTTCTGAAAGGAAGATCTGAACCTTCCCTCTGTAAAGCTGCTCTTTCATCCAGGATTGGTTTTGACAACCTCTTGAGAGGACTCCAGCCAGTCGTATGTTACCACACCAGGGAGATCATGCAGAATCTGCCAACCTCATTAGCTGGCATTATGCTTACTTAATTGGAAATTTTTTGAGGTACTTCAGTCATATTTCCAAACATAATGTTTTAAGAGATTGTGCTACATTTGTTGACAGAAAGGACCCTCCCTTATGGCAATTTAGTTCAATTAACATTTTAATGTGAATAATAAATATCTCGGGTTGTGGTTATTGAAACTATAAATGCTATTAAAAGTCTGGTTTGTGAGTAAGATGTGAAATTTGAGTTTTAATTTCTTCCCATTTCCTCTTAGCCCCACAAGCCTGATGCTTTGTGTGTGGCTTTGATTGCCATAGGGTGCATGAACACACACGTTTTTATTGGCTCTGAAACTCTATCCTTTTCCTTCAATAACTTTGCTTAACGAGCGTGGTTTTTTTAAATTGTACTAGATGGAAACATAACCAGCAGCTGCTGCTTCCTAATTAAAGGGCAATTCATTTGGCCCTCTTAATGTGTCACTTCTTCCCCTGTTGACTAGCAATATGGTTAGTTCTTCACTTAAGAAACAACTCTGTGTTTTGAATAATCCAGGGCTGCGGTAGGTTCATTTTGAAATCACTCCATAAAGCAGAAGTCAACCCCAAATTTGGGAGAGGCTGTCTGTAAATGCTTGAAATGCTGCTTTTCCCAGTATATAATACACAACTCTAGATAATTCCCTCTTAAATCCTGTTAATAGCTCTTGAACAACTCTCCTCACACTGGAGACTGCTGTAAGCTGTTCTGAGCTGTGGTTTAATGATAGAGCAGTGGATCTCAAATGCTTTTCCAGTTGCAGGCAACTTAAACCCACAGTTTTTTTCTCAAAGAGTCTCCTCTGTCCTGGCAGCTCTCCTGTGGTCCTGAAGGCCGTGAGCTGCACAAGAGTGGATGAAGCAAGAGACCTAAGGGGACAAGGCACTTCTGAAAATCAAGTATTAATGCAATGCTGTAGGAGACTAGATTCCAGTTCCTGTGTGTTGGCTGCATTGTGGTTTGGGGGCTTTATTGGGGTTGACAAATGGTTGTAGGGTCCCATAGCCTGACTCTTTCCTCTCACTTGCTTTCCAGTCTCTGCATCTGGATAAACCTCAGTGCTTGAGTTTACACTAGCTGAAGCTTAACTTGCTGGCAAAACAGCTGTATGGAGAGAGTGCCTACTTTTAAGAAGGCACTCAAATTTGAGTTGTCTCCCTCACTGCCAGAGAAGCATGGTGGCATCCTGAAGGTACCTGGCCATTTCAGCAAGCAGGTGGTACATTTTAAGGAGCTCATGTGTGCCCAGAGGTGGCAATCGGACAAACTGGGAGTCTGTACTGGAAGCAGTTTTTCAAACAGCTTTAGTTATTTCCTCCATTTTTACTGCCTCTTTTGCTATCCATCCAAATCAAAAGTTTCTGAAGCCTGCAAGGAAAAGAAAATAATAAAATCAACAGTCTACACAGAGCATTATCATGCAGAGGGACAGAGCTGCAATCAGCCTTGCTGACTGGAAAGTGCCAGGAAAGTGCCACCTCCAGTATTTCTTGTACCAAGGGCTGGCATTACTCCTGTGGCATTTGCCGTGCCTTCAGCATGGCGCCTGAGGGTCCTGCCTTGTTCATCAGTTCCGTGGCTGGGAATTAAACTCTGTGCAAATGTTTTGGATGAGCTGATTAACAAAGCGGTAGAGGTTGTCAAATTCATCCACGAAGAAGGAATGCTCCTTATCGGGGTCTGTTGCAATGGCTTCCAGTTCATCTTGGGCTGCCCAGGCAACACCAATGGAGTAAGCTATAACTCCTGGAAAGAAACCCAGAGTTTAGAATGAGCATAAAAGTTATCATTGCATTAAATTTGATTTAAGATAAATACTGCAAATGTAGTTGCTGGCCCATAGAAACGTGGGCAGTGGGTTGCAGTGCCCTCTCTCTGTATAAACATGGTGTTTTTCAAATTGGAGGAAAGGTCTAGTCTGTGCTTTGGAAGTTCCTTTTGGCAACCACAGGAAAGCTTAAACATTAGTAAAGCTTCTGCTCTGGGTCTGAACAACAGGTTGTTGTTCTAATGCAAATGTCTTACAATTGTGTTGGAAGATGTATGACTATCCCAATTGGAAAGCCAAAGGAGGCTTCATGTGTTACTAAGACAGCAGAAATCCCCTCAGATCTCCTAGACATAGCTGCATTTTGCTAGATTTATGTGATTATTTCCCCCCCAGCCCCAGCCCTGAAGTTCCTCATTCAGATATTAAACAGATGCTGGTCTTGTTAGAGCTGAGTGAGACCCCAGGGGGAGGTGCTACTCTTCTTTCCTAAAGTTTCATCCAGCGCCATTCAAGTCGTAGCAAACTGCGTTTCTCTGACCTGGATAAATGCTGAGGGGTGTAGGGAGAGCAGGCGGCGACAGAAGAGCTTACCGTTTCGGTGAGCTGCCATGGCGGGCACTCTGACATCGTCGTAAGACCTGCCGTCTGTAATGAGAATCATGATCTTTCTTTTGTTGGGTTTGGATTTGCTGAACAGCTGCTCTGAGGCGTAGCTGATGGCTGCTCCGGTGCTGGTCCCACCACTCCAGTAACTGATCCTTTTAATAGCACTCAGCACGTCCTGCTTCGTGTTGTACTTGTCAAAGCTGAACTCCAGCCTTTGCTCGTAGGTGTACTGAACAGCTCCGATGCGGGTGTCGGTTTCCGAAATCTCAAACTCCTTGCTGACGTTGGCGACAAACTGGAGGACTGTACGGAAGTTGCTGGTGCCGACGCTGCTGGAGCCGTCGATTACGAAACCGATGTCGGCTGAATTGAGGCAGGTCTTGCTGCAAACCAGCCGGTCGGTGTCACAGACCCGCTTCACCAAGGGCTGGACCACCTTGTGGAGGCCGAACCAGCTGGGCACGTTGATGGAATAGAAACCATTTGTCCTGCACACTGCCTGCAAGGCAACACAAGGGAGAATGCAGTGGAAATTCAGGCCGCCTGTCTCAGCTGGGGTACGTAGCTAAATTGTAAATATAGGCTCCTTTTTTTCGCAATGCTGGAGTCTGAAGCGGCCTTTTCCTCCAGTCACCATCTGCTTCCCTGGGAAATGATGTCAATGTAACATCACAGATACTTGTATAAGGAGACAGTTTTCCCTGCCTTTTTTTTTTT
>VXBJ01000045.1:157610-191777 GCA_013400055.1 Nycticryphes semicollaris
AAAAAGCAAAAGAAGCTGTGGGATGGAGCTGATATTATAGTAGTGAAAGAAATGTAATAAACAAGTTTGCCACCTGTCAAGCTTTTTCAGAGGAGTTATATTGTTCGCCAAAAAAGCACTGGCAGTTTTGCTGTTAAGTGTGGCTCCAGTGGGAGCCTGTGTGTTTTCCACGTGGCAAGTTCAGCTGCCATCGTTCAGGGCCATAAGGAAAGTTTTGCCTGCTGACAAATCATACAGCCTTGAACCTGGGACGGAAATCGGGCTGTCCTTGGCTCATATCCTTCTAAGCAGAAAAAAACCTAGGCAATTTTGGTGAAAATGCAAAAAAGATTCCATGCTGTGCTAGCTCTGCCAAATAGTAAAAAAAAAAAAATAATTGATTTTTATAACTGAATACTTGTAGGGAGCAGATTTGCAGGAGGCTTCTATAGGTTTAGTGGGACTTGGAAGTAGGGGTGGCACAGATGAAGGAGTGGGAGAAGTCAAGCATTAGGAGCTGGGGAGTGGCTGGATCAAATTGTCCTTGGCTTTAGTGCCTTTTGAATGCTAATGCCTCAGGTCTCTGGGTAGGAATGTTTTGTTTAAGCCAGGCTTTAGCTATCAGCTCGCTCTGTGTATGTGTGTGTGAGGGTTTCAAAAGATCAAGGCACTGTTTTCTAGGTGCTTGGTCTTGATTTGCATAAAGCCTAACAGCTTCGAGGCAGTTACAGTCCCCAGCAGTCGGGGCTCCTCACCGTGTCCTGCTCTCGTTTGCTCTTACTGTCTTCCTGTTGTTTTGGTGTTAGGAAGCAGCAGGATCAAGTCACTGTTTCTTCTGTACCTTCCTATTCTGAGCCCACTCTACTCCTACTTTGCTGTGTCCATGGCAGGTTTGCAGAAACTCACTGGAGATTTGCCCTTTTAAAAACACTAAATGTAAATGAGACTAGAATCCAATTAGTCAGCCCTCTGGAGCAGCTCTGAAAGTCATGGGAGATTATTTCATGTCAGAACAACACGTCGCAGATGGGAATCTGTGTTCTGAAAATACCAGATAACTTGACCCTGCTTCCTGAGCTCAGCCTGGTCTGGTACTTGGTAGATACCTCCTGTGGTAACTGGGTGCCAGCTTGCCCTGAAGCACTGCTGAGCTACCCTTAGTGCCAAATATAAATTCGTTAAAGGCTTGTGTTTCCTTTTTTTTTATTATTTTTTTGCTGCACATGGCATGGATTTACTCTTTTTTTCAAGCGCTACCATGAAGTCTTTAGCAGCAGAAACAAGTAACAGACGAATAACCTGCAACAGATTAACAGCGGAAACAAGAATGTCTGAGTTATCCAGTATAGCTGAAGAACTGGGATGTGCCTGTGTTGGAGTGCTCTAACATTTATGTGTGTGACCTGTTTGCAAATGCAGCACCCACATTAGGCTGACAAGGCTCCTCAGCCTTTGCTGGGTGCAGGAGGCTCATGGAAAGCTCAGGCTGCACTTGTGCTTTGTCACACTACTGTGTATTTGGAAAACCTCTCGTCTTAGTATGACTGCAGGCTTTTGCCAGTGTTTAGTCAGTAAAAAGCCATTTTCTCCGTGATGCACCTCAAAATGCGTTCATCCCCCTTCTGACTTCAGCTGCCTGGCTGTTTGTACAGGAGACCTCAAGACAGTATAAGCAGGACAGGAAATAACCATAAGTGGTAAGAAAGAAAGGGAAATGCCCTGACTGAAACAGCCTGGAAAATGTAGTCAGAGCCAAATTCTCAGTCAGAGCCCAACCCAGTAAGTACCTTGTCCACAAAGTTTGGTTCGATAACCTTCTGCTTTTCGCTTTCAGCAGCTGCTTCAATAGTGACAAAGAAAATGTTGATCCCCGATTCTCTGGCCAGCCTGGAGGCCTCCTCCACGTGGTCAGTTGGCCACCCATCCACCATCACTACAACCACGTTGGGTGCTCCACCTCTGTTTCCATTAGCATCCGAAAAGAAGTTTTTGTTAACAAATGAAAGTGCCTTCCCTGGAATAAAAGAGAAGATGAGGATGAGATACATGTCTGGAAGATCTCTGCCTGGTAATATCTTACATAATGGTAGGCAGAGGCCTGGTTGAAGTGTTGGAGCTGGAGAAAGCAGTTTCTGTGGCTGTGTGAGCAGGGGGGGAGACCACTGCTGTTGGTGCCAGTGCTTCCTGAGCCCTCCTGCACTGAATCCCATGTGCTCTCTCCCTGGGTTAGTGAAGATCCCTGATGTGTCTCTGAGACCTGCTCACAAGGTGAAAGGTCAATCCACCCTGGACCAGCACATGCAGGTCATGGTGGGAGCAGTACCCTTTTTTGTGCTTTGCTGTAGCTCTGAGCACAGCTCAGTCACAGCTTCCCACACCCAGCGAGGAGGTGTGGGCTCACTACAGCCCAGGCTCTGGAACAGCCCCTGAGC
The DNA here is from genome assembly GCA_013400055.1 of Nycticryphes semicollaris. Classification (NCBI taxonomy): domain Eukaryota; kingdom Metazoa; phylum Chordata; class Aves; order Charadriiformes; family Rostratulidae; genus Nycticryphes; species Nycticryphes semicollaris. Next base: position 160,022 of record VXBJ01000045.1, read on the forward strand.
AGAGGACATGCAAGCAGCCCCATCACCTACCAACGTTGGAAAGTCCGCCTTTCTGTGAGATTTTCTCAATGGCGTTTCTTAGGTCCTTGGAGTTGGCATATGTTTTTAAGTTAAATTCTGTGGAAGGGTCATCGCTAAAAGAAGAAATGAGAGCATTTGTCAGTTTTTTGCTTCACATGCAACAATCCAAAAGCTGTAGGACCTGTCTCTGCTGCCCCACACCTGAGACTGAGCTGGTGTGAGACCTTTAGCACACATCAGCTGCAGAGCTACAGCTACCAGAGTGTCTGGTCATGCCTTGTGGCAATGGGAGTAGCTCCACAAGAAGCTCTTACCCATATTGAACGATGCCCATCAGAGGACCAGCACTGCCAATGCCAAGGGCTTGAGCCACATTGCTGAGGAACTGCTTCTGGAGCTGAAAGCGGCGTTTACCAATGCTCCAGCTCCCATCCATCAAGAAGGACAAATCAACCTTGCAATCTGAGGAAAGACACAGAAACACAGGAAATGTTTTTGGTCCCTTCTGATAGCTGTACTACTTGTAAGGAGAAATAGCCTAAAAAAATCTGCGTACTTGTCCTGCTGTGCAAGCTCTGCTAAAAAGCCTTTGACAGGGACTGTTCACATCTGGGGCTCAAGTTGGTCCTGCTCATTGGTCAACAGGGTCCTTTGCATGATATTCTCCCATACAACATTCAAGCCCAGGTGGGTGACAAAAGGACAAGAAGCTGTCCCCAGGGGTCAGTTTGGGAGTAGTGGCACTGCATTTGGGAGCCAGAGAGGAGAGGTCAGCTGTACAGGAGCAAGCTGGCTTGTGTCCTGTGCCCTCAGCTTGGGCTCAGGTTGCTCTATTCATAGCTCAGAGGTGGTGAGAGTTTGTAAAGCCAAATGTCACCACTGGATTTTGCAGTCTGGCCACCTGCAGAACACAAGCTACTCTTGGTTATGCTTTCGTGGACATAATTGGTATAATGTAATGGAAACAGTTCTTCACATACTGTGTTAATGCTGTTCATAAGGAAGATCCACTCAGTTCCCTAAATGTGATGTCTGGGATGTGCCTTGGGCCAAAGGATGTCATGGGGTCTCTTCCAGGAGCTGCTGATGGCAGTCCTAGTAATGTGGGGCTTCTGAATGGGAATCGTTCAACAGCTTTTCTTCTGGGCTGGAGCTGACAGCAGAGATGATGATTTTGTTTGGTGCATTCAGACTGAATTTGGTGCATTCTTTTAGCATGTGGCTATAGGCTTGTACCCATGTGTGCAGCAGCAGCAATGTGCTGTGTGTGTTGCCTCTCTGGGCTGAAAGCATTATTCTAGATAAGTTACACCTGCACCCAGACAAACTTGTTTTTCTAATTACACAGCTGAACCTGATCTTTGTACTGTTGCAAATGCTGTATGCACCACTGCCCACCTGCTTTTACATCTCTGCAAGTTTTAGTAGCAAAACATTCATCAGTTGGACTGCAACCAGGAACAGGAGGAGCAGGATCAAAATTTGGCTTAACTAGAGCGCTAATTAACATTTTCCCCCTACGGCATCTGGGTCATCCCTATCTTTTGATTACCCTCCGATGATGCTTCCTACCAATCAGACTGTCCAAAATAGTGTGTTTTAATCATTAGGTAGCCCGAAGGCTACAAAGCCCAATTGTTCTTACTGGCTTATGCAACTGCCTCCCATCTCATTACCTTCAATTTTTTTCTCCCGTAGCTGTCTGTTTTCCTAATTTTAATAACGCTGAATTATAGAAGCGTGACTGAGAACCGTGTTTGTTCACAGCATATCATGACATAAGATGGGAACCCACAACAAATAATACCTCAATTAATGGCCAAAGGGAGCTTCACCAGGCAGACTATATGTGGAAAGTGGGGAGTTTGTTAGCCAGCAGGATCTGGGCGTGCAAAGATTTACATACACTTATATACAGACTTGATTTCTGGGGAGGATTCAAACAGCAGGAGTATTTTGGGTCTGGGACATTAATGAGAATCTGCAAGAGCACAGGCTAAAGGTGCTCCGGAGGAAGCTGAGTGCTCTGATTTGCAGGGAGGCAAGATCTGAATTATAGCTTCTATGGTCCTAGAGGTGTTGGAGGGATGAGAGGTTTGGTTCTGTGTTCAGATCAACTGCTGGAAACAGCTGCACTCGCCTGTGTCTCTGCTATACTGCGGTGAGAATGGGTCTGTGCTACAGACCCTTCCACTTTTGTTCTTATTTCCTATATTTTCTATATCATTTTTAGTTGTATTTGACGTCTTTGGAAAAAAAACCCCAACTCTTAAGTATTAGAAAGAGCACCTGTGAATATACAGATACTTGGTTCATTAGTTAATGCAAGGAGTCCTTGAAGGTCTGCAAGAGACGGTGTTCAGCTGCTGGAGGATTGGCAAGAGAGGATCTGGATGCCTGTGTGAGAGTGAAGCCCCCTCCCCAGGGTGACTTCCCATGAGGATGTGGCCGATGACCCTATATCTCCTCTCACAGCTTGCTTTTTCTTTCTCCTACTCTGGGCCCCATCTAAAGATGCATTAATGGGCAAATCTGCCTTTAATTCCAAAGGGCTCTAGAAGATTTCCTTTTCAGAGCAGGGGATCCTGCATTTCCAAACCCGGACTGAGGGATCCTCGATGCTACCTGCTGCATTCCCTCTCTCCTCAGGTGCAAGGTCCCTTTCTCAGGTGGTTTCCTTCCCTCCCACCCACCGCTGTGGGAAGGGTGCCGGTGCTGAGCACAGCCATGGGAACCATGGGTCATCAGGACTCACTCAGCTAAACCCTGGCTGCAACACACTGCTGTGCTGTCCTCTGCTGTTGAAGTCCCTGAGGAAAGCTCTGTGCCCCAGGAATGTGGAGCTCATCTCGCTGTCAAGGTAAGCTAAATCTTGACTGTTATTGCTTTCCCTGTAGAAGCAAAACTCAATTACGTGTATGAGGGGGGTTGGCAAAGAGCTCTTGTTGTTCCTCTGCAAGGGTAATATGTGTTCCTTGAGTTTCTTAGGCTTTCTTGAAAACTTACCTTTTGCTATTTAATTTGAATGCTTTCTAGCAACATGTAATTAATAAAATGGTAGTGCTTAATTATGAAATTAATTTTGATGTACGTACTCAGATTCCCCTGGGAGATGGATTCCAGTGGCTTCAGATTCAGTTCTTCCTTTGAACTGAAGCCTAGAGAGAAGAAGGAAAGGTTCAGTCAGTATGCGCTTGGTGGCTGCCCTTCCTGAAGGAAGCAGGCAATGAGGTGGCTGCAGGGTCCATCCCTGGCCTGAGGATTGATGAGGGGGGTGGAAATGAGGATGGGGAACATATCCCTGGAGCTTAGCTTTTTTCCACCTACCTCACCTGTAGGAAAAAACAAGAGTTGAGACATTTCTAGAAGTGCTACCAAAATCTCTCCGAGCACCAGATTTGACTCCTCTTTGCAAGCCAGTACTCTCCTTGCCTCCTCAGGTGCAGAGGCTGCTGATGGCCATGGTGTGAGGTGGTGACGTCCCAGCACTTTGCCCCTGAGAGAACTGGTGCTGCCACCCTGCTGGGTGATTGTGCTTCACCCGTGCTTTACAATGAGCTGTGCAATGTCCAAAGCAGATGAGTGCCAGATTTGGCCCATTGTTTTTCTGTCTGAAGCAGAAGGTGCAGGCAGTGACCCACCCCACTGTGTTACAGCTGGGGCAGTAAAAACAAGCCACAGCTCCTCAGGTGTTCCCAGAGGACTGGGTTATATTGGAAAGCAAAAAAAACCCAGAGTAAATGGTGGCTGAGAGCTGCAATCCAGTCGTGGGGAACAGTCTCATGGGTCTCTAGTGCATTTTAGCAGGGTGTCATCAGGCTGGTGTCGGAAGGTTTGAAAATGCAAAACTTCACTCATAACTTGAATGTCTGGTGAGTGTCTCCTACAGTCCAGCATCTCCCTCCTGAGCAAGGGCAAAAAGCAGTTTCTTTTCAATAGAGCATGAGAAGATTAAGGGGATTTAGCTGGGATAATCCTCAGAAGAGACAAAAGTGATCAGACAAACCCCAAACTGAGCGCTCACTAAGGAAGCAGTTGTTCAAAAGAACAGCAGAATGGTGTATTATTTTTTGTAATCTGTAATATAAAATTATATAGAATTTTATAAAAAAAACTGAGGAGGAAGGCTTCCCTAAATCTTCTTTGCCAGCCAAGTTGAGGAAGGACCACAAACTTCAGAGAGACAGTAAAAAGGTAACTTTAGAAAGTGTGAGCTTAATACAGAAAAAAAGGTGAGAAATTACTCAGTGCTACAGAGCTTGTTTCTCCACAGCAGCCATCCATGAGTACGCCAAGCATGGGAGCATCAGTGTATGTAAAAAGACTAAGTAGCAGAGGGACAGGTCACCACCTAAATACGTAGTTGTAACAGCTCTGAGTGCATGCATCACCTAAACTGGTTGCTGAAGATATTAATGGCCAAGCCATAATAATGCGGAAAACAGCCAAGAAAGTAGGAAGAAATACCAACTCCAGCTCTCTCCATCACCACTCTTGCTTCCATTCCAGTTACGTCGAATGTAATCACTGTGTGATGTCCCTCCGCTTTGCTCATCCCCAGGCATTTGCTGTTGCCTGTTGCTGGAGAAGGAACACTAAGCAAGCTGGAGCACTGGCCTTGGCCTTGTGCAGGAGCCCATGTGGTTGTGTGTGAATGCAATAGGTAAAGGGCCCAAAGATTAGCCCTACTTTGTTTATGGCAGGAGCTACTGATTTCTTCATGTGTTTTGTTTGAGAATTTCCCTGGCCATGACTGGCCTTTTGTCACTGTAGTGCCCACAGTCCCTGCGGGCAGAGATATCCCTGTGCTCCCACCCAAGCTTTGGAGTAGATGCTTTCTGGAAAGGGCATAGAGGCTCTCCACCCATCCTGACACTGGCTCTCGTGACAGAAATGCCTCACCTCCACAGTTAGTGGAGATAGTCTTCTCCTGGCAGAGCAGGCTGGCCTGGTTCAAAGGCAGGCTGGCGGGTCAGGCTCCAGCTAGCTTTGTCCCTCCTGGCTGGAGCTGTTGTCCAGCATGTTGCTGGCTTGTGGGTCTTGTCTTGCCCCTCCCCTGCCCTCCTGGGATGAGATTCCAGGAAAGGAGCACAGGAGAGGACTCCTGGAGGTGTCCACTTGAGGGAACAGCAGCAGAGGGAAGCAGAGTAGTGGCACTGGGGCAGCACTGACTGTGACTGGCTCCCAGCTGAGGAAAAGTGGTATTTTTGAAACAGAGGTGCTGCAAAACAGCTCTATCCAGTGACATCTTCTGCAGCAAACGTTTCTGACCTGTGCCAAGACTCCTGAGGGTATTGCTGCCAGAAACAAAATCTGCTTTTGGCCTGAGGAAGGGCACAACACAAATCCTGTTCAGGTGCAGCTGCTGCTCCCAAGAGATAAACCCTTTGCCATGTGTGGCACTGCAGGGCATGGGTGACTAGGGAGCATTTTAACTGGAAATACTTGATGGGAGTAAACCCACCAGCTGCAGGCATGGAGAGGCATGAGCACGACCTGGGGAGGCACCAGTGGGAACGAGGTGCAAGCAGCAGCAGCGCAGAGAGGGGAAACAAGACAGGGTTAGAGGAGGTGAGTGAATTTTAGGCTTAGGCTGGTGTCCTCCTGTGGCTGCTCCTTGGATAAACGTGAAGAAAGGTGGTTCAACAGCCAGGCACAGTAAAGTGAAGGAGCAGGAGAGAGCTGCCGGAAAAGACTTTGAAAGAAGTGGCCATGGGCCACGTGTTTCTTGCAGGCTAAGACTGGGCTGTGCACTTGTGTCTGGTGACTATGTTGCTCCACCAGCAGCCACAGCCTCTGAGACATAGGACAGGAAAAGCTCAATGGTATGATTTGGTAATGTCCCTGCTCTGCTCTTGCTTTGCTTGTGTGTAAGTGCCTGCAGGCACGGTCTCAGGGACAATTTCAAGTGGTGCAAACTAGCCAGACTGCCCAAAGGCAGAGCCCTGATCTTGCCCTGCTACCAGCCCCCATGCCTGCCTGGTGTTGGTGGGATTGCAAGGAGAAAAGTGAAAGAGCAGAGTTAAACTGGGAAGAAAGAGGAATGTTAATGATGGGGTGGACCAGCTCCCTGATACAGCTTACCCTCTGGGCAGAGTGGCTGGGAGGCAAATCGTCTCTTTTTGCTGATGGCGCTGGCTTATGGTGGGTTTATCTGATGCAGAAGTTATGGGTGATGTGAGAGAGACAAAGGAAGCAGTGACTTGAACCCATACATAGCCTCTCTTTGGGAACCACATGGATGAGAATCATTGCATTTTTTTCTTTAAAATCTGAAATAGTCGGCAGCTTGCACTCCTGTGTATGTTCCAGTACAGGCTTCGATTACATGAGCACATAATGGTTCCTCAGTAATAGACTAAAGCCACGCTTCATCCTGCAGCCTGCGCACTGCATACCTCACATGTGCCAGCTTGGTATCCCATATGTGCCGTTCTCCCCGCTTGCCTTATTTGTAGAACAGAAAGTAGGTGGATTTAACACTGTAGTGAAATTAGATATTAACATGTGCCATCCATTTTAGCAACTAAATTTTATAGAGAAGCTAATTCATAGTTATCTGCCTCATACATTTATCTGCGTCCAGTAAAATCTGTATCCTTTACCCAGCTGACAGTAGCTTTGTTGGTATGGAAAACCCAAATGTAGGCAATGCAGCACTTTTCATTTTTATTTGCCAGTGCAATCACCAGTTCTTGAAGGTTTGTGGGTCAGCTAGCTGATTTGTGCTCAGTGTAACAATAAGGTCACCCACCAAATAATCTTCCCCAACTAATTGGGGAGGTGGTCAGTCTCTATAGGCCTCCCTGTTCCGCCAGTCCAATTTAATGTCGTTATTGCCATGGGAATTTCAACTTTCTGCATGGGCAGTCTACTCCATGCTAATTAAAGTTCCCTTCACTGATTGTCACAGCTGTCCATGCTGATTAAACTTCCCATTTATTTAAATAAGAGAGCAGTGACTACATCCATGCCAGAAACCATTCCTTTGAAGTGACAATCTGAATTCATCAGACTTTATCACACTAGTTTACTCAGGCGCTTCAATTGCTGAGAAACTATTAATACAACATCCCTTCCCCCACGCCCAACCTCTCATTGCATTGAATGCAATCTGTCATTTTCTGCCTTAAAATACTACTCTGCACCCCCAGCCCTAGACCTGTAGTTTTTTCTAAATAACGACACTGATGTCTTAAGCTACAGAGGGTACAAACACTCCCTCTCTCTGGCTCTGATGGCCACTCCTGGAGAAGGGAGACCTGTTTGTGTTTGGGATGATGCAAATTTTGACTCAACAGTCACCATTGGTGACATTGAATTTGCAAGCCAATGCATATGGGCTATGCTGCACGTCACAGCCAGTGCAAGGATTAGTCATGCCTCAGCTTTGAAGTAAGCGGATTGTTCAAGGAAATGGTCTTTACATGGGCCACCAGCCCAGCCCTCTCTAGCAACAAAACCAGTGATGGAAAAGACACCTTATATTGGATGGCCCAGTCCCTCATAAGAGAGAGAGTACCCAGCCATGAATTGGCCTGTAGTTTGTGTAGTCCGCTTTAAATATTCACGAGGAAAGGGATCCCTTTAATACTGAACTTGTAGAATCTGCAGTTGGTAACTGCCCTTGATTAAGGGTTGCACAAGCCTTGATTGTGTTGATACTTAAGCCGGGTAGAAATGTAGGGTTTTTTTTTCCCTCTTGCTCATCAGTAATTATAAAAATGTTGTCACCTCCATATTGTCAGTTTTTAAGACTAAAATGTCAGGAAATTTCAACAATTATGATTATTCTTTACACTTATCTTAAACTCTCTTTTTCTTATCTAAATGTCTTCTGAAGTACATTGACATTAGAATAATCTGTCGTCTTCTTCACTGATTGCAGCTCTAGACTGTGATCCCAACTGTTGCATTCCCAAAATACCTTCTTATTTACAAGTGGATTTCAGTAGCTAGAACCCCTTTCCAGCGGTGTAACTGCCAGCTCTTTCCAGATTTCATCTGTTCTGCTCCTGCTTTAGGCAGGAACTTGAGACTACAAGCACGGAATAATTTTAGCTACTAAGATGTAAAGGACATACTTCGTTTATAATTTTAAACACACTAATTACTACTTAAAATGAGATTGTTATCAGCAGTGTCATGGGCATGATGAATAGATACAGTTTTTCCCATGTGTGATGGAAACCCATTATTCCCAGCCTAGTTACTAGATGCTTTAAATATTTACCTGTGTCAAAAAGGCCAAATCCAGGTTTCCACAAGTCAGTTTCCATTGCTTTCACACATGAAAGAGAAGAAAAATTATTACTGAAAATAAGGGAATTACTAGAGATGACAAAGTTCTGACTCAATTTAGAAAGGTTAATTCATGCAGAGAATTATCATTAACAACTGGGAGCTAAGGAAATCAGCAAACCTAGAAATCTCTGTGCATAATTTTCAAGCCATATTTGGGAACCTCGTATCACTGCCTCTGAAGCAGTGATCTTTTTTTTAAGATTTTAAATACACACCTAGGTCTGTTTTGGTCTTGTTCCTCTATTGCATTAATACTGAAGGCAAGTATCTTCACTGACTTCACTATACTTTTGCCTGGTTTAGATTGTTTTCCGCTGAAAATCTGCAAGTACCTCTCAACTACAGATTTTTTTTCTATTCCCTCAGTCCACCCAAACACTAAGAAGTTCATTAAATTTTGCTTGCAGCCTATCAGGTGTGGTAAACATCATCAAAATTGCTGCTTTCATAAATAAGAGCCTGCTGAAGAGCTTTTCCTAAAAGTGATGTTTTGCTCTGGGTTACAGCCCAGTGAAAGCCCTTGAAGCTGGCTAGGACAAGAACAGTACCAAGGAGCACCGGTGAGATCCTTGACCCCTCACAGTCCATCTCTGTGTCTGTTGAGAGTGGTTTACAAAGGCATATATTTCAGGCCCATTGAATCCATACTGCTCCTGTGCCTGAGTTTCCCTGCTCAGACTGGTAGCTGGTGTGCTCTTGACTAGAGCTTGTTGGTGAACCAGAATAGAGGTTTAGAAAAAGCCATGGGTTTGCTGGTGTCCTTAAGTCTAGTGAGAGGATTGACCTTGTTCTGAGGTTGCCAACCCAGCAAGGAACTACCAGCTTCTCTTTGGGAGGGAGACTTGTTGCTTGAGATAGGTGGCTGAATAAGATGTGCGGTTTGCCCCCTTAGGGCAGGAGGAATGGTGTTGTGTTTCCCCCTTCCCTCCTTGTGCTGAGCATTGCTTAGACACCTTATGAAGAATCTAAAAACTGAGGAAAGCACTGGGCTGAGAAGTCAGTCATGATACACACAGAAGTTTTGCTCTGATTTTGCTCAGGAGAAGTAGGGTAAAGAAGGGCAGGCCTGGGTAACAGGGAAAGGAACAGCAAAAAAGACAGGAGGAATATTCCCAGTTTATCATTCACATGGGCAAGGTTGTTCACCAGGATTTTGTACATCCATCAGCAGAGTTGTGAGGAAACAGCAGTGACTGGAGCTAGGAGTGCTGGTTGCAGAGCTTTTCTATCCATAGAGAAGAGCTGGTGCTCGTTTGTTGTCAGTGGCCAATGTGTCTCTTCAGTGTGTCACTGAGAAAAACAGATTTCAGTGAAACCAGCTTGTGAATAGATAATCTCAAAAGATGTACTTCACCCTCCCAGGGTGGAGGAAAAGCATCCAGTGACTGCAAAATAAAAAGATTCATATGGAGCTACTTTTCAGCCTGACTAGCTGAAAAAAGAGCTAAAGAGCAAATCTTGAAGAAGACCCAGCACTTTTTGAGTCTTCTGTACAAATGTTCTGCTCTGTGAGTTACAGAGGAAAACATGCTTAGAGCAGTAGGAACTGCACGGCATGTGGAACCAGCCAACGAGCTGCACAAAATTCTACCCATCTTTTCTCTTCTTCATAAGCAGGGACATGAGCTGAAGGATGCAGAGCAGTGGAATGTAGCCCACGTATCACAGGTTTACTTCTGATGCTAGCTCATTGCCAGGGACTATCCCCAGGGCACAGACTCCTCTAACTTCTCTGATTGTTCAAGCTCAAAAAAGGCAGACAGATGCTTTTCATAAAGACTAATGCTGACAAAGGATTAGTAGCTGTCAGTAGCTATGGTAAAGTTTTTCTAGATTCACTCTTCTTGAGAACTACTTCAACTCAGATAACTGGAGATTCTCTAGTTTGTCCAAATCCCTATGGGTAAGAGCTGTCTATTGCTTCTCTGATCAGTCTTCTTGTAATTTACATCCTTTTGAGACTTTACGCAGTAAGAAAGCCCCTGTGTTATCCTTCTTAATGAACAAAAGATAAGTGCCAAGGATTTTGGGTAGCTGGCTGCAAATATGCCATTTCTGAGTGACCTGTAAATCCATGCACAAGCTCTATTTCTTGCATCTAGTCCTAGACATATAACAAAGAAAGCTCTCAATGAAATGCATATCTGAAAGGGAAATTGCTATTCTTGTAAGTAGCAAGGGCTTTTATTTTTCCACTTGGTGATGCCCATAAAAATCAGGGGTTGATTTTTAAAATACTTCAAGAAAAGTATTAAAAAATGACACCACCACAACTCTTCAGTATAATTATCTCGAAAAAAATTCTGGGCTAAGTAAGTGTGCAATTTTCTGTGAGTTAATGGGCATTGGGAAGAGATGGGACCTTCTGAAGAATGCACAGCGAGAAGCTGCACAAGTAACCGGTTTGTCAGGGAGGGTATTTGCCCAGCATGCCCTTTTCCTAACCTGAGCCGATGATAGGAAGTTCTTCGAGAGCCTAGCGAAACCCACAGAACTGATCACTGTTGTTTGCAGAGCAGCATGTGTATGCTTGGTAGGATCAAGAAAAACAACTCTCCTTTCCAAGAAGGCAAGGAGTTGTTCAGAATTGCCCTTTGATCGTTAGAAAAATTGGCTACATCAGAAACAACACATGAGAGCTGCCAAAACCTGGCCTGAAAAAAAGATCAGGTCTCATAGGGAATATAGCAAATATGTGTTTGTGGGTTTTTCCCTTCTTGTTCTGTGATGGAGAAAACTGAATAATTCATGATGGAAAATTTGTGCTTTGTAATCGCCTCTGGGGGGACCCTAAGGTGCCTTAAGCAATTAGGTGGGGTCAAACTCTGACTTTAAGACTCGGGACTGTGTTCCCCTGCAAAGAGACCTGTGCTCTCTGGCAAAGCTTTGGCTAGCCAGAACATCTTTTGGGCCAGATGTTGGGGCTTTTCCCATTTCAGCTCCTCCAGGAATGCAGGTCTGTCACCACAGGCTATCCCTGCCCTGTATGTGGTCATGTAATTAGTGCATTGCTGTAACTGACATGTTTACAGATAAGTTCTGCTGTCCTGGACAGGCAAATATTGCCCCCCTGCTTCCCCTCTGGAATTTGACAAGGGCAAAGGGAGTCAGGGGAGAACAAACCCTCTGAGATTAAGAAAAATAGAAATGGCTGTGACATCAGATGGCCAAAAAGATGAGAAAAACAAATAACGGAGACCAGAGGGAAGAGGAGACTGAAACAAGGAGTAGAGGTATAAAAGTGAGGAAACAGAGTCAATCTGAGGAGGAGTATGAGAGTATACATTTTAAATATGCTGCATATAGGTCAACTACAAATTGTCATTATGATGGGGGGATTGCTGGGTAAACTTAATTGGCCAGTAACATGCAGAAAGTCCTGCTGCATAATAACATCCTTTAACTTCGACAGCAATGACCTCTTTGCTCTCTCCTGTTGCAATAGTCCTTTCGTGCTTCCCAGCTCTCACCAAAGCCCTCAGAGCTCTGGGGGCACCCTCAGGCTCTGCAGCCTCTCCTTCCCCAGGGAGTTTGGCTGCCTGTGCTTGAGGTCAGCTCCACTGCAGCATAACCCGGTCGCCCTGGCCCAGGCTTGGGTGCCAGGGCTGTGTGTGAGAAAAGGTTGTGGGAAGCATCCACGGGGGCTTCCACCCACGCTGCTCAGGGACAGCACAAAAGGGCATACCTTTGTCTTTGCTCCTTGCTTCTTTGCCTAGTCTTGTATCTTGCTATCCTGATCTTGTCTTGCTAGTTTGGTGTCCTGTCACAGTTGGTCAGACCTGCCTCATCGCTGGGGCCTTGCCTGGCAGCCTGGGCTGTCAGCTGGCCCTGGGTACCACCACTGGACCTGCTCTACTCTTCTTGTTGGGTCTCTGTGGGTCTGCGGCCCTTGTTGGTAAGGGGCAGCCCTAACTGCCTTACTGCCATCTCAGCTCCTGTCCCTCACCCGACTCTGGCTGCTCTTGGACAAAATCCATCTCTGAGAAACTTTGCGATTCACTCAAAGGAGAGTTAGTATTTGTATGTGCATTGGGTGCACTGGAGCCCCAGGAAATCATAAATGGCCTTGCAGAACACCAGCTTGATGGGGCTGCTTGCTGGTGAAGGATGGTGAATTGCTCAGCCAGGGAGGAAGGCAAGTCCAGATGATGTTTCTACCCTCAACATTAAAGGCAACCTCTATGGTTGCGGTCAGCCTTGGAGGATCATGGGACCAACAGGAACAGAAGATTTAGCTCAATCTGCTAACAGACCTGATAGGCTGCACAGAGCTGTTTTTCCGTTTCTTGTTTTGACTAACAAATAAGGAAAATTGCAAACACTGTGGTAGATGCTGATTCCCACAGCCTGAAACAGCAGCTCACCAGTGACTGAGCTGTCTTTTGCCTTTCTCAATCAGGAAGCTGCTAGTTGGCATTCAGTGTGTGAGGCTTGCCCTGGTCCTCCTCCAGGACACACAAAACTGATTTGCAGTACTGCTTGAGGACTAATTTTGGGTTGTTAAAACTATAAAGGAGAGTAGAAAAACCGGCTGCTAGCAATTTTCCTCACCCAGGTGGGCTGGAGAGCTGGCAGCCCTCCGGAAGGCGGCAACAGGCTCTTGGCGCTGCATACCTGTGTGATCCAACAAAGAGGTGAGAGGTTAGACTTCAGCAGGCAAGGAGAGAGAAGCATGATCACAGGGGATGTGATGGACCCAAACTGTCCTTCTGCACATGTTTTCAAACTAAATGGAAACTACGGGTTTAAGAAAAGAATTTAAAAGCTTGAAAGAAAGTTGTCAAAAGCAGAATAGTTTGAATGTTAGTAGGTACTGCACGGTGCAGCTATTCACTGGAACCAACTGGTAGTGGGTCCTGAGACAGGGCCTGGAAACTGAAAACAGGTCTCTTCTCAGGGTCAGACCTTCATCTTCCAAACTTTAACAGACACGAAGTTCCCCTCTTATTTTGCAACTGCAATTGTTATTAAAAAAACTTTATGATTGTTTTTAGAATACTATTTTGAGACCAATTCTAAGTTTATTCCTGTTTTTAAGTTACACTATTGTCACACAATTAACCAGTGTGGTATCTACCCTCACTGCATCCTGCTATGAACATGGTTAGGAGTGAAAAACAGTGCATTACTGCATGACTTAGTAGATGTGAGTGGTGGAACTAGCTACAGGGAGGATTTAGAGGAGGGTTTGCAATGCCTTTACCTGTACTGGGTCGTAAAATATTCCTGTTACTTGCAGATGTGAAAGACCCCCTGAATGCTTTGAAAATATTATATTGGTTAGTATGTGGGACTTAAACACAATTTTTTTAGAATTCTAGCATTACAAATCTATCACTTATTAATAATTTAAGACATACCTGTATTCTGTCCTCTTCCTTGTGCAGCCTGAACCTGTCCTAAGTAGACATCAAAATGGAAAAGTATGACTTATACCATGTTTGGTTCAGGACTACTGCTACCTGGATTTTCCACTTGAGTCTGTTTTCGTAGCTGTCAGAGTTAATAGTTCATATACAGAGAGTCTTCATTAATACACTATCTCAGATGTTAACTATGCATTTTGAGCCTGCTTAAAAAAAGGGTTGACTTGCTCTGTCTGTCATATAGATCAGCCTCGTTAACATTCCCTTCAGATATGCGTATTGCTTGTACAAGTTTCTGGTCTGCATTTAAAAGGTTTGTAGTTACTGCTGTGATTTGCTTTCCTTTGTAACTTTCCTTTTCTCACTCACATTGGTTATCTTTGTTTATTTCTATTTCAGTATCCTCCAATTGCTCTGGTTGTGTAAGGAAGGTCAAAAAAAGCTCCAAACCCAAAACAACCCCCCAGACTAGATACTGCTCTTTCCACAGAGAGTGAGTGGATACAAGCAAGCAGGCCGACTGTAAATAATGAGACAATTACAAAAAATAATGTGGGAGAATTCATGTGTCTGAAATGTCTTCACCATTGTCTACACAAAAGGCTTCTTTTTAAGGTGATGGGGTTATTAAATTCCCATTGTTCAACGATACTAAAGGCTTAAAGCATTTGCAGATGAAAAACGCCCCTTTAATCATGCCTTTCACTTCATTAATTATTCTTAAGAAGCTTGTTAACAAACTTATCCTTTAACAAGCCTTTATTCATTAATTTTCCCAGAAAGATTAATTCTAAAGCCTGGTGAAATCAGTGGGAATGTTCTAGCTGACTCCTGTGAACACTGGACAAGGGTCCATGAGATTTTTATCAATAAGATATCATAAATGAGACCTTTGTGAATGGTTGTCTCAAAAAAACCAGAAATTGCTGCTCCCTGGGAACTTGATACAGCAAAATTAGGTGACAGCAAATAGCTTGTGTTTGACCCAAACTCGAACCATCACAGTCCACAGGAAGCCCTTTGATGGGATTTCTAGGAGCTGTTTTGAGAGACCTTGTGAACTCCAGATGCCAGAGATCCTGTTTAAGTAAATAACAGACTCATCTGCCAAAACTGGTGAGGCTTTTAAGCTCTGCAAGCTTGGAGCTCTGGCTCCAGATGGACCACAGCTAGCCCAGGCTGAGTTTTCAGGGGAAAAATGGGAAAAGTCTGTGCTGTATGGGGTTGTGCAGGTCATGCTTTCCATACAGGAGATCAGTATGTGCCAAAGAGGTGGAATAAAATAACTCAGCCTGAGACCGTGCCTTGTTTTGTGTTTACTACAACTGAGCCCAAATATGTATATAACACCCTTTACAAGGTCAGTAGAGATGGAGTATAAGAGGGTAAGAGAGAGATTACCTCAGCAGCAGAAGTATTTTATGCCACTTTTTAAATTAATTAACCCTACCCCCCACACCCATGCTAGCAACATGGATTTTTCTCTGTGCTCTTTTTGACTGTTCTTGGCCTTGGGGCTGTTCCTTCCTGATGTACTTCCCAAAGGTCAGTTACCACCATCCCTGTGCTAAGCTGGTTTCTGACATGCCTTCCCTGTCTGGGGTAAATATGGTGGTAGTAGAGGGGGTAAGGTTGGAGTCACACTTCCATGGACTGCAAGGTTTGCTTTTCCTTCAAATCAGAGATGCCAGTGAGCCTGTGACATGTGAATGTGTGTTCGCTAAAGCAAAGCTCTGTGGAAGCTGGAGGTTGAGGCAGGACCAGAAGAAGTCTGTAATGAACTGGGGATGGACAGTCATCAGGTGAATCCCAAGAACTGTGTCAGAAATGAAAGCAGTGGAGTATAGAGAAATCTTGATTGGGAGCAAGTCCTGTAATGAGCAAGGAGTTGTGGAGGCAGTAAAGGATGGGGACAGCAGAGAGAAACACGATTTGAAGTGGACCTTGCAAATGGTAGGAACTGATTTGAGAATGCAAGCAGTTACTCCATGCACAAAACATGCCTGGCCTTCTGCAGCTCGGTCAGCACCTTAAATGGGTTAAGTAGTTAGAGTTGGGGGGAAAGGCACATCCAAAATTAAATGCCAGCAGTTGTCCTAGTGTCAAGATGGATCCCTTAACCAGTGCTTCCTGAAGGTATGAGCCCTGATGGCCTGGCACTGCTGGAAAAGAAGAGCTTTCAATGCTTTCTCCAGCATTTACGCTACTGTTGTGTTTCCAGAGGTTTGTGTTTTGTTTTGTTTTGTTTTTTCTTTTTTACTACTACAGTAATTTGCAGCTGGGGATGAAAGTGTCCAGTGTTAGGCAGCGCCCAGCTTAGAGTTCCCATCTAAAAAGAGTTGCAACCTTTGAACTGAGTTGGGCACAGAGGATGCCCAGGCACTTGCTGCCTGATGCTTGGATGCTGGCTCAGTGCCTCAGTGTGGCACTGGGGATTGTGACATGGCTCATGATTGCAGTGTTCACAGAAGCACTGGATTTATTCCCAATCCTCATCTAGGGTGCAAGCAGTTGTATGAGAAAGGCTTGCTTGGAGAGCCGGGATAGGACAGGGCAAGTGAATTTGTGGCTCTTGGGAGGGTGCTTGGTTGACGGCTGTTGGAAAGAGGCAGAAGCCATCATTGTACCAGAGCGTGGCTCAACTTAAAGTTGTGCCCAGAGCAGGAGAGAGTTTGCATCTGCTTTCAAAGCCTGCTGCCATTGCTGCTTCCCCCTTAGGATTGTCCTTTACCACATGCTGCACTGGTGAAGTGATGCACTTGCTAGTAGAGCAGATAAGAATAAGCTGTCAAATGTCATGCTCACCGCATCAGTTGTTTTTCATTTAGCAGTTTTGCCAGATCAAGTGTTTAAAGCGATGTATTGCGATGGAGATATTTTTTCTGTTTCTGTGTGTTTTATGAACAGAGGATAAAGGGCAAAGAGCAACAAGAGCTAGTATGGATGGGTTTTGCTTGTCCTCTAGTGCTCTAATCAGCTTTTCTTTTTCCCCTGTGAACTTTTGCCAGTACCATTTGCTGGAAATGGAAACATGGAGGTAACAGTAGCCCCAGCCATGCTCATTCTGACCGCTCCATTTCAAGGCTATTTACTTTTGAGACATCTTTTGCCCTTAGAGATGTATATCTGTGAGTCCTGTGAGCCAAGATGGACAGGAAATCATTTGATTCTGGTCAAGCCGAACTCTGGTTAAGGCCAATCGCACCATTAGAAACTGGCTTGACTAATAAGAGTGAGTCCTAAAGGCTCCTCAGACAGTGAAAACTGATGAACTGCTTTGTGTATGGTCATGGTTTCAAAATATATAAATTCTGTGGTGTTTTCTTTAGCCAGTTTTTGTCTTTTAAAGTCAAGAAGAGATCAGGAGAATTCAGGAAGCTAGATACTGAGTACAGATGTGCTAGACAGTCCTAGAAATTAAGACTGAGAAATCAGAAGTAGGTCTCCAGTCCTGCTGCAGCTAAGAGTAACCTGTCCTTAGGTCTGATAAATTGAATCTTTTGGGAGTTAATTTATGCCTAGAACTTCAGTAAAGAAAATTGTGAAGAAATATGGATCCAAATTGCAATGAAGTGACCACTGAAAGACTTGAAAAAGGGAGGTTTTGTTGGGGTTTTTTGTTGGTTTTTTTCTCCCTCTTCTTCTTTCCTTCTTTCTTTTGACTAAAGGTTTCGTCTTATAAAAGACAAATAAAACCTTCCCACTGATTTCAGTGTTGCCAGAACTTTTACCCTCAATAAGTGTCTCTGACTGGGGAACCTCAAATAAGGTTTCCTAACTGCTAGTAAAGACAATAATGGCCTCTTCTGTGCTCAGCCTGCGGGAATAGGAAATAGAAAAGAGAGCAACAAGCAGCACCAGCTTTACAGCCACATTAGGTACTGAATGATGCAGATTCTCTTTGAATTTAGAGCCCTTTGAATTGTGTTGGCACTTCTGTAAATCCTTCCATATACATGCCTGCATATTTGACTCAGTATGATTAACCTCTCCAGTCCCTGCCCTTATCCTGGGCCCGCAGCTAAATTTCACTTAATGATGTTTTATCTCAAGACCTGAATTACCCCAAAGACACCTGTCCTGCCATGTGATGTGCTCTGAATTCCTCAGCAGCAGCAGGTATGGCTGCAGTTATGTATGTGAGAGCAAAGCTGAGCTCAAGGCACTCAGATGTGGCAACAGAGCATGAAGCATAATGATGGCCCAGCTCCCTTTTCACTCAAAAACAATCATATCCCCATGCTTGGAAACTTGCAAGCAGTTGAAAATACACTCCTTTACTTGACTGTACAGCTGGGCAATTACACATTGTATAGAAAATGCTTCTAAATACTTGCATTGCAGGCTGTGGGCTGAAATGGGAGCTAGCTTCTGGATTGAGATGCTGAACTCTGAGCAGTTGCCACTCTGCTGTCAATAACCCAAGTGGCATGCCAGGAATAACATCACATGTACACCAGGCTCAGAACCACAGCTCAAGGTTTTTGAAAGAGCATTGGTTTAATGTAAGTTAACATTTCCAAGCTCCCGGCCCTAAATTTAGATGTCTATGCAGCCTTCTGCATCATGTGTCTTACAACTAAATCAAGTCTCCTTTTGAGAGGAAGACAGAATGAAGGATTAGGAAAATACAATTCAAAAAGCACAAGCTTTGTGTCAAGTGTTGCGAAACCTAGCACTTGTCAAGGCTGAAATGCACAGATATTCACTAGAAAAGCTTCCCCAGAGCTGTGGGTGATCAGCATCTTTTGACGTTCAAGCCAAGTGTCTGTTTTTCAGTTTAAATCCAGACTTGGATTCAGTGACTGAGTTTGCTGAGGCTTGAAAGGTTATTGAATCATTGCTGCCTTAAAATACACTCTACTGCATGCCTTGTGGCACATACTTCTTCCCCATACTTACTTGATGCTGCAGCTACCACAGATGAGTATGCTGGATGGACACTGCTAGAACCTAAAAATAAGAGATGTTAATTTTCAGCTATTGAAACTAAACAACCCAGTGTTAATGAATAAGAATTAATGGATGAGGAAAGATTAAGAAAAACCATGTATGCAAAAATAATGTAAGAATTCCTTCACAGTGTTTTCACCTATAAAAGCTGTTACAAAAAATATATTACCACTTTTATTTATTGAAAGTTATAACAAAATTAATTAAAAAGGAGTCTTGACCTATTTGTTAAGCTCTCAGTCCAGACATGTGAATCAAAGAACTATTTGTTGGCTCCTAGACCTGAAAATCATAAAAATGTTTGGGAATGGAGAGCTTACTCCCACGTGAATCAATTTATATGCCAGTATATTGTATGTTAGGCCATAAATTCACTGCAGATGAACTCTCATCTCAGATAATCTACACGCATTTGTGTTTATGTGAGGCACAGTAATTTCCTATGTATCTCAAAGGTGCAACTCTAACTCCAACCCATCTGCTGGAATTAATTTTTTAACCACTCCTATTATTTCTACATTGAATTACTGAATTAATGATCCACTAAGTCACGATACATTCAGCTAAATGCCTTGCTCCTTATATTTTAAAAAAGCTGTAGGTCTGGAGGAAAGCAATTCAAACATCCATGCTACTGACCTATATCTCTGAACCTATGCAGTCCAGGTCGAGTCTTGGCTGCAGCTGCAACTGTTGTGGTTCTGGTTGTTGCAGGTGTTGTGGTTGGCTTTAGCGTTGTGGTAGAAGGGTCCGTTGTGGTGGTTGTTGGTGTTGGGGTTGTGGTGGCCATTTGCGTAGCTGGTGTTGGCACTGGGGACGTCTGATACTCTTTGCGGACTGTGTCCCCTGTAGGAACATTGACATGATCACTGCAGCTGGATGTGTGACATGCATGGAAGCATCATTAGTAGCGCTCACTGCTTAAGGTGATCCAGGCTCACGGTGTTCTCCACAGGTTGTCTACAAGCATCCTCATCTGGGGAGCCATTAGTGCCCTCCTTGCTGTGTGGATGTGGAGCACATAGTATCACATTGCTCTCCAGGGGGGTGTGAGCAACAGCCTATGGTAGCCTTAATGTTTGCTCTGTAGTTTCTCTTCTTTGATCAGGAACGCCCATCAACCTGGCAGATGTCTCAGACAGCTGAAGTTTCCAGTTTGCCATCATAGAATCATAGAATGGTCCAGGCTGGAAGGGACCTCTATGGTCACCTAACTCGACCTCCCCGCAGTCAGTGGGGACACCCCCAGCTAGTCCAGGTTGCCCAAGGTCTCGTCGAGCCTCACTTTGAATATCTCCAAGGAAGGGGCCTCAGCCACCTCCCTGAGCAACCTGTTCCAGTGCTCCACCACCCTCATAGTATGAACCTATTCCTAATATCCAATCTAAATCTGTTCATCTCCAGTTTGAAGCCATTGCCCCGCATCTTTTCTCAGTGTAATTAAGCAGTTAGAAAGTCCATATGAATGGAAATCAACTGACATCTGTTGATAAAAGATGGCCATTCTGAGCCACAGACCAGAACAAAATATGTGTTGCTCAGCACAGCACTGAAACGCTTTTGGCAGAAAGACAATTTTCAGGTAATGGTGTTCTGGGGAGTGGATCAGAGCCAAAGCAAGGGAGTGTTAGCGCTTTGGCAGAGGGGAGCTGAGCAGAGCACCACCTGGGAAGTGCTGGTTTCGTCTAACTTTGACTCATCTTGCAGTTGCTACTACTTTTAAAATGTATCATCTGTTGTGAGAACAGTGACAATTCTAGTTGCAAAATTTGCCTCCTAAATATCCTTATACAAAATTGTTAACATGCTTACATGTCTTTCAATTGAACATCTTGAAATAGAGCCTTCACTGTTCTCTTCCCCATCTATCTACAAAAAATTGCCCTAAAATATATTCTATGTTCACCTTAGTCTTGTTCCTCTCCTCCCAGCCCATACCCCTGGGGATGGCCCAACACATTGTCTATGTTGAAATGGAATGGTGTGCAGACTATTCGTTGCTGCATAGCACAAGCTTTTATTTTATTGCTGGATGGTCTCCTTTTGGAAAGCATCATCATGAAAGTGTCTGGTGGATTAATTACCACCTAATGCCAGCCAGCGAAAAACTCGGATCTCAGGCAGTTTTAATAGGATAATGCTGAAAGTGAGCTCAGAAGAGAAATGAAACAGCTCAGCTGAAAAAAAAATCAGCGTGAATGGCTCTCTTTGGGCTGAAAGGTGCCCTGCTCCTTTTTGCTGCACTAAAAGAAAGAAGGCAGAGGGCACAGTGAGTCTTCCCCTGTGATCTGGCGCTGTTGGAGTTTGGGGCAGGCACATTGGCCAGAT
This sequence comes from Nycticryphes semicollaris, assembly GCA_013400055.1. Lineage (NCBI taxonomy): Eukaryota > Metazoa > Chordata > Aves > Charadriiformes > Rostratulidae > Nycticryphes > Nycticryphes semicollaris. The sequence continues at coordinate 180,994 of VXBJ01000045.1, forward strand.
TTATACCCCAGGCTGCGACGAGCAATGAAGCTGGGAGCTTACAGTATTAGCAGCAAAAACCAAAGAAGCAGCATAGTAAGAGCAAAGACGTTGCCTTGGTGCATGTTGGCTGGGTTTCTGGTGGAGCCTTTCTTCAAAGGGTTTGCAGGGCACATGACCTGCATAGGAAATTGCCAAGAGCTGTAATGCAGGCTTTTGAAATTCATGGCACCTGAACCCACCCAAATTGGAGGCAGAAATTAAACTGAGAGGGTGCCTCTCTCTCCTCTGAATTGGCATCCTTCAAGCACCATTGCAGACACTCATTTAATGGAGTTGGTTTGGTGGGAAAAAGGCTGTACAGAGGAGGCTGGATGGGGGCTAAAGCTCTGTGTGTTACCAGTGTGTTTCCTATAAGTATCTGCAGGCAATTTTGACTGGGAGGAATACCGTAAAAGAGCACTCAGATCCCCAAGCCATACCTTGTTCCAATGCTTTTTGTGATGTGTTAGCAGTAGCTGTGCTCTTCGTAACTTTTAACTCTTGCTCTGGCTTTTTAGGCTCTGAAGCAAAATGAAGCACATTAGGAAATGCAGTTCTGGAAGAAAAGCATTTTAAGTCTCCTATTTAGAGATTATCAGTCCCCAAAGGAAGGCATCCCACCATCTGGCAGTAGGTAGATCAGTCAGTCTAATCAGAGCTTTCTCACCAGGTGTGAAAAAGTGATGGCTGGGTGCCTCCAGAAAGTAGCCACTTCATATTTTTGATGCCAAGGTTACACATTTTTACTGCCCAAAAGCTCCTGCCAATGTCAACAGAATTTCTGAAGTGAGCAATAAATACAGGGTTTTACCACTAATAAGCCAATATTCATAAGATTAATGCCTCATGTTGTAGATCTTTCCTCTGAGTAGCAGTGTGTCCTGAGAATCAGGGTCACGGTGTATAGCATATTTGGAGAATACCAGATAACATACAATATCTCAACCACTAATTCACATTCAGATGTAGTTCTTTCTTGCCTGACATTGTCAGATCATCATGGGGACAAATCCTGAATGCCATGAACTGGCTTTGAAGGAAAAGGGAGGCTTTTTTGGTCCTTTTTTTCTTTTTCTTTTAAGACCCAAAGTAATCAAAGTTCAATCAAATGTTCCATTGGAACATTTATTACAGTTCATTTACTACCTCTCTGCAGAAGAATCTGACTCTGCTTTTATGTCTTACTGAGTACTGAAGGACTTTGACCTTCTATATTTCTCTCTTCTCTAGCTATTTTGTCAACATTTGAGAAATTACTCCAGGGCTAATGGTTTCCTAAAAAAATTGTATTATTTTTTAAAACAACAGCTTTTTATTGTTTTTAACCAGCTGTGGTTAGTTAGAATTTTGGGAAGGTTTTTCTTGCTGTACCCAACATTTGGGCAGCACTGTAGCTACCAGCAGCATTTAAAGAAATGTCAGGCACTATGAATCTCCAGTGTTCCTGCCATGAGGACCAAAATTTCATCTCTGGCATCTGATCTGGTGTGGAGCAGGATTTTTTGCTAATCTGGCAGCAAGAGAGTGTAATCCTCAAAGGACTGACTTTACCTGCTACAGATAATGAGTTTAGGTATCCAAGTGTGCAATGTTGTCTCTATAATTTAAATCAGGAGAAAAAGCTAGCTTTTGTAAAATTAAGAAAGAAGTAGGAAATCATCTATCACAAGATGGCTCCCAGACCATATTACAGAGACTTTTATTTCAAGAACATGTTTTCTAGCAGGGTAAAGCTGAAATTGCTGGACTGAGGCAGCAGGGCTAAGGAGGGCTGACGGGGCCAGGCAGGGGTCATGGAATGTGAATTGTGACTATCAGATCTTTTTGCTACCTGCAGGTCAGGGCTGGACAAAGCAAGGCAGTGACATCCTCCAGCACTGAGTTTGATGTAACAGTTATTATTTGCTCTTTTCATCACCCTGGGTTTTCTCTGCATGAACGCACAGTCTTTGTTGCTAGGATCCTAATATTTTCATTCACACTGTTTGATTCAAGAGCAAAGTAAAGGAAAGCACTTGCGTCTTTGGTTTGCTGCAGGAACGGTCTCCTGGTAGTTCATTGGCGTGTCTGAGATGCTCGATGATGCTCCCCATTCCTATACTGATTCCCAGGTAATGTGCCTTTTAGCATTGGTTAGAAGAAATTGTGGCTTGCAGCCTGCTGAGTTCTAACCTGGCTGTGATTGTTCCTGGTCTGGTGTGAGACATTTGGGCTGATAATCCGTGTGTGGGTACATTTGGGAATGATGAGATGTGGCATTGGCTATTGTTTTCTAGAAAAAGCTGAAATTTCTATGTACTGCCTCTCTTCTAGCAGTGCATATTTGGCTCAGTAATTTCTACATATCTGACCAAGACACACATATAAATCTGTACCTGTTTGATTGTAAATGCAACGGTATTGGAAACTAAAGGCATGGCTTTAAGTGGTGCATATTCTGTCTGAATAGCTACAGCGTTCGGATGAAAATGTGCTTGTGTGCAAGTAAAAGCCTAAAGATGAGTAAACAGCTCTGTACGTTGCTTCCATGGATAGAACAGTAACAGGCAGGAGAAGAGCAGGACTTCATGTAACCTCTGTGTGTCTTTGGATGGATGCAGCCCCACTGACAGGCATTTGAGTTCATGGAAAAGATACAGCATGTTTTCTTGTTCCACATCTCACAGAGGATAAGCTCAGGAAGGCTCAAGCTCAGCAAACAGCAAAAAAGTCATGTAAGGGAAGCGTGTACCAGTATGAGACATTCATTTTAGTTTTGTTTGCACTCCCAAGGACAGTCTGAACATTACAAAGTTGTTACAGGAGGCACAAACAAATGTCATTTCAAGTGACGGAGGCACTTCACGTTCACTTGAATATCAGCTACCACCGGGTAAGACTTGATCAAAGACCTCTGAAAACAACTAAATTATTTAGACTGAGTTGAGTCATACAGAGTAGGATGCTGACTAAAATGGTTATGGAGTAGTTCCTTATCATATCATCCTTAGCTAAAGAATTGCATTGCCATCTGTGTCACTAGTATTTTACTATTATATTCTCAACACTGAGTATCCCCAAAAATAACATGAATAGCATTAGGAGGAAGTCAACATATAAAACCTCAAATGTTTTTAGATAATCAGTATGACATTATACTCACTAACAGATTTAAATCAAGGGAAAAATTACTTTTGGGAACAGAAGTCTGTGAAACATGATATGACCAAAAAATAGAAGTTGTCTGGGATAATTTCCACGTGCTTAACATAAAAAAAAAACAAACAAACATTATGGGGGATTTGGGTGAGATACTAAGAAAGGCATTAACTTTTGACTCTGAATAATTACATTGTTGTATTACACAGGTGAGAAGCTGCAGCAGATAGTTGTGAATGGATGTAAGGGAAAGTTAGTCATAATTACTTGCCTGATTTAACAGCTGTGCTTTTCGAAGAAGAATATTCAAGAGATGATGGATATGTCACACCTTTTCTTGGCTTGCCCTCTACAAAAAAATCATTGGACAGTATCACAAAATATTCTAAATTTTCTTGCAACAAAACTCTCATCTAACAAACATGTTGAGAACTAGTCCCTGCTTCTTTACTGCCCAACTAATTTTCTTGAAAATTTTTTCATCTGATGTCGGAATCTCAAAACCACGCCACTAAAAATACCATTGCCTAAATCCAAATCCACCATCTTAAACACATACAGAAAGCATTAAAACTCTCCTGGGAAGGGTTTGAAGAGGTTAGTTAGTCTATTGCTTTGCTCTCAAATAGCGTTAAGCATAAGGCGGACAATTCCTGAAGGACATCTACATAACCTGTACTTGAACCCACAGCCACCCTAGGCAGGCTTTTCCAGTGCCTGACTGTGCAGTTGAGTTAGAAAGCACATTTGATGTGGGATTCATTCTGTCACGGGCACAGCATTCTTCTCTGACCTCACTTTTGCAACATTCCATTTCTGGCAACAGTCTTTTGCAGTAATAACAGTGAGAGAAGGCTGCGCTTGTGTGTGGGAACATACAGCACCTATATTTAGATCTAAAATGAGGGCCCTGTCTTAAAACAATGAGGTACGTTTCCCAGTTAAACTTTAAACCACCAATCTTTTTAGCCCTGCACCAGATGCCATCTGTATTAGTACATCTGGACATGTAACTCCACCTATTGATGCAGTTTTTGTATTCCCAAGGCATGTCTATATCACTGGAAGAAAAGTGTTGCCCAGAAGACCCTTGTAGGGAGGACTGCTCTGGCATCTAGAAGCTGGAAGCTTGGTGGATGGTGGATGTAGGACTTCTAGGCCCACCATTGACTCTCTCTACAAGATACTATCCTGTGTCATGTGTCTGGACCACATCAGGTGAGACCCAACTTCCACCTCCTGCAGACATGAGTCATGATAGTAACGGTAGGTTTGCTTTCCTTTATTCCCATGGTGGATTCTTGTAGACGTTATTATGGCACTTGTCATCCTGAGTTATTAATCCAGAGACCAATAGCAATGAAAACAACTGCTACAGACTGAGCCATGCCTGGGAACTGGGGGCTATTTTGCCCGTGGTGGCACACAAAGAAGGGTATATATGAGAGGAACATCCTCTATGTGCAGGGATGGCCATGGAACTGGAGAAGCATTGTCTTTTGTCCCTTTTCGTGTCTCTAGCTCCTTTGTTTCACTCCTCTCTGAAATTTCAGATGTCATTAAAAAATCCTAGATAAAGAAGTTAGTTTGAGTTACTAACTTGAGTTACTAATGATGTAAGGAGCTATTCCATTTCTCCTTTACAGTGTTATAAACTCAGAGCAGCTCCACTGAAGTCAACCCAAATCTGCCAAAGACCAGAACTGGCAAGTTAGCATGTAAGGACAAGCTGGAAAAAGCTCCTTCCTTGCCCTCAGGTCTCTTACAGGAGCTGGCCTAAGAGAAGGGTGGCAGGTCTTCACTTCCACCTCTCCCCAAGCTAAAACCAGGATCAGGACCCAAGCAGGACTAGTGAGCTCTTCTGCCAATTTGGTAGAAAGACAGAAAAGTCATAGGATTGCAGATGATTTCTAAATGCATTTCATTACCCCCAACAGAGGCAGAGTTGTCAGTTATGAGTGGTTGATACACAGATGGAGTGACAGCATAATCATGTGATCTTAATTTAGAGAATTTCTATGCTAGTATGATTTTTAATGCAAACCTGAAGTCCACTGCTGTACAAACAAACTAGCTGGCACAGGGGGGTTTTGATCAACAGCAACTTGCATCCCACATGTGATCAGGAGGTAGGTCTGAGGCCTGACCTGACTGTGGCCCTGGACATATTGCCCTCTGAAGCAATGGTAATATGTCTCTTCTACTATCTGGAAAATGTTACATCTGGGTCCGAGGTCGCTTAATGTATTTAGAAATGGTTTTACATATGGGCTGAAAACCTCAACTGCTGGCCGTTGAAGTACAAGCTATGGGGTGGTGGCTGCTCACCCTCTCACACTTATTTATGACTAGCAAACCCAGAGGTTTAGGACTCTATTTTCTTAACCTGCTAGCTGCAACACTCTCACTAAACTGAATGGAGTCATTCAACTGAGTGCCAAGGCATTTCAGTGCTTGAAAGTGAATACCAGGGCATTTGCATACCTCCTGGTGTGCTGGCTGCTTGATGGACCTTGTCCACCTCTGCCCCTAAATCACACCGCTTCATTGCCTGAGTCCCCTTAGGATTCCTCTTCAGTGTTCTTTTGTGTGGATGCTCATTCACAATTTGAACATCACAAACTCTTGGTGACAATACCCTAACTAGGAACAAGCTGTTGGCACGTTTCCAGGATACAGCATCACATGCAGGTCTAGTCTGCTGAAAAGGAATTCAGCTGGTGAATAGGAACTCAGTTCAAACTCTAAAGCTGTCCTGAAAGTAATGCCGTACGTGACTTGGTATTTGTATTGAAGAATGGTCTACTCATCTCGGTCTTTTTATGACTCATAATTGTAAAAAAAACCAAACAACCCAATGTATCTTGTTTTGAGAATGAGATCTGTCTGCATTCAGCCTCAGGCTGCTGAGATGAATAGCACAGCCTTCTGGGGTTTTAGTCTTCTAAATTTCTCTCAAAAATTCTATAATTTCCAAATTTTCAGTAGATAGAGTGATAGTTTTCTTCCTATTTCTATATGAAATATGGTATGATACATGTTACATCATGTATTATGTTAAATTTATGCTTGAACTCACTTATAAACCAAGTAGTTTCGCTGATATCAGTGACAACACTCAGCATGCGTAAAATTAAATGCATAAGGGACAAATCTCATCATGCCTACATGCCTCCATGCCTGGAATTTTCATCATCTCCTCTTACATGTACTTGTAACTTTCTCTTCTATCTTCTTTTATAGTGTCTCATTAATTAAGAGTAAAGACTTGCTACTATAAATCAAAAATTCCTACAGTTTTATGGGATAAAAACTGAGCAGCTGCTGAGGTAAAAAAGAAATCTTATTTCCCATTTATGTACCAGAATTAGAATGTACTGTTTGTTGCGGAAAAAACAGCATCAAGTACAAGTAGCAATTCAGCTATTCCAGGAAATTCCTACTCATCCAAAATAAATGCTTCTCATAATGTGGTGTACCCATAGCGGAATGCAGAAAAAAGTGCACCCAAATATATTAATGCAAACTCCAGATGACAGTTCATTTTGGTCAGTTTCTAAGACCTCTTTGCTGTCCACAAATTTTCACATGAAAAGAACATTTCTTTATTTTTAGTGGCTCTTCTATTGCTTGAGCTGTTGCATTTTCCAGGAATGATCTGGTTAACTAACATCAATTGGTTATATCTATCCTAAATTTTCAAAAGTGTGGACCAGCAAGAACTGATCCACTGTATGGATGCAGCAAGAAATTAGATTTAGAAATTGTACATAAACAATGGAAATTAGACCCTCCTTTCACATGGGTAGAATGAGTGCAAGTAGGTTTGATACAATCTGAAGTTTGTGTAAAGGGGATCTAATTTACCAAAAAATATCTGTGAATTTTGTCAGTGAATGCAAGTGAGTTGCTGTATATACTATGGGGTAAATAAAGAATACCATTAAATTAAAATGGATTTTCCTGTACTGAGTAGATATCAAAACTGTTTGCCTAACAGAGGTGGGGAGAATTCATAACATACTTGTTAATACATGGTTTGCATAAATACAGCATGGATACCTGTGGCTTGAATTGGGTTTGCAGAAGTTGCTTTAGAAACTCAGGTGCAGGCTGAGGAGGCTTCAAACAACCAAAAGGCCTGTAAGTTCCCTTAGCAGCGCTACTTACCAGGGTGGACAGCAAGTGCAACAGGAAGACCTACTGGTCAATACCAAGACATAGATTTTTACACATCAACAGAAGGAATTAAGATGCCCTCAGAGTCCATGTAGACCGCTTATCACCTCCCACAGTGGGCTCAGACCCACACTGGGCTGAAGCAAAGATGCTGCTGTCGGGATGTATGTCTTTTTGTGGGTGCCTCGAATAAAAACTGTCTCAAGTGCATTATACACGCTAAAGCTAGGTGGGGTCAAACTGTAGTGACTAAACCTGTCTTTAAAATGGAAAAGATGTTTCCCCCTCTGCCTGTTGCATCCTGGGCAGCAGGGAGCAGCTGGGGAGGGTAGGCAGCTCCCGCATTCCACTGTGGTACCTGACACGAGGAAGGACTCCCTCCAGCGCGGCAGTGACAGGGATCGGACCCCATTGGAGAAGCTCCCACGATAACCGGAGTGGCCTGCGACTTTCTGCACGAGGATCTTCCCGCCTGTGTTGTCGATTATACCACTGCAAGGGGCAAACATGGTGTCTGAAGGTGGAAATTGCCTCAGAAAACTTAAAAACTTTTCAACAATGTGACAGGTATGAAGTGTTTTACCTTTAAACCAGGGGCTGTAGTGGAGCTGTGATGCTACTACTGAGTGTGCTGCTAAGAAACATTTGTGCTTCTTCCACATAGAGAAGAGCAGTTTGTTACAAAGTGCTGTCAGGATCTGTTTGCTCTTCCCTCTAATCTACTAGTCCTGTGTTTAAGGTTGACGTAGTTGCACACAAGAACAAGCCTCTGCCTTTGTTAAAATTCCTGCAAGCTTGATTGAATGACTGAGGATATAGGCAGAGGTACCCAGAAGAGTTTTCAGGCCAACCGTGTGACAGAAATACAAATTTGAGGCAAACTCCTCACTTGCTTGACTTTTTCTTTTGGAAAACAAACAAAAAAAAAAGATGGTGTTTTCTTTGAGTTCGAGTATGTGTTATCTGGTTCTGACTTCAGCCTGGAGAAAACTGAACACAGTATTGCTGGAAGCTGTAGAAAACCTGGCAGGCTCGGTGTGCGGTGTTTGACATACAACATAACATGTTTCTCAAAGACAAACAGAAAACCCTCAGTGTAGGCAACCTGCTGTGGCATCATTAGGAAAGCAGGCAAACCCGGAAGTGACTGCAGCTCTAGGGGGGTGGCAGGACTGGCAATAATGATACTGTGCCGGAAAAATACCCAAGTAATGGGCAGCAAACAACTGTGAAGAATATGTTAGAGCTATAGCTTTCTCTGATGACTACAAGCAGCTGCTGGTAAAATAACTGTAAGGAAAGGGAATTCGCCACTTGAGGAAATGCAACATATAAGCTAACGAAGCCAAGCCCAAACGAGGAAAACCAAAACCTTCACTGCAACAATATAGGCAGCTGGCATTTGAACTATGGAGGGGGACTGCAGTCACTATCTATCCGTGCTTTGTAACTTCCCTTTGGGACAAGCAGAGACAAACGATTTCTGTTGTGTGCTATTTTTTGCAGGAATAATTTGTCACTGGAAAGCCAGTCACCTGGCAGGCAGCTCCCCAGCAGGGGCTGAGCAGCCAGAGCCACAGCCAGGAGGTGGCAGCCCCTGTGCACACAGAGCTGGGCAGTGCAGAGGTGAGGTGCAAAGTCCCCAAAGCCTTAGCTATTCAACTTTAGTCAAGGTCCCGGCTACTTCACACAACCGGTAGTGCTGCAATAGCTGGAATAGCTCCAAACGCGATCAAGTTGTCAATCAAGCTTTGTAAGTTCTTACTGCATTTTCGGCTCAACGCACCCCGCTTTTGTATCCTGCCTACCATTATGACGTGTTTTGGTTGTGAAGTTATTATCCATTAATATTTTTGCATGGCTAATAAAGCTTAGCAAAATCTGTGCTATAAAATTTGTTTTACACATTTCCTTGTTCCATGCCCTTTTCCGTGGCAGGAAAGCATGTTACTCAGCTTCTGATGTCAAAGACAGTTAAATTCAAATTTAATGAAAGCCAGTCTCAGAAGTGAGTTATATGTATTTATCACTGATGATATGCCCATTTTTTTTCTGAAGCTTTATTATTGGCAACAGTTCCATCCCTATCTTCTACTCGAATAATAATAATAGTACTATAGTAATTTGCTATGCATGAAAGAGATATCTGCAAATATCAAGATTCTTCTCCTAAAGTTGAGAAATTACTTCAAACATGACTGATTTCAATAGGAATTCAGGATTGACAGCAATTTCCAAGATTGGATCCACAGCATCACACACAGTCTGTTTTGCAGGTTTTCTATTAGAACAGGAGCCTGCTATCAAATCTACAAGGCGGTGGAAACAAGGGTCTGAAAAGCTGGGAGATCTTTACAGTGAAATGACAGTTTTGTCTGAATGCCTTGCTCATTTAAACTCACTCACCTGTGAATTGCAGCATTGCACACGCTGGAAAAGGATGCATAAATGTCTGTGCCATAAACACGGTATTTTACATCTTGACATCCAGGAGGGCATTTTGCAATGAATTCTGGATTGATTATCTTCCCCGCCTTGACATCGCAATCAATCTGGGGTACATCTGTGGGCGTAAAGTCTTGGTAAAGTCAGATTGAATGTTTTCATAGCTGAGTGAACTTGTAATGAAACAATGAGTAACTGACAGAGATGCCGTCCTCTTATGCCTTGGTATCAATGGTTTTGGGATCCAAGACATGTCTATGTTTTCTGCATCTCCAATATAACACATAATAATTCCTATACTGAGGGATGTGGCTGTAACCAATGATGGATTAAAGAAGCCCGAGGATATTTCTGACCTTCAGTCTTTGCTCCTCTGAAGGAAATATCTTTTATGACACTTTACTGGCAAGAGAAAGAAATGTAGTCACCCAGGCTGTGGTAAACGTGGGAAGGAGAGGTGTAGGGGAAAGAGGGGGCTGGGAGCTGGGATCAAGAGGGACTGTACACACATGTGGTAGGACGCTTCCCAAGCCTCCTGCTGTGCTCATGTAGCTCTGTGCCATCTGTAACACCAGGCAGCAGCAACAGCCCATTTTCTTGTTCTTCATTTTTAAAACTATTTGCTGGGTACAATTTAGTTTGAACAAGGGGTGTAAGTGTGAGTTCACAACCTCATAGCGGGCTTGTTTGTTAACTAAACGTGCAAAGTAATCTGTGTCCAGAAATGCTGTTACATCAATGTAGCTGGTAAAGCATTCGACACTGTTTCCCACAGCATCCTTGCAGCTAAACTGAAGAAGTGTGGCCTGGACAATAGGGTAGTAAGGTGGATTGGGAACTGGTTGAAGGATAGAAGGCAGAGAGTTGCTGTCATTGGGACAGAGTCTAGCTGGAGGCCTGTATCTAGTGGAGTCCCTCAGGAATCAGTACTGGGACCAGTACTATTCAATATATTAATCAACGACTTGGATGAGGGAATAGAGTGCACTATCAGCAAGTTT
>VXBJ01000045.1:192054-218320 GCA_013400055.1 Nycticryphes semicollaris
CTGCCCAGAGAGGTTGTGGAGTCTCCTCTGGAGACATTCAAAACCCACCTGGGCGCGTTCCTGTGTGACCTGATGTAGGTGTTCCTGCTCTGGCAGGGGGATTGGACTAGATGATCTTTCAAGGGCCCTTCCAATCCCTGACATTCTGTGATTCTGTGATCCTAGTACACAGGGCATGCACCACTTGTCTCATACTAATCAGCTACATATATTTTGTGTTACAGCAGGTCGACGTTACATATTTATGTCTCTCTCTCTCTGTGAAAATGTTAGTGCTTGCTTAGATCCTTGTGTGGTACTTAATGATCTACAAAGACACAATTTGGTAGTGAAGTACACAATTTCCCATTTACAGGTGTTGAGTAGCACACACTTAGTCATTTGATTTCAGTAGAAGAATCTGTTAGTTGCCTCCATTGACTTCGCTGACAATTTTGAAGAGTTAGCAGAACACAACCTCGCTTTGCACTTTTTTATGCATCAGACATGCCTGCTGTAAAACAGCCAATAATACTGCTGAGACCACTTACAGAGCTTAGCTTTTTTCATCTTCTTTGTGGTTTCCTTAGCTGCATATGTACACATAAGAAGCACACCTAAAACAAACAAAACATAGTATCAGGAAAAGGGTGGGGGGAACTGTCACCACAAGTTCCTGTGCATGAGATTTCCAACATTTGAATCGATAGATTGAACAAATGAAATGGAAATATTCTTAGCCACAATTAAGTTTCTGCTCATTCATTAACTTTGCAGTCAAGATGGCATCTACCTTGGGGCAGTTTTTTGAAGGGGATTATAGATAATTCAGCTTACACATTTATCTGTGGAACTCACTGTCAAAAGATACCGTTAAGTTCATGTGGTCCAGAAAACCCGAAAATGCCCCAGTATTACCACAAGAGGTGGAAAATCTTTGTAATTGGTTTGATAGAAATATCAGCGAAACAACTTGCTCTGAGTGTGAAGCAACTCGAAAGTTAGCCCTGCAGGGAGGTTATCCTGTAATTGTACACTGTGACATTTCACTGGTGGTAGCAGGTATGGGATCATGGGCAGCATTATAGACCACATGAGGTTCTACAGAGGCATGTCCCAGTATCCTGTCCCAGCAGGGGCACTGATGTTCTTCAGTGAGTAGAATTATGATTTGAAAAGTGTAATCGTGAGAGAGGCTGTTATATATCTACAATATATGCATGTAGCTTACCTTGTTATGTTTCCTTTTTAAGTGTACGACTTAGAAAAGATCTTAATTCTCTGCATTTTATAAGCGCTATATTATGGGTAATTACTAACTTCACGACAAATATCTTGACTTTCCTATTCACCTTTCCCTTTTCTGCTCTTCCAGAAGGAATTGAAACTGTATGATGTGTTGGCTGATCCCCTCGTCATTCGTTAAGTTAACCGTACTAGAATCTGCAACAGCAGCCTTATTTCTTTCTTTAATGCTCTTCTCCCCCTAGACTAGTTGCAGACTTAATCATTCCTAGAACTTGCTGAAAAGAAAAATAAGTCTCCCAGTGTCTGAAGTGACAGTGTACAGTTGCAATATTGAGGCCTGTTGTCTAGTGCAGTTGTGTAACCAAGACAAAGCTGTAGTTAGAAAAAAAACCAGGAGGGAACCAGTGGAAAATAAAGTGCAACATCCCAACTACGTGTAATGTTAGAGCACAATTTAATGTGGAGAAAGTAACTTGCCCTCTTAGTAAAGAGAGAACTACATAGATAGCTATGAATTTGAACTAAGAATCGCTATCCTGCCAGACTTGAAGCTAAAGGGAATATTGCCTGAGAATATCACAATTAAAGTCATACAGCACCGTGTGTGCTATATATTCTGTCATGTAAGAAACAGCTGTTTTGGGGTTTTTTTTGAGGTTTTCTCTACATTAGGCCTAGTTGTGCTGCTGGATACGGACTGCATGCAGCTGGTCATGTACTTAGGGATCTCTGCTAGTAAGAAATACTGTTTCTGTGCCAAAGTCAAGAAGTCTGAGTAGCCCATTTCTGAAAAGCTGTGCCACAGCTTACTCCACCAGATTGAGAGCTTCATCAGCCATGAAGTCCAAAGAGAAGAGAAGAAGCCAGCAGCCACTGGCTTCTGGAGAGTACAAACCTATCAACTACTAATTGCAGCACATCAACTGTACTTACCAAAGAAGGTTGCAATGACTGTGGCCTTCATGGCGAGTAAAGCAAAATCTGTATCTGTCACTAAGGATCACTGAAAAGGAAAAGAACACATTTGAAAGCACCACAGATGACACTGGAATGGTGTGGGAAGAGGGACTGTGCACTCATCTTCAACCTTTCATAGTCCTTATGTGCTGCATCCTCTTCTCCTGCTTCATAGAGCAGCTGATGTTCTCAGAGTAGACGGGTTTTGGACTGTGGCACTTCCATGGACTAATTTTTTACTTCTGCCCAAGATTTATCTTTTGCCTCATGATATCAAGATTTCATTCCACATATGTATTTCTGAAGTCAGAGCCAAGAGAAGGCATGGTGGGTACAGACATGCTCTTTAAAGCTAGTCAAGCTCATTCACTACTCTCCTAAGACGTAGTCACAGGATCAAGGAAGAAAATTCTTGGAATGGCAAAGCTGTGAGTGATCAGGAAAAGTAAGATGCCTGCCCCTGGAAAAACAGCAGAGGCAGATTTCACATAGCAATTCTGTACTCTGAACCAGTGCTCTGGCCAACACAGAAAGAAATTTAGGCTGACAAGACAGATACAGGAGAGAGAAAAAACCCTGAAAGCCCTGCGATCTACTGTTATATACAATGTTTCCACATTTTTTATTTTAGTTGCTCTTCTTTGTCAAGTAACTCTTATGCTTCTGGAGTGAGGATGACTACAATGGTATGCTGGACTAGACTAAACTGAGTTCAGCCAGTCGTAGGGCTGTGTAATTTATAACTCTTTTTACATGGACCAGCCACACCGCTGATTTTTGCTTCTGTGTTAGGGCCAGGTGACTTCAAATGCTAACATACTAACAGTATCACTTCCTAATATATATGTTTTTCCATAATGATCTCCCTAAAACAGTTCTTCTGCTAGGCTGCTAAAACTGAAACCAGCAGAGGTTGCTCAGAAGACACTGAACTGAATCTTGGAGGTGTAGAAATTGGCTAAACAAAGTGAGTGTGTCTTTTCTTTCTGCAAAACAGTGCAGCTGGGCTGACCCCAGACGATACAAGCCATAGCAGCAAGAGCAGTTATGTGGTAATATTCTGCTGTTCCTGTTAGTTTCCCTGAGAAAACCTTGCCCATGTCCTGGAAGTAAAATACGTTTTAAGCATTTCTCCGGTATATTTCCACTGTGAAGCTGCTAAAGGACGTAGTAACAAGCTGCAGAAGAGAGTTCAGAGGAACATGATGCTCAGATGCTTTTCTTTTCACTTATATATCTCAACTCATCACCATGTCAGAGGTATCCCAGAAAAAGAGGAGGAAGAAAAAGAGGAGTTGCAAGTCAATCTCCAGTTTAATCAGAGTAGAAAAGGTCTGAGATGGTAAAGGACCCATGTAAAAGATAGCTTCACAGGTGGGTTGCTATGTGCTTTGTGGAGGGAGTCCAATACTATTTAAGTTTTCCGGTGTCACGAAATGTGCAAGCACCTGTACCACCAGTGCTGCACAAGACTTCTCATTGCTTTCTGAAAGCCCTCCTGTCCCCAAGCCAATGCCAGCTGCCCCAGAAGCCCTCCCAGTCCTCTTGGGTAATGCTATCCCAGGTTTGGCTGCAGTTGCAATCTCCACTTAATCTGCTGGTGGTATTAATTTTCAAGGCAGCAGAAAGTGGGCTGTTTTTTACCCTAAAATGTTATGGATTTCCTGTAGAAAATGGCCAAGAAATCTAGGAGTTTAGATGTATAGCCTGCTGGGGGCAGATGAATTCAGCAGATGTGTTAGCCTGCAATAACAGATATTTTATCAGTGAGAGAGTTAACAGAAGCATTTAGACAAGGCTGTTAGATTTACTTAACAGATTTGTTGTCATAGCTACACACAAAAGCATTTTATTGTGGATTCTGCACTTTTGCTGGTGCAGTTTATACTAGTATCCTGATGGAAATAAATTACAGTAGTAAAGAAACTTATTTTTGCCACCATATTAGTTTCTATGTTAGTCATTGGCAGGCCAGGGAAAATGCATAGACATCCTGTGACACAGCTTCGGTGGCAACACTCTCAAAGCGGGGTCCTGGCCTTCAGACCCTGAGGGGGGGAAAGCACAGGAGGATTTACACTGCTGACCGTTAAGTGTCCAGCTTAGAGGCTCCAAGTGTTCTGCTGTGGGAAGCCTGTGTGCATTCACTGTATCTGAGGCCTGGGGAGTCACCTGATTGAAGTGGTATGAGATCTCCTATATTGCGCACTAGCGGAGCATCTGCAGTTTCAAAATGGTAAAGGGAGCAACAACCTGGAATAAAACATTGAGGTCTTTTGTTTCTCTGGGAAGGAAAGAGAAAGCAAGGCTCAAATCCATGCATACAATAGGCATTTTAGTCTGCATAGATCCACTGGGAAGTTTGAGTGTGTTTTATCTGTAGATGGAGAATGACACTTTGCTATTAAGTACAAAGCTATTCTTCCTTTACGAAATGAATAGATCCCATTAAAACAAAACCAAAAGTTTTTACTTTGAGTTAGTTTGGAGTATGAGTTTTGCTGAAATTTCTCCTTATCAGATTTCCATTAATGCAGTATTTGCAGCCCTGATCAGGACTGGTAACTTCTGACCATTCAGTATTAAGTCTCCTAAACCATATGCTGGATGTTTGTTTATCAGAGTACATTTACCCATCTCTATCCTTCTGACTCCCATAACAGAATTTACTCATACTCCAGGAAAGCAGTTAAGTATATGTATTACATTAATGTGTATTAAATCCCAGCTAAGTCAAGTACAAATGTAGTAAGAAGCACCTCCTTTAGTGTTTTCCAGTGCAGAACCTATTTTACCTTTAAAAATAAAATTTCAATTTGAAGTAATGTTGATTACTTTTTCCCTACCACAAACACCTGAAAAAGCCTGAATGTTAGAGAAGAGACAGAGTTAGTAAACTGTTTTTTCTGCATATAAGGTAAGATTTTTATACTGACCTTTTATTAGCAGCTTGACTTTCATAAAGATGTGAGAGCTGCTACATGCTACAGGCAAACAAATGGTTTAAATCCATATAAATTGTGACAAACTGTACAGCAAGCTATAACATTTTCTGATGGAAGTGTAAGTTTTAAGTCCTTGATTTTTGGTGTCAGGCACTGGTGTCCATTTCACGTGCAAACTGAAATTCTTTGCTGGTGCCACGTGCTCTGTGTCTGCAGGAGTAAGCAGTTTATTTCCTGCAATCTCCCATGCCAGAAATTAATTTGTGTACTCTCTTTGTACCACAGTAGTATGTGTTATTATTTCTCTTCTCAAGGGGTTTTAATATCACAGCAGCACTGGCACCATAAAAAAACAGAAGTGGACTTTGTGTGAAATCTGTCTGAGCAAGTAGCATGGCATTAACAACATGATCTCTAAGTACTGTGGGTTGAGTTAAATATGTGACCTTTATGGGAAAATCAAGTGGGCTTGGTGTAGGAGTGAGTAAACTGGTTTGCATAAACAAGAGCTGATCATCATCTTCTAGAATGCAGCATTTTAGATTTCTTTTTAGTTTTCTTTTTTCTCTTTCAAATAATTTAACCCTTTCCTTGTTTCATGCTCATACTCTGACCCCGTGGCATTGTACCTTGCTCAGCAGTACCATAGCTGTTTGTTTTGGTGTACACTAGGTAAATATGGCTAATACATGTCACATGCCATTTAGTTTCACCCCCTTTCTTGCCAGAGGGAAGGAGTGATGTACCCTCAGTGCATTGTGTTGCTCTGAAAATCTATACATAAAAAAAAAATAAATATCCAAGTGGCCATTTATTTTAAAAAGGTAAGTAATGAGTTCTGCTGAGCCAGAAAAACCATATAACTATATTTCATTTCAGAGGCTCAGATTGCCCTGCAGGTATCTCCAGCCAGATCACAAAAGGTAAGATTCAAGGTGCTATTTTGCAAGGGTGAGCTTGTTTGCATCAGATGCTGGACTTTTTGATTGGTCTGAAATAGAATATTTGCATCCAGGAATTAACAAACCTCATACCCTTCTGCTACAAAAATGGTAAGTACATGGTCACCTGTTTTCTCTCATATATGAAGGAATTTTAAGGGCCTTGCTATAATTGAAGCAAGAGAAAGCTAATATCTGTACTAGCAGCATCTGCAAAGATATATGATATACTTCATATCATATATGATATACTTCATATCATATATGATAAACATGATATATTTCATCATATCAAAGAACGAAAAGCAATTAATTGGTCACACAGTTTGTGGGAAGTGTCAATAAGTAACAATGTTTCCTGTATCTTGTGCATTCTTCAGCCTCTCCAGCTTTCAGAGAAGCCTCTGCTCTGGTTGCAAAACTCACATTTTGGCCAGAGAGCTGTAGGAAGGTGGAAGTAGGACTGAGAACCCAAAAATGTTTCCTGGAGGCGGTGCTGAGCTTCTGAGCATCGTGGTGCACTCCGCCTCATTAACCAGCCCCTCAGAAAGAGCTGAGAAGGAAACACAGGCTTTTATGGCTGCAGGTCTTTCCCTTGTAACGGAGGAGTTGTAAGAGTGAGGTATTGGACGTCACACATTAAGGCAATTGTGTGTTTAAGAAAATGAACAAGGCACTGCTAAATGAATTTCTGAGACTGGGCTCAGCTTGTTCTTTTGCCTTAAAGAGTCTTTGCATTAACATACACAGCTAGCATTAGGATTACAGTCAGGGCTATTCATTTTGAAAAATTTCCTTTACCACCTAAGCAGCAGCTACAGACTGTTTGCCAGTTGCTTTCTGTGACCACATGAATCCCACAGCTGGTCAGCAGTGGTCCTCCACCCCCATAGCAGTGACCCCTTTGACAGCTGGGGGATGGCTGTCAAATGCAATTTTCCTTGCCTTTTAGGCCTTTTGCTTCAGAGATGTTGCTGAGGGCTTGGATACTGCTCCATTTCTTGAACATGAGCTAGTTCACACCATACTGCTCTGCAGAGGTAGCTGGTGGCCCTGTTTCTCAGATTTGTTCAGCTGCCTGGCTTGACTCACTAGTATTGGTGTGCAGTGCCAGGCAGGTTGGGCTGTTCAGCCAACTGTGTGGTCTGTGAGCTGCCTAAAATGGGTGTAGGCCTATTTCCCCTAGCAAACACAACATGGAAAATTTCCCCGTATGACCTGAAGGACCCTGGTTATGCCTACACTGCCCTGTTAGCTCACAGGTGGTCAGAGGTTACAGGCCCTGTTTGGAGAAGCCCCAAGAGTTCAAAATGACCTTGGAAAGAGCAGAGGCTTCACTTCTTGCAGGCTTCAAAGTCTTCAAAGTAATTCAAAACTTTTTTTACTGTGAGGGTAGTGAGACACTGGAATAGTCTGCTGAGAGAAGTTGTAGAAGCCCCATCCCTGGAGGTGTTCAAAGCCAGGTTGAATGGGGTTTTGAACAACCTGGTGTAGTGTGAGGATTCCTTGCCTCAATGGCAGGGCAGTTGGAACTAGGTGATCTTTAAGGTCCCTTCTATCTGTAACCATTGTATGATTCTATGATGTTTTGAGAATGAGTATGCCCCCCAAGGGTATAGAGGATGCCTGGGCACATTCTCCCCTCTCTACTGAAACTAGACCATTGTGCATCTGGGATTTAAGGAGCTGTGAAGATGTCCACTAAGTATTGTTGCAGCCCTGTGGTTTGGACATTCAGATGATGAAGAGGATGTCGGGGTTTAGGATGTTCCCTCTCCCTGGATCACTCTACTTTTTATGCAGTAGTGAGCTACTTCTTCCAGGCGCAATGTCAGGAACCCTGGCTCTGCTCCTCTCCCAGACAAGCAGCAAGTCAGGTCCCTTCTCCCTGCTTTCTTTCTGACCCTGCATTTGGCATTCCTGGTTGCACAGGGGTCCTGCTGCCTCACAGAGAACGGTGGGTGTCCTGATTGTGCCCTGGAGTCTGATAATGTGGGACCTCGTTGGTGATGAAGAGAACATGGGTTCAAATTCTGAGACCACAGACAGCCCTGATACAGTTATTCCTCTTTAATGGATTTCACCACTTGCTTCTTACTACAAAAACTTTGATGTGGCTGCCACATCATGTTTTAAATGGTACGTGCTCTACTCCATGAGATCCCTGACTCAGAAGAACAAAAGGGGAACTGCAGGTAGCCAGTACGCTTTGTGGGGAATCTATTCACGTTACTGTCAAGTCATTGAAGTGAGGTATGTGTGGATTCAGAGGTCTAAATTCTCCCTAAGTTGCACTTTGGGCACAGAAGATTTTTTTCAGAACTGCCTTAAGAAACATTTACATGCAGATTCACAAGAACAATTTAGTTCCATTCAGGTATGTATAATGAAGAGATGCTATACCCAGTAATTTGGAGCCAAATAAAAACACCCAAGCAGCCCTGCACTACTCATTTTGTGTTCACGCAATGCTCTGAAATGAAACCACCATAAGGTTGAAGTAACAGTGACGAATGATTTCTCTGCTTTCCACACAGCTCTTTCAGAAGAAGGTAATTTATTTAAAACTACAGTGTGATTTAACTTGCCAGACCTCTCTCAGAGCCTAAATAAAACTGCAATGATTATACTTTTTCGTCTGTCTCAGCAAAATAACCATCAATTACGCTGGTCTGACCTGCCCCTTCCAGCAAAAGAAGAGATACATTTAGAATATGTCACCCACTCACAGAGAAAATATAATTTGGACTATCCAGATGACAATTTCTATGCTGTACTTTCTAGGTTTCTGTTAGCATACTATGCTTTTTTTTTTTTTTTTNTTTTTTTTTTTTTTTTTTTTTTTTTTCATTTTTGATGTGCAGCTTTTATGGCTCATTGGGAATAACTGTTAGCTCAGACCTGTGAATCCCTGTCCAGACAACTCCCTCCCTCCATCCTACTCCCCACCACAGCTCTTGTCTGCTCATGTATCTGTGCCCCACAACTCCGAGCATTGAGCCCATGCTCCTGCTGCACGTTGGAGCTTGCTCACTGTTACAGATAACTTCTTTCCCTTTTCTGATTTAACTGCTTCTGCTTAACATCAGTCAAACCCCAGCCAGGTCCCAGCAATCCCTGGCGCTGCCACTTCCCCAAGAAGCTGAGGGCAAAGGGAACTGCCTGCAATTCCGCAGCGCCCGAGGGCTGTGCTAGCTTTGTGGCATGAGATTTGTGGCCGCGTTTCTTTCACTTTTTAGAAAATGCACCATTTTCTATTCCCATAAAACTGGTTTTAACAAGTCAAAGTGACTTTTTAAGGTGTGATATGTGGTTTCTCAGGTTGGATGCACAATGAAAAGAATGCTGACTAACCATGCTGCCTGCAAACTAAGGATTATTCTAGTGTGTCAGAATTCCCCTGAAGGTACATATTTGCTCTAAAAGTCAAGAATTTGTGTTAAAGGCACTGTAGAAACTACACATCACCTTAGGGATGGTCTTTGGAATCTCTGTAGCATGTTCAAACAAAACTTGACACCTTCTTTTTTATGGTAGAAATTTAGAAGCAGAAATTTAGGGAAATTTTAGGATGTTTATGTTCTGTTTATTAAAGCTACATCTATCCCTTTACTACAAAAGTGAGTTATATGTCTAGGTAAAAAGCGAAGCTGATTCTTAAGCATGCTAGTAAATTTACATAACAGCTCACAGAAAACCTTTATCAATTCAGTATCTCCTACAGTCAGTATGACTACTGATGCCTCATACCAAAGCTATGGACTGGTTGGATAAGGATTCAGAAAATATAAGTGATTTAAAAAAAAAAAAGTCTCAAATTACCTTGGCGTGTGGCACTGGTTTGAAATAAGGCAGTAAGGTATCGATGCCTAGAAATGACAACTTGATCAAAGAAGCATCTTACACAGAATATCTTCAGCAAATCAGGAAGTACAGAGAAAGCTGTAGAAAGGATTTTGAAAAGCCAAGCTGAAATCTGCTTCTGTGGTAGAAATCAGTGCAACAAAGTTTAAAAAGTAGTTTCAACTTTGCATTCTCCGTCTCATGCTTCTTCCAATGCTTAACATTTTTCCCTTATATATTTTGTACTTTTCAAAAATATTAATACTTTTTGACTAATTGTATTACTCCTGTTTGGGAACCTTTCCCTCCAGCTATCTCAGATATGTATCTGATATCTTTAGTTTAGAAAGACCAACCCATGCTACAAAGGAGGCTGCTACAAAAGGCAAATCAAAAAACAACCCTGAACCCCCTTATGGCTCTCAGTCATCTTCTAATGCTGCTTTGCTGGCACCTCCAAATCCTTTCACTCCTTGCAGGGTCAGCTTCTGAGGGACAGGATGCCTGACCCCACATCTCAGGACATTGTGCTTGGCCACCCTACCCCATGCCCTGCAAGTGAAACTCAGGCTCCCCCTTCCTTAGGCATGGGATATAGAGGTGCTACCTGGATGCTCAGAGGATATTCATGAATTGTTGTGGTAGCCAGGTGCAAAAGGCAAGTCTGGATATCCTAGTGGAGATGGCATTCATATCCTGCTGATCTGAGCCATGACGGGCTCTTACTAGATCTGTGCTTTTTTATACTCCTCACAGAGAACATCAAAGTCTAGTCTTTAGGCAGAGTCTACCAATACTTATGTGGATGAGTTGGATGCTTCTCTGCTGTTATCTCCAGAGAGGTCTTTTGGATTTGGAAGTCTGTCCTGTCTCCTCCTTCTGGGCCAGAGGTAAGTCTTTCTCCTTAAGGTCTCGTGATGAAAGGCTGCAGTGAGGGTGGAGCTTTACATCTTGTTGCTGTGTTAGGCTGACCTCCCCAGCCAGTGATCTTTGAGGCTTTGGCTTTGTTGCAGGCTGTTTCATTTGTATCCCTCCTGCTTGGTGCCAGTCTGCAGCCCACCTGTAACCCAGCAGGCACATTCAAGCTGAGGACTTTCCAGATGTGGCTGTTGTGGGGAGCCATTTGAAAACTGTGGACCTGCAAATACTCTTTCTGTTTTTTAATGACTACAGAAGGCTTCTCGGGACTCCACGCTGGTTTCAGGATGAAAGTGAGCTATGGGTTTCTATGGTCGCCAGCATTATAAATGAGGCTATTATGGGTAGTTCTGGGTTTCTGAAGACAGGTGGTTGGTGGAGGTCCTGGTGAGATTTGACATTGTGTGGGCCAAGCTGTGCAGCCTTATGGCATGTGTGCTGGCAGCCCCTGACAACTGGCTGGAATGAACAGCATTCCTCTAGCATATGGGTCATGCAGACAACATGAGGGATGGCTATGCTTCCAAAACTGCATCCCTTGATATCTATGTGGACTTAAAGAGCTAGAAACATGGTGGCACAGAAAGTGGCTGCCAAAACTCAGTCCTGCATACTGTGAGAGTGTAAGCGCAGCCAGAAATTGTTGAAAAATGTTTCTCAGGACCAGGCTGAGAAAAATTTACTAATATTGCATATTAGAAGCTTTTAAAACCTGCTGTTTCGGCATAGAGATGAATCACAAGGGAACATTGTGCTTACCACATGGACTGAGAGCAAGAACTTGTAATTTATGATCTTTTGTTTTTAAAACAAAACTAAGCCTGCAGACTTCAGTATTGCATAATCTATGCTCAGGAATTTTGTTCTGAACTTTGGCTTTAGGAGACTACCATATGAACTTCTAATCTAATTATTGCCTTTCTTATGTATTTCTTTCTATACACAGATTTTACCACTAAGAATAGAAGATGTAGACCATGGAGGCTTAAGACATTATGTCCCAAACGTATTTTGAAATGCAGTTTAGTAGATAGGGTGAAAGAAGATTTCTCTGATTTGTGTGGTGCCTGTATTTGACTTTGCAAGCAATCTCATTTGTATCGAGTTGTTCTATTGCAACCACTCTCAACTTCTCTAACCTTTCCTCTCACTCTTCTGGACTCTCCTCTCCTTCCCATTTAGCCTCATTTCCAACCATCATAATGTCCAAAGACTCTTCTTCCAGCAGGCCAGGGAGAACAAAATGCTGGAGTGCTGCAGATGCAGTGCTAGGGTGAGCAGGATGGGCTCCCACCGTCTCCAGTGGCTGGCAGCTGTGAATAGTCCCTGGACTCTCGGAGCCAATACCCTTTTGTAACTCTGACTCACTGAAGGTGACCAGGGCCAGGGTATACAGCGCTGCTGCCAGCTTTCCTCTATGTCCCACTCTTGTTCTACAGACTCAAGGGTAAACTATGTATCTGGGGAAAATTAAGAGAATGGAGCCTTCTGAATCCCTAAAGGAACCTGGCAGGGAGATCGAGAGGCACAGAGGCGGCAGCGTCCCAATTTCCCTGTAAACAACTGATTTTGGAGAGGTAAAAATTTCCACAGTTTTATGTACAAGCCTTGAGGTGCTGGAAGTCCCCAGCTCCTCCTGATGGGGACATTAAAGGACTACATGAAGCTACACAAAATTATTCCGAATTTCCCCAGAAATTTTGGCACAAATGAAACTGACACTTGGCAACTATGCAATTTTTTTCATGTGAAATCAGCTGCCAGCTGAGAGCCTGTTGGCTGCTGTGTTACATGTTGTTACATTTAGAAAGCTATTTTATAAGGTGACAGGCCGAAAAACAGTTTGCGAATGCAAGTTGATCTTGAAAGGATTTTTTAAATCCGTGTCTATGGGATGTCGTGTAGAATGAGGCACATTAAAGGATAGCTGGCATAGATTGTCTTCTTAATGTGCCCCTGACTTCTTAATGTGCTCTGAAGTTCTGGAGGTAAAGCAAAGGTAGGATGGACTTCATGGGTGCTAGAAGCCATTTCAGTCATTACAGTAAGACTTGTCAGGTTAAGAACTGCTTAAACCTAGATTATTTGAATGAAGCTGAGGTAGTTAAAAGTACTCTTCTGAATGCATGTGTGTTTCCCATTTTGGATATGAGCTATAGTTTTGGGTGCTCTGCTTCAAAAGGGAAAGTAAAAGCTGCAGATCGTGTCAGTTTTTTTAATTAAAATACGTTTTCGTGAGTATTGCTGGTTCCAAGTCTCTAGGAAATTTTCTTTCTGATCCATACTTTCTCCTTTTATTCCAGGGCTCATTTGCTGAAAAATTAGCCTGAATAGAAAAAGGCAGTCCAAGGCAACCCAGCTATGTCATGCTGCAGAGGAGAGCAGAGATGCCAGCTCAGAGAAGAGAGGTGAGGGCAAGCTGGCTGCAAAAAGAGAGAGTAGGCTCTGCTCTTCTGCTGGCAAGGCACCGGCAGAGGATGTGGGAGCCGCCCTCAGACACCACTAAACGTACAGCTGCCCTAGCATGGACTTTGGTGCAAAATGTTTGCAGAGCCCAGAGCAAATACTCAGGTAGCTAACCCGTGAGTGCCATGCTGTCACTTCTGATCACTTCTGGTACCTCCCAGTGTTTGCAATGGTCAGATATATTCACACAGGCTGCAGTCTCAGCTGGCCAGTATAGCTACCCCATAGATGCCTTAGGAGCCTACATAATTTCAGTAGATTCCCAACTTGTCTGTGGGCCACAGTGCTGGAAGAAAAGCTAGTCAGTAATACATACTCCTGGCTTATCTGCCACCAGTCCCTTCATATCCCACGTTTTGCAGCAGCTTGCTTTCCACAGGGCATTATCGGGAGTAGTAAAAGGCAGCCTTAACTGCTCATCTCCATAGCACTTGGAGCAGTGCCTGCAGCCCCTTCAGTTTGGGTGCTAAAATAGTTCACAAGGGTGATGCAGGCTATTGTGAGGCAAAAAGTCAGCGTTTAATTTACTAACAGAGATACAATCTAAATGGCTACAGATTTCCTGAACGCTTCTGCACCTCTTGGACCCTCTTCTGTGGCAGGGGGAGGCTGCGCTGCTGGCGCAGCAGCATTCACTCAAGTTTTCCAAGTGTGAAGTGTGCAGCAAATAGAAGAACCAGGATGCAAAAGAATGGCAGCTGCTCCAGGGCTGTTAGAGAGGCTCTTTTACAGGCAAATGAACCGTCAACTTGGTAGTAAGACATTGTATTCTAAACATAGCATAAAAACTGTTATCTTGCCTGGCTGGTCATTAGAAGAGAGATAATTATAGTCTCTGTGTGACAGCCAGGCCAGAACAGGGGCTGCATTGTCCCAGGTCCCAGCTGAGCCCTAGCACAGGCATCACAGGCCAGTTCTGGGAAAATGGGACTCCTTGTGTCCCGGGAAGTTCAAAAGAGAAATTGAAGTGCTCTAAGTAGATGATAAGCACCTATCTCTCCCTCTCTGACTCTGACCTTAAAAACTACTCCACAGGAGAAAGGTGAAGAGGGTGAGGGTAGAACTATGACTGCTGTAGCTGCATTTCCCCTGGCTTTACGTACAACACATCCTATGACTATTATTTTTCTCGCCACCAAAAAAAAAAAAATAATCCCCAAACAAACAACCCCAAACTTCAATTTTGCATTTATTCCAGTTTTGTTCTGTGCTTTCCAACACAGACCAATGAGACCTGTATGATGGATGGGCTTTCAGAAAGAAGTACAAGTTATCTGTTCAGTGTCCAGTTTCTGAGCCCTGAATCGAGGTCTAACCTCAGATTAACCTGACACTGCAGCATGTTGGAGGAGTCCTGGTGAACTCGGGGCATCAGAGGGCCAGAAAGTTCCCCAGGGCCTTCAGGACGTCCTGGACTACTGCTTTTCATCACCCATGCAGAAAACATGGTGCCTTCCCACCTCATTGCAATGGGCCAACATATACCTCACTGCTCCAGCACCTGCCCTTTCCAGTCCTTCTGTATAGGGAGTTCATGTCTATGAGTGCTACAGCATTTTTTCCCATGTGTTTAGCCTTAAGACACTGGAGAAAGAATATGGACACAGCTGGAGATAATAAACCAAGCTATCACTTTTATTGCTCATTTCAAACAGGTGCCCTAAATGACTTACTTATCATCATTTAGGAGACTTTTGGTAAATGAAGACTTGGACATGCATGTCCCAAGCCTTGGGTTAGCATGTTAAATTGCTAGGCAATATTTTCTTTTTAGAGCTTTATTTGTGGCTCAGGGGTGAAAAGGAAAAAGTTAAAAATTCTCCAGGCAGACCAGGCACAATCAAGCCTTTGATGCCACTGTTATGTAAACTTCAGGTTTATTCTTAGCAAAGTTTTCTAAAAAGCAATGGCCTGTAATACTAAATTTTATTGTTTCACCTGAAGTAATTAGCCTGTTTCCCCAATTTTGGACTTCACTCTGTGTCTTAGGCAGTGCCATTTTAGAAATATTCCAATTAATCAAGTTTGAAAAAAGGAAGTGTAAAAATTAATTTCCTACTACATCTGAGAAAGTAAGTGGCTGGCCAAAGTGGGGAACACCTTCTTAATGTCCTCACTAAGGGAAAGATTTTGGCAGGATATCATTCTTATCAAACATCAGAGAATCTACATGGGGTAGCTTTCTTGCATCCCAAGTGTGAGGAAATCTGGTTTAGGTAGTAAAACTACTTGGTTCAACCAGCCAGTGGTGGTGGTTGAACCACTAGTCATGTGTAAGAATAGTACCAGGGAAAACAAGTGTTTTAAAGTAGTGAGCAAGTTAAAAATGTGACATTCATACCACAGGTGGAAACACAAAGTAATATTCAGTTATATTGGCAGGAGAGTCAAGGGTTTTTCTAAATAGAAGTTTATTTCTTATATCTTGAATAACAGAAAGACAAGAAATCTTTTCTGTTATCTCAGTGAGAACAACCCCAGCAACTTCAAGGATTAGATGAAATATGCAAGCAAAATAAGCCTGTTTAAAACAGGCTACTAATTTAATATTCCAAAGTAGTGTGTGTGTGTAATGCAGTTATTTTTGCATGAACTCACTTTGCATCTCTGAAAGACACCAGTCTTAAAGCCACGACTATCATTCAAGTGATAAACTGAAAACAGTCTGAAGAACGTGGTACTGCAGGTACATAGAAAGCATAGATATTCTTTGAGCATAGTCAAGTGTGAGATGCTTTGAACTTTAGGATGTATAATATAAGCTATAAACATATATGATTCCATTGCTGTTCTCGGTCAAATGTATGTTAAAAGCTACCTAAAATACTTTTTCCCTGCATGTACTTGCTTGGTTTTGGTGTTTTGTTTAAATTTTGGAGAGATTAGAGGAAAAGAAGTGTGCTCCAAGGAGGATCTGCCCCTGTAATCTGTAATTCCTCTTTTGCTCTGAATGTGGCGTAGTTTCCATAAACTCTAAGAACAAAATATTGACTAGGGTTGAAAGTTTGCTTGGGGCATTTGGTTCATGTTTGTACTTGTCGGAGAGAAATCACATTTTGAAAAGACTTATCAAGACTAATCTCTCTGCAGAGAGCTGAACGGCTGTGGCAGGCTTGACAATGCTATTCATTTTTGGAGCCTCACTAGCAAAACAAGCACTCAGCACAAAAGGACATAAAGTGCCTAGGCTACTGTACTGTTCATACATCTGTATCTATCCATCTAGCAAGGGAGTTCACATTATAGTAATACATATCAATAGAGTAATACCATTTTTCATTCTGTACCTTGGAGATTAGTGTTTCCCGGTGATCAGCAGTGCTACTTAATTGTACAACACACACCTTCCTAATGATCAAAGAGACAAAGAAAAAGTCTTGAAAGCAAAACTGTTTTAAACCTAGGGAACAAGTTACATTACCTGTTACACACTGTTTGAACAGTAGGCATATATATGTATGTTGGTGTGTGACTAATATACAACATTCTTTATCAAATAGTTGAGCTCTTTGCTGTTCAGGCAGTGAGTACGTGTCCACCTTAACAGTAGGGGTTTAATGCTTTTATAAATGCTTAATGAAGTATATATAATTTAAAGTACAGTTTCATTCCACATCTGTGTCTTCATCTTCTTAGGTCTTTCATTCTATGCACACAGCTGGAATGCTAAACAAAAATTTACATCCCCCCAGTTTCTTAGCAGTGAAAATATTTAACTATTATCAACATACAAAAAAGCAACTCCCCCCTTTCCCTCATAAATAAATATAGAAGAGAAATGACATCAGAATTACCTTGCTTGAGGTGTGCAACTTTTTATTCCTTTTCTCCACACAGTATGAAAGTGCTATTTTTTCCAAGCTTTTCTGTACCCCAAACTCCAGTCAACATTATTCTACAGAATGAGAGGCAGGCAGCAGAGGGAGGCCTGGACACCTTTTCTCTTTCAGAGAGGAGCTAATCAAACATTCCCATCAAGCTCCCAGCCCTGTGAATCCCTCTCTGTCTCTCCCTCCCTCTGTCTCTCCCTCTGCCTCCCTCACACAGAGACTTACAGAGCTCCTTACATTGATTTAGCAGACGAATTAGGCAGTCCTATTTTAAATATATGCTCCCTCCCACATATTTTTGGTAGGGATTTCTATGCTCCTTTTGCACTAGCCTGTCAGAATTGTCAAATTTTTCCCTTTTGGGAAGCTAAGCTTTACTCAGCTGATGTTTTGGCTGAATTGTTTTCAGTCTCACGGTGCAGTCCAGTACTGTAGTAAAAGAACTAGTAGCCGTGAGTAAACTACATGGCTCTAAAGATTATAAATACCAGACTAGTTACGTGCAAGTCAGATTTAAAGGGGAAAAACTGCTTTTGAAGAGACAGGCTGTGACGCCTTTACTCATGTGAATAGCTTTGCATTCCCTCAACAGTTTCCTTGAAGTCAGAGGATTAGTGATAGAGAAAGTCTGGGCACAGAGAGGTAGAACTATGACATGAGGCTTAGCGTGGACTCCTTTCTGAGGAAGCTGGGTGCAGGCATTTAATAAAATGCTTCTAAACCAGCAC
Organism: Nycticryphes semicollaris; assembly: GCA_013400055.1. Taxonomy (NCBI): domain Eukaryota; kingdom Metazoa; phylum Chordata; class Aves; order Charadriiformes; family Rostratulidae; genus Nycticryphes; species Nycticryphes semicollaris. The sequence goes on from VXBJ01000045.1 coordinate 209,910, forward strand.
TCATTAAGTGTGACTTGGCCAAATGAGATACACAAAATGACTAATTTTGTTAAGCATCTAAACACAGATCTCTTGGGTAAGTTTAAGAGGAAAATTTTATTGAGACATCAGAGCGTGTACAAGAGTATCACAGAAAGGACTTGTATCATATTCCAGGATGCTGTAATGCAAGCTGTAATCTCCAATTCTACCTAGGTATTCAGAATTGTATAGATAACATATATGAGCAAACATACACTATTTTATTTAACATAATTATTGGTGAAAAAATATCTAGTTTAAATACAGGAGATTGAGTTCAAAAGACACATTGGAAAGACTCATATTTGCTGGCTACTTCTGATCTAAAAATCCCATAAATGTGTTTGGTTTAAGGGAAAGTGACTACATGGGTTTAAGTGAAAGTGGTTACCTGTTATTTGTGAATATCTACTCCAATACTTATGGAAACTGTATAACAGCTCAGCATCAAAAGTTTAGCAAGAAGTCCCAACTGTGTCACTAAGATATAATGATCCATAATTCACTTGATTCTCTTAATACAGAAGTTCAGGCTTGCCGTGGTAATCCCATGTGAGGCAGAGTGCGGCGGACTGGCAGAAAGCCTGTCCAGGTAGCAAATCTGTCAGAAGATTTATCTAGAAGATCTACTTAAAAAGAACCCCCAAAATTTTATTCATTCAAGTTAACACTTTCAGAATATCATCATGCTTTTCATAAGTATTTGTGAGGTTTGTTTATCCAGATAATCATGGGCAAAAGGACTGAGACCTTAGGACTGGAAGTTTAGAGGTACGTAGGTGCTGGGGGCCAAACAAATATTGGGGGTTTTGCAGCTGAGTAGCTAAGTGTCATTTCCCAGTGCTAGTGGAAGGCTGAAGTCCTACAACAGCTCCTTACCTGCAGATGCTGAAGGAAATACTCTAAAATTTTGGGGGCCAGGCCTTCACTGGTACTTAGACACTTATTTTCCACTCAAGTAGATTATTTTCAGAAATCCATGGGCATTTGTGTACTTGTTGAGTTTACTGTATGGCTTTAAACAGTAGGTTGTCAAAGAAGCCTCTTGATCTCAAACAGGTGCAAGTGGGAGTACTGAAGAGCAAGCTTCTGGTACACCAAGCTGTGGCTGGATGGCAAAGGCTCAGGCTGTGCTGGCAGAGCATTGACAGGACTGTATAGAAGTAGCTGGACTAGTGCTGAGTGATGGAGCTGAGATGTCAAAAGCAGCGGACAGTCGGGATAGCTGGCACAGGCAAAAAAAATTCTCCTAAGGTTCTGCTTCTGGTACCTGTGCCAGCTCACTGAGGGGTGTAGCCATAGGCATGCTGAACATGGCCAACAAGGTGTCAAAGCAACAGCAACAGCACCTACACTGAGATCATGATTTGTTGCTGCTGCTGCAGGGTGGTAGTTTTACAAGACAGCTGATAGATCCATTTCTCATTTTTCCATGGACAGTTTATCTAATTTGTGGGTAAATTGTATCAAGGGCAAAGACTCAACTCGTGTCTGGATTTAGCTCAAATGCAGTGGCATGTGAACACAGCTCTGTTGCTTTCAGAAGCCCACCAGTGAGTGGTGGAGTCCTCTTCCTGCTGCACTCACCTGAGCTCTCCAAGCACAACCAACTCCACTCAAGGCTCAGGATCAGGGATACTGCTAGTGGGCTGGCGCACTTCTGCATCACTGCCTGTGAGCTAACACAGTGTCCTGGAAATGCACATCCCAGGGACTGTGGAGCAGAAATACTGAGTGGGCAGAAAAACTATCTTGGTTTGTCATTATCCAGGGTATTCATCGTCTCATTATCATGTGTAACGGAGAGCTGAAGGGTATCAAAACAAAACACTGAAGAGAATACTGGCTGTCTCTTTTTATCACAACAATTCTGAGTGCCACTGCCTATGTTCTTTCATGACAGAAGCAATTTCCAGCCACCCAAGAGCTGGCAACACAAAGTGTGGGAGGAAGAGTTGAACCACGTTGTGTGGCTCCACTTTGTTGTTGGGATTTGCCATAGGAAAAGACCTGTTCACAAAAAAGCTGACAGGAAGCCACTAGTTTGAAGACAATAGGTACTGAACACAGTTGTCTAGGGGATGGACAAACGCACCACGTGTGTGTGTTGCCTGCAGAACAAGTGTGTTCATGTCTCCCACCATCACACTTAGATGCCCCTGCTTGAGTTTTCTGTTTGTGTTAGTTTTTTAAGTTTTACAATACTGTATTTTAATTCAGTTGTTAGTAAAAGCAGGATTCAGCAGGAGACATTGATAATATTACTAAATGTATGAATGCACACTTAGAGTAGGTGACAAATTTCAAGGGGTAGAGTCTTTACTACTGCATGACATAGATATGCACATATCTACACATACACATCTAGTAAGTAAGGCTGATGCATATTACAGCCTCATTCCACCCCAGAAGCAGCAGTTGAGTAATTCTCTTCAGGAAAATATTTTACCAAAATCACTGCTCTATTCATTTCCAAGTGGGTAGCAGTGACATGCAGAGTAGCTTTGTTTCCACTGTAATATGAAGCCTGAAAGCAAAGGAATGCCACACTGTAACCTGTCCCCTGAAAGTCTTAATGAAGCAGCTAACGAACAAGACCAGCGAGTCTACATGCTTTGGTTTCAAAGAGAGTTTGAGAAGGTTCTTAATTTTGGGGGAAAATTAAGTGACTGCTTTGAATTTTTGTCTACTTGGAGGTTACTTACGTTCTGGAAGATAAAACAGCAGAAAGAGAGAGATACGATGAGATGAGTGTAAACAATGTCAGCACGGTCAGAGGAGATAATCTGGCCAAGGCTCAGTAGGACTTTTGATGTTTTCAGAGTTAGCGGGAGGCCTGAAAGATCAGACACTTGCTGATAGATCTTAGTCACAGACCCTTAAATAAATCTGCATTTTGAGATTGTCTCTCATGCAGAATGTTCAAGGTACACAGTTTTTGTTTAAAAAACATTGCTTTGGTAACAGCTAAAATCTTACTGCACCACAAATTCAGTTAATCTAATCCTCATTACAAATCTGACTTCAACACCTTTTAACAAAACATTGTTTATGATATAACGAGTAGGCTTGCATGTTTCAGTGAACACAAAAATGTAAGATTTGGCATGTTTCCCTCCTGTGTGCAATAATACACAAGTGAATGAAATAGGGGAAACCTCACCTAGTTGGAAATGGCAAATAAATTCACATGTTCTGGGTTTGATGCTCACCAACAGGTATGGCCCCTGAGCTGAGGGCAGGCAGTGATGTGACCACATACAGCTGTTAGGACACCATCAGAGACAGGTGTAGTTTTGCATTCAGGTGTCCAAATTCAGTCCAAGTTCATTAATGACTTTGCCCATAATCTTTGGATCATAGCTGGCCTTTCTGTAGTGATTTACATGAACAAGTCAAACTTTTGTAGAAGGAGGAAGAGAGAAAGGTTTTACCGTATAGTATGTTCACATAGTAGGACAACATCTAAGTGAGAGCAGAGGATGGTGGCATCAAAGGCCATAAATTACTTCCAAGAGATTTGTGCAGGGTGATGACGAGTATACGCTTCCTATGGAGTAGGTGTGTGCTGCAGCATAACCCATCATACCATCTCCCAAATGCTCAGGGACCCACTACTGTAGCTCATAGCAAAGAAAATAATCTTCACCTTTGCTACAGAACAAGATACGTCTGCAAAATTTTTAGAGACATCTGAACTTTGGTTGGGAAATTTTTTTTGGGAAAGCTCAGAGGTTCAGAGACTTCTGCTCACCAGGTCTCTGTCCCATTTGTGCTGCTTTTCTGGTGTGGGGCTGTGGGCCACACTTTTAAAACCATTTGCCCTCCAGGTTGCGAGTGGGAAAAGTGTAGGGAATTAAAGTGATCCAGGACTGAGCTAACTGGCCTGTAGTTGTTATATGGAAACTGCTGAATGTATCTTCTCAGCTGACCACTGCAGGCTCAGTAAGCCAATACTATAGAGTCCTGACTCTGCATATAAGAACAGAAAGCACAGACAAATTTAATGGTTTCTTCAAGACCATGCATAGCTATGTCACATTTAATCTCATCTAAGTGCTTAAACAGAAAGGAACAAGAACAAGTTTTCTGCTCTCAAATGATTGCCCTCAAGCTTTTCCCACCAAATACTACATCAGGAATCAGAGATTAGAATCTTCTCCAAGTTATAACACCCCAAGCTATTATGCACAGCTTGGCAGTGCTGGCTCTGTTTAAAGATGGTGTGGTTGCACATGTTAGTGTTAACTCCTAACAAGTGGAAGTGGAGTTCAAATTCTGCAGTTTCTCTACATTTCTCAAACTCCGTGAAATAAAATATTAATTACACATTATTATTATTTTTAAGGCAGTGTGTGCCTGAAAATCATTTGTACATGGAAACAAGGCATGGGGAGAACACAGTAGAAAGTTAAAAGTATAATTGGGATGGCAAGGCACCAGGGGCTTAACATTGTTTGGGTTTAGCTGCTTAAAGCACTTGCATCTAAACTGACCTCAAGTAAATAAAATAACCAATGTCCTGGAAGGCTTATATAAAATACACTGATGTGTTTGTCTTGTGTTTGAGAAAGGTGCGGAGGCTGGATTATGCATGTTGTAGCTGTTGCCAGCATCAGAAACTTCTTTAAATAATTAGAGCAATTGCATAGCCAGGCATCTGTTTTTTCTTTTTATGAATGAGGAGACCTCATGGGCCAAATGAATGCATAATGTTGGCATGCTTGGCTCAAATGGATGGATACCAATCTTACACTGTGTAAATTTGCCCCACTGGGCGTTTCTTAGCAAAGATGGCAATGGCCATGTTTCCTGAGACTGTAGGAAATCTGGCCTGTGTCAGTAAGCACCAAGCCATGGGTTCATTTCTTTGCCCCGTAGGGAAGGGGGGGAGAAAAGGTGACAAAATCAGCCTTTTTAGGTTTTCCAGTAGGCTATATTCAAGTGAGAGCTGATAAACCCCTTGCTCTGGATCACCTACACTGTATGGGGTGGGAATAGAATCATCTTGGGAACCTGCCATCCCAAGTGGGCAGGCTCAAAAAATAAGAGTTCATAATGGGAAATGGTAAAGCAACCCTTTTCTGTGACTGATACATGGAGAGCTTGAGCCTTTCCAATTGAGCAGTGATTTTTTTAACTCTCATAGATTTAAATTGTTTGCTGGTGGTTGTTTGTTTTTAATTTCTGGGCAGTCACTTTTGAGAACTTTTTACCTCGTCTGCCTCTATAATAATCAAAAGACATAAAGCAAAGTGAGCTTGGGCCTGGAAAGAGAATCTAAGATGGCATTTGAGCAAATTCAGAAGTTACTACTATCTGTAAAGACTATACACTTTGAGAGCAATTTAATATGTAGTGTATTAGCTGTGGGCATCCAGACAACACTAGCTAGGACCAAGAAGTCAGCTGGGTTTGCTTATACATCTTGGACTGTATCAGAAAGAAACAATGCTCAAATATTACTTTCCTTTAATTATTTCACAATATATCTCTGTAGGAAAAAAAGAAAACAGATGAAGGATGCACTTGCACTTGAAATACAACAACAGACAGCTATCATGAGCATAAAGAAATTTCATTTATTTTGCAATGCATGTGAATTTACCCTTATCTCCTATGGTCCATATTATATTCCCAATGCCAGATTTAGAACAGAAGCTGCCACAAACACTGTGTTGAAACATAAATAAAGTGAACACTGCTGCCATCACATTTGGGATCAGGAAATGGCAAGGGTGGCTGCTTAGGAGGATTTTGCCCTGATCATGGCCACAGACCTTGGAATCTGAAGGGGTGTAACAAACTTTAAAACTTGTGACAGTATCAAAATAGACTGTTATGTTGATATCTCATCAGTCCTCTATCAGAAACCAAGTGACTGTCACAACGGAAATCCATTTGAAGAATCACTTTGCAGTTATTGCAAATAAAAATGTATGGTGGCTGAACAGAACTGCATCTGTAGAAGTGCAGCACATGGATTTTGTTCATCTTAAATCCAGCATAGGAGTGGATTGAGCCTTCCCAGGGTAAGTGGGATACATTTTGTTGCTTTACTACCTCATATAAAACCTGATTCATCAGCATAAAGCTCCTTGTACGAGGACTAAAGTAATCTGTTTAGGAGAGAGCTCTTTGTTAATCAAAAGTTTCAGCAGTGCTGAATTCAGTGCTGAAATTTGCAGACAAGGGTGACGGCTCTCAGAAAACACAAATGGCTTTTTCAGCATGCTTTCCCTATCTGCCTACTGCCAGTGTGAGCCATGCGCTATCACTGCCACTGTTAATTCAGTTTGGCAAGAATACCGAGTCTCACTCTGGATCCCAGTGCCCCTTACCTTGGCAGTAAAGCTCAACTATTCACTGCAAATCAGGCCTGGAAAATGTAAACCCAGTAACAGTCTTCTGTCTGTTCTTCCTGACTGTTTTCCCCGATGTGTTTTCTGTTTATGCTCTGTAGGGCATCAGGTGTCAGAGCAAGTAGATGATGCCAGTAAAAGCCACTTCACAGTAGAGAGCTCGTGGCTTCCTCCCAGCAACTGAATGCATCCCCTCTGTGGTGCCCTTATCCTTGTCTTCTCCAGCTTTGGCTCTCGGCACCAAAGACTGTTCAAAATGCAGGTTGTTTCTGGAGGCAACATGCAGAAATCGGAGTGCTGCTCTGGCAAGCAGAAGTGTCCAAACATGCAGTGAGGCCAGAACTGCCAGTGTGTTTAATGGGTGGATTAATGTATTTTCTTTGCTGGTATGTATCTTTCAGAACAGGTATTTGCCAGAGTTCATGAAAAGCCCCTCTGCATGCACCCCTGTGCACAGGCTCACCATGTAAAGGCTTACACTGCACTCCCTCAGTTGTGTGTGGCCCCCCTTTAGGGTCTCCTTGCCCACTGTTCTTGTAGAGAACCATTTACCTCCAGGGAGACAAAATTTCCAGGAGGCATCCATCTGGTGGAGGGAAGAATGGGTTTGCATGCCCATGTGCCTGTGTAGGAGTGGGGGATGTCAGCACGGGGTGGGAATATACAGGGTCCCCTCAACGCCTGTGTAGCGCTGCACCCATATAAAACTTATAACATATAATCTTTGTGTGGATCCAGGTCCTGGAAACACCTTCTCTGCTGGTGTTGTACCCCTGGGGATGGTACACTTTGTGGAGATGGACAGTCCTGCGTTTCAGTAAGGCTGAACTTAGTTAAGAAGGAAAGGAGAGAGATTGCAGGGTCCTGGCAGTGGGGGATGGCAGAATCAGGGAAGGCAATAGGGAAATGGGGGGCTGGGGAGGGGGTGGGAGTCGGGGTCCTGCTGGAAGCAGGGGGCAGAGGGAAGGTGCTGGTTGTGTAGAGCAGCTGGGAACCCTGTGATGTGGATACAAGGAGGGTGGAGAGTGATGCAAGGGCCTCCCCAGGCACACAGACCCCAGGGGCCAGGCAGAAATACCAGCATTTGCCTTTTCCCCCATCCCTGCCCCATCCCTCTGCCTCTCTTACTTCCAGTAGGATGGGAGAAATGATGTTTCTGGTGTTCCTTTAACTGGTCACCGTTGAGGTGTTCATTGCCCTCTGAGGTGTTGAAGGTCCAGACTACTATCTCACTGAACCATGTTCAAAAAATTACTCTGCTGTGTGCCAACCAGCCCAACATTGGAAATGCTGCTGTCTGCCCAGGGTGGCTGAGCTGGCAGCCGCTCTACTGCTCTGGGAGGCTGCAGAGTAGGGCTGCAAGCAGGAACCTCGCTCACCTTCCTCCTGCTCAAGATATTTGCTTTTATTGAAATACCTGTGCAAATGGGTCAGGTTGGGGAGTGCAGGCAGTGGAAAACTGCTACGATCCTTTTCCCTGCCCATTTCTCCAAGCATCAAGTTGTCTGGGGCATTTCCAGCCACACGGAGCAAGGAGGTGTACTCTCAGTGACAAAACATGAATACACGGGTCTCTGCAGTTCAGTAGCCTGCCTCTATGCTTTTTGTAAGCCAGTAATTTCTCACAATTCATCCACTTAAAGAAGCAGAAAACAGGCAGCATGCATAAACTTCTCTCCATGCTGTAGCAATTCAGTTAACTATAAACTCAGTAATGTAGAAATAGAATAGTAACGGAGAGCCATCTTTCTTCTGTGATGCCTTCAAGGGCCCACAGAAGGAGCAATGCAATTTTAAATCCTCTGAAATCAAGCCCTCAGAAGAAATGCAGCTATTTTGTTACATTTAAAAGAATTAAAAAAAATTTAAAAAAATTAAAAATAATTAAAAAAAAAGGAATTCTTCAAACCTTATTAGAAAAATAAATCTTTCTGAATAAGCTCTATCCTCTATTCCTTGCCTCCAGTGCCACAACCATATATTGTAAGGTGAGCCCTGCATTTTGATCCCCGAATTAAGAAAATTGCT
>VXBJ01000045.1:218700-314634 GCA_013400055.1 Nycticryphes semicollaris
AGGCAAGCAGCTTTTGCAGAAAAGAAAGCTGAGAACACAGTGATTTCAGAGCTGAGTTTGAACAGGTGCTTGGGGTACTGAAGATACAGAGGAGGACGTGTATCTCTAAAAAGACCAGGAGCCTGTCTCCCAGGCCTTATTCCACAAAAGGCATCCAAGAGGTGTTGCTCCCTGCAGCTGCTTGCTGCGCTCTCCAGATGATGGTTACCACCCCGCAGCTGGCCTGGCCAGCCCTTGTCTTCCCCACCCGAGCAAAGGAAGCTGCTGTAGGAGAGTCCTGTCTTCTAACCTGACCTGCCTCATTTGGATTGATGGTGAGCTCTCCTGCAGGTAGCTCAGTAAGCAGCTTCAAAAACCAGTAGCTTCTGTCAGAAGAGGTAGGGATATCTGAAGCCCTTGCCTTTTGTTAATCCAGCAACAACAAAAAAAAGAAGTTGCAGACAGGTTCTGGGTTTAACAGTCCTGCAAGGGATGCCCACGGTCCTCATGGCTCCCAGGACGCTGGAGATATGTGCCTCAAAGATGCATGTGCTGGGGAAGTTGCTCAGGCAAATGGGAAATGTTTCCTGCTGCTGCACCTACAGCCCTGCAACACTGTCCTGTGTGCTGAGATCACAGAATTATGGAGTTGTCACAGTTGGAAGGGACCTCTAGAGATCATCTACTCCAACTTCCCTGCTAAAGCAGGATTGCACAGAGCACATTACTCAGGATGGAATCCAGGTGGGTCTTGAAAGTCTCCAGAGAAGGGGACTCCACAACTCCGCTGGGGAGACTGTTCCAGGGCTCTGTCACCCTCACCCCAAAGTTTTTCCTCATATTTGAATGGAACTTCCTATGTTCCAGCTTGTGCCCATTGCCCCTCGTCCTGTCACTGGGAACCACTGAAAAGGGTCCAGCTCCATCCTCCTTCAACTCACCCTCCAGATACTTACTAGCATTAATAAGGTCTCCCCTCAGCCTTCTCTTCTCCAGGCTAAAGAGTCCCAGCTCTCTCAGTCTTTCCTCATAAGGGACATGCTCCAACCCATCAATCATCTTTGTTGCCTTATGCTGGACTCTCTCCAGTAGCTCCCTGTCTCTCTTGAACTGGGTAGCCCAGAACTGGACACAGTATTCCAGTTGTGGCCTCCCCAGGGCAGAATAGAGGGGGAGAATGACCTCCCCCGGATCCTTCTCCTCAGAAGTGCTTTCCAGCAGGTCCGCCCTTGACCTATATTGGTGCCCAGAATTCTTCCTCCCAGGGTGCAGGACCCTACACTTGCTCTTGTTGAATCTCATTGGGTTCGTCTCAGCCCAGCTCTCCAGCCTGCCCAAGTCATGCTGGATGGCAGCACAGCCCTCTGGAGTGTGAGCCAGGTCAGTGCTCGGACTTTGGTTTGCAAAATCCTAAAGGTTTCTGTTGCAACCCATTGTTGCAACCCATCTGAGTCCCATAGAGAAGTCCAGAAAAAAAGCAAGGTGAGAGGAAGGCTAAGTAGGGCATCTATTGGTGAGTTACAGCTACAGTCATATCTTGGTGTGTCCAGATCCTGGTTCAGTTTCTTTGTCTCCACTGGCAGTTCACTGAGGCAGAGCAGACTGAAGTGGCTTTAAACTCTCCATGGTGAGTTTATCTTAGGCTGGTGGTGGTTTCTGAGAGTCCCATAACATAAAGTAAAAGACATTTATGATCAGTGAGGAAAGTGTCTGGCATGTTTTGCTTCTATAATATACTTTCAGGGAGAAGAGAGGGGACCATCCTGATTCACACCAGTGTAAGAGAAGGAGGTGTCAGGCCTGCAGAGCCACATAAAATGATGCATTCCCCTCCTGAGTGAGCTAATAAAGTATGGAACCAAGCTGTGTCAGCTGCAAAGTTAAATATTGCACTCTACTCAGTGTTACAGCTCACTGATTGCTTTGGATGTTTGCTCTGGTGTGGTGGGGTGGTGGAGCTGCTGCTGACAGCCCAAACAATTTGTGATTTGTAAATAGTAGCTAGTGACACCCCTTGTGCATTGCACAGTGGTTCTGCATTCAGCCCCCGTGGTGTTTGCTGAGCTCCCCCCTCACTGTGTCTTCATCACAAGAGGAGCTTTCTGCCATTGAGAGGTCTTTGCCATGGACAGGTATAGATGTACGTGTACTCTACATCAATACTTAAATGCTTGATGGGATGCCATCAGAAGCTCACTTTACAGCATTGCATGGGAAAGTCTGTTGAGAAACCTGCAATTGCTAATTACAATTCATACCATCCAGCTGTTCTTGTCCAGCTATGCTGACAGTGATTTTGGGGGAAATTTTAAAGCTTCTGCTGCTCTAAAGTTAATTTATTTTGGTCTTCACAAAATTTATGCTTTGCAGTTTTCTTTTTTCTTCTTTTCTTTCAATATGCGAATACTTTTCATCATCTAGTAAAAAGCCAATTTACAAGAATGAGTGAGAAAATTGAAGCAAGTACTGATTTGCAAGTAATAAATTGAGTTAATTTGTGGTAAGTAATTGTTTGCTTTAATTTTGTTGTTCTGTTTGTTTCTTTTCACATGCTGGGGGGAAAGGAATTGGTGTTAATGTGAGGGATGCAGTTTGCAAGACTACTCTGCCTAGTTACAGCAAGTTTTGAGTAAACTCCCCTTTTAGCTTGTTTCATATTTCCAGGGCTAGACTTTCTGAAGGTTATAGGCTCAGGGGCATAAAATCAGGCTGATGCCTGCTAGAAGATACAAGAAATGAAAAAGAACAGATAAATGGAGTTCAAAAGAAAAGTGAGCATGGCCCTCTGCACGCCAGCTTTTTCCATCATCACATCTGCTCTGCTACAAAAGCAGTGTATACACATGATGACATGCAAGCAAGCAGTGTTCAGAAAATGGGTGATCAAGAACTTAGCAGCACTGTAGGAAACAGTGACAGCACAAGCAAATCTCCATGGAGTCAGTTGCTATGAAAAAGGTGGTTCCTAGGGACTAGACCTTAGTGCTTGGGCTGGTGTTTCAGAAGAGGTTTGCAACAACCTCACTTATATAGAATGGAAATCAACAGGCTGAAACAAGAGTCATCACAGAGACCCCATCTGTGGGATGGCAGGGCTGGTGTGTGCATGTTTCATGAGTTTCTATGCCGTAAACAGTTGTTGGAGAGTATGCAATTTCCTGCTGCAAGCTGTGCTATTGTTTCTAATCTGCAAAGCTTCAAAAAGTCTAAGAACAGTTTTACACACAAAAATTTCATTAGGAGGGACTAACCTTATTCTGCAGTGCCCAAGCACTTGGCCTTAGTGTCCTCCTTTCTCTAAACACTTCACTGTTCTGTGACTGGCCCTCATATTGAGACACTGTGAATGAAATCTTTGTGAGTTACAATTATCAATTTGCTGTTGTCTGCAAGGCAATTGGATTCCTGTCCCACATCTTTAGGATAAAAAGGGATAACCTTTTCTGCCCCTGCTCCAAGGGACAGACATAAACACATAAGCAAGGGCATGACAGAGAAAGGAGAAGGGGTGTTTCCCGTCTGATGTCCTCTGTTTCTCTTTCCCTGAGCACTGTGAGGAGAAGCTGTAGGGAGGATGTAGGTGTGGACCTGGCTGCTTGGATCTGGCAGGAACAAACAGATGTGGGGGACAACTTGGGTGTTCCTCAGTGCCTCAACAGCTGATCTTAGAGACCTGATCATGTCTTGAAACTGCCATGGCCATAAACAACAAAGTTAAGCCAGTACTCAGGGCTGGAGGAATTTCACCCTGGATTTGCAAGGGATACTGTTTGTGATGACCCTTTCTGAAGGAGAGCATCGATGGTGGGGTTTGCTGCAGTCACATGGCTTCTTAATCACAAGGTTTTACACAGCGAGCATTAGGACTGGAGTCGTGGTACAAGGAATTTCAGCCAAAGCCCTGAATTTTTATCACTCCAGGCAGGCAGAGGAGTTGTCTCTTTTCCTAAATGATATTTAAAGATTTCTGCAGCTGAATATCATTATCAACGATAACATTTTGAATGAATAGCCCTACACATATATTCCATGGCTGCAATGTGAGTAATTGTGAACACTCCTCAATCTTCCTCTTCCCACTTCCCTCTCCCCTCTCAACCTAAGCACAAGCACTCATTTCAGGGCTAAAGATATACTCTTAGATCACTTCTGACATTTCTTTGTTGTTGCCTAATGAAGGCTGGGTGATGGGCTACAGGCAAGTTTTACATAAGCCCTTGCTGAGATGTCATAAGATCGGAAGTAGGCAGCAGTTGCAAAGTGTTAGTATTTGTTTCTGGAGTTTATTTATCTGCAAGTTTGAATGTCTGCATGGTGCTTTGTCCTTTGTCCTTCCTCACCTTGATTTTATGAGTCCCAGTGAAATGTCATGGTCCTGAGGACTGTGGGGTTCAAAGAGCAGCCATGCTGCCATGCCCACTGAGCTAACAAGGGGCCTCTGTGCACCCTTGTTTGGAGAGGGATGTCCCACCAGTGACATGTCAGCTGCTTCTCCTGGCTCTCCCAAATATTTCCAAACACTTTTTCACTCTGCTTCTTTCATTAATTGGAGTATTTGTTTTTTAAGCTTGTTGAGAAAGCCAAATCGACTCACGCCTGGTTAACAAAGCCTGAAATAATTGTGATTAAGTCATAGCAGTGCTGAAGGGGGAGACCAGCCACACAGACCAGGCTAGTTTCCCAGCCCTGCTGAGCTTACTTATTCCTTACTGGGTTTATCCAGGTGTCAAGGAAAGACTTGAATGGCAGCCAGAGGCTGGAAGTGTGCCCCCTTGCTGCCTAATAGTCAGGTCTTTCGTCCTCCATTTGTAACCTGGGCTACTAGAGGGATTTACAGACTGACAGGGATGAACTGGTTTTCTCGTAAAGGGTTTGGAAAAGCTTGCTTTGCTGTGTTTTCCTTATCCTAAAAGGAATGAAAGTGGATCAGCTGGGGGCTTCCTATGATCAGCTGTAGATTAGGAAGGAAGGATACTTCTGCTCTTTGAAGATTAGGTATGTCAGTGAAATGCTGTAAATCCAGGAGAAATGACGTATACTTGCTTTAGTGATTAAGTAGAGAAAACACTATTAATGACTGTGACCACCCAGACTACAGCTACTTTTTACTTTGCTTATTGCATAAGATCCCTTATTAAGAAATAAGATAAACCTGACTTTTTCATTGCAGAAGTGCTTTGGGTGTATTCTGCTATTCAGAAAGCCTGGTTGCATTGATTATTCTTCAGGATTAGAGGCAGCTGAGGCATATCATCTTCATTAAAGACCTTTGGGATTTACAGCTGAGAGGTCATATGCTGACCATCCTTAGACCTGACTGTTCCCACTGAACTCACTAGATAAAGTACAATTCCAGATTTTGCAGAGGGAGGAATTAGGGAAAAGTCTTTAGATTATTGAGCAGATTCTGTGTGTGGGTCTTATTTGGAGAAATTAATTTTATGAGGCCAGAAGTATGGGCCTGGGTATGGATTGTTAGCAGTACTAACTTAAAATCCGTTGCACATGGTTGTAAAGGGAGGGTGTTTGCAAATCCATGTTGACTTTGCAGGAGGACTTCAGGGAGATTACTGTTGTAGTGGTTTTCTTATGCGTGTGCTGGGTTTATTCTATGTTGCTAGCATGGTAAATGGTTAGAGGGCACTTTATCGGCAGAGCCGGTAAGAGCTAACATTGTGGGACCTCCCCATGTTTTGCTGCTCCACGGTAATTCTCCATAGTGGGTTGGATGAGGAAAAGCAATTAGGAACAACTGTGCCTGCTTTGCAGTAAGAACCCTTATTAGAAACTGTTTTGGTGTTGTATTCCCCTGTGCTAACTTTCTGGTTGTTGGCTGCGCTTTTCCTTATCTGTTGCTAAAGCACCTACTAATAGTGCATGTTGGTTATAATACGGGATGTGGTAATAAAACAAGCTGCAAGAACAAAGCCTGAAATATGGGATTGCTGTTCAACTGGAAATGTGAAACTGAGATGCTGCTTCTCCTCAGGGTCACAGCAAATCAACGGAGATTTGGATGGGTAGCAGCAACCAGTACACAGAGCCAGTGAGTATTTGCATGCCACTCTGCGCTGCATAAGCAGACAGGAGGCCTAAATTAACTTGAGGAAGACTCAATTCTGCTAAATACTGCTGCAGGCCAGAAGCTGATTGAGCTTTGCTCTTTAGTTGTGTGTTGGGATCTCAAGGTTTTGAGCTCTACCTGCAGGCTGACCCTAGTGCTAGCCTCGTCTTCTCTTACAGCCCTATAAGAGGGAGTCACTTTTCCCACAGTTTCTGAGCCCATGTACTCCACCTTGTAAAATGTCTGACTTCTCTCAGAAGTTTAAATGTTTAAGACCTTGTGAATTTAGCCAAGGTCTAGAAGTGCCATTTGTCTCCCAAAGAAAAGATAGCCAGTTCAAGCAGTACTGTAGCTCACCAAATAGGCAACAGCTCTTAGTCTCACCTGCACTTTCTGCAAACCCATGAAAGTAATTTGCAGGGAGAATATACCATCCCTCGTCTCTGGCCCTTGAAAATGTTTGCATGCCTCAGCTGGATTTTGTCATCCCAAGAGAAAGTGAAATATGGGATAAGCATAGCATTTTTTCTGTCCTGGCAGCCCATTTTCTTTGTCCTTTTATATGGACAACCCAAACCTTCCTGAGTTTGCCAGTGTTCTTGTGCTTTGATAGTCAGGCAGTGATTAGTGGCTTTCATGATGCTCTGCTTTCCCTCCTTTAGACTCCCTATCTGTGCCATCATATTGTTAGATTATCTTTCCAAGAATGAAAGATGCTATATGTTCTTGAAAATACACAAAGAATAAGGCATATCAGCTTTCCAAAAGTGAATGTTTTCCCTTGCCATAAGTCCAAGGATGGGGAATGGTCTGATAATAGGTTCCCCAAACTGTGGGGAGATATAGGTCTCATCTCTGGAGCTAGGAATTAAATCCCAAATTCTTGAGCTGGTCCTTTGCCCGGATTGATTTTTTTTTTTATTTTTTTTTTTTTCTTATAGGACACATGATAATGCTGCTGTACTTGACTGCCTTTCAGCAAAGGAAGCTGAGGGCTAGATTGTCAGGTAACACAGTATCAGTCAAGGATTAGCTAAAACCCATTTTCCATTCCCTTTAAATCCATATACAGGCCACATGTTATCCCAGGGACTGGCTCACTTGTTCTCAGGTAAGTTAGTTTTGTTCATTTCATACAGCAGTTTACCAGTGGTGCAAAGCATGCACTGAGGTCACCAAGTTTCTCCCACTTCTCTGTATGAACATTATATGATATGAATCCATTTGAAACTTATCTTTTACACTTGGTAAGGCTTTGCCAGATCGCATCACCAAGAGATGCTCGTGCTCTCGTTTGGGCTTCATGCTTCCTTTTGCAAATATTGTGGTGGCTGTGACACACATAGGGACCTCCTGCTTGGGCAGCTTGTGCTAACCCTGTGCTGGACCTGGGCCACCTCCAGGGCCATCCCAGCTTTGCTCAAGTGGTGGGTCTTGCCAGCAGTCAGGCTGGCTGGTGTGCAGTGTCAAAGGCTACTGGAGGCTGCCAAACACCAGCCAGGGAGGGCATTTATTGCAGTGATTTCTGTAAGTTTACTTTACTCCTGTTTGCTAAGTTACATTCTATTACATAATTAAATGCTATGTATTTGTTATCCCAAGGGCTTTTGTCTCATGCAATGAGCATAAAAGGCAGTGATTATTGGCACAGAGAGCTGGTAGACAGCTCCTTTTTTTTTTTGTTTGTTTTTTTTTTTTATTTTTATCATTTCTGCATCAGCAGTGGGATTATTACTTTTCATTCAGGAATTTTCTTATTGTTCTTTGTTCTTACTATATTACTACTGTGACATCCTTTGAATCTTAAATTTATTCCTAAGTTTCTCCTGCATATCAAGAAGGACACATTCTTGCTTCCCTTTTAAGATGAGTTATTGTTATATAGGCAGATTACAAAAAAGAACGAACTCAACCCCAAAACCACACTTTCAGAAATATGTATTAAATACATATTTGCATACTTGAAGCTGTGTTAAAACTATAGGCCCAGACGACAAGCTTCTGTTCTCTCCTGCAGTCTATGCAATCACTTAGCTACCTCTTTTAATCTGAATGTGGGTGTATGAAATTTTATGGATTTTCCATACACAAAGCTTCTTGCAGGATCTCTGTATATGTGTATTTAGTAGTACTTTACTCTGTTCTGCTGTGGAGAAGTTCCTGTTTTCAGCTTTTGGTCTTCTTGACCTGGAATCACCTAATTGTCATCTCCCAGAAAGTAGGAATATGTACTGACCATGAGGACCTTGGAGATATATTTTTTTTCCATTGCGCAGTGTTACCTTTTTTTATTCCTAGATCATCAGTGCAGGAAGGGATTGGAGGCCAGATATTGTGGAGTTGTTGCTGCAGACTGGAATTGGGCACTTCAGACCACATACTAGATACATACCCCGTTTGACACTGCAGGCACCTCCACTTTGGTCTGCAGAGTTCCTGAGGTGCTTGCAAAATTCCCTTGCATTTGTTGATGTACTGAGAAGGTGCAGAGACCAAGCCTTTAGCAATTTGGGAAGTAGGCAGAAGGGGACACAGGGCACTGCAAGAGAACCTGGTTTGCCAGGTTGGCTTATCTCCAGGATAGTGGAAAATAGGGATGTGGTAGTGTTAACCACCTTTTTCATTATTGCCCAGGGCAGCAGGAGAACAACATTCTTGTCCTGCCTTACCCTCACAAAGGAATTTTGTCTCCTCTCTCTCCTGAGGAAAGTGCCAAACCATAGGTCATGCTTGAATGGGCACACCCTGCATCTCTCTTATCAGGCTGTGCAGCAAAGAATGAAGTATTTATAGGGGTGGAGAGAGCCTGCAAGGGGGTGAAAGCCTGAGTAGTTCATATGGTAATAAAGTCCCTGTCTTAAGAGGGATGGAGGGGGATTTCCTGTTTTCTGGTCTCTGCTGCAAGAAATACTTTTACATGACTCAGTAGATGAAAAAGAATAATAGCACTGAGAACAGGGACTGGACTGCAGTGTGCTATCCCACTCCCTCCAAGTACACACTCAGGTTATTCATGTTACCATTAGAAATGTCAAAGCTATTAAGAAATGTCACTATGCATTTCAATGTGCTGACACCCTAAAGGATTTTCAACTTGGCAAAAAGACCAGCAGGGGAAATGTGAACCCCAAAGGTTTTCTTGCCATAAATAAATTATAACTATATTCCCACCCCCTGCCCCAAACCAGGAAAGGCTATTTTCAAATGTGAAAATTGAACAGAAATAATTGTGTGCTAACTTGATTGCTTGAACTGTGAAGCCCAAGTGAAAGGGTTGTGTCAGTGACAGGGGTGTTGGTAATCCATCTGCAAGGCGAAATTGTGCATGTGACTGTTAATAACTGCACTTCATGATTAATAATTGTAGTGATTATGGTATAATACTCATATGTTGATAATTATGAATAATATTGATAATTAGAAATAATCAAGAAAGCTGATGAGATTTTGATACATATGTAAATACATGAATAGTGTGATCATTAAGAACTCACCTGCTGTGTGCACTAATCAATAGATAATCAAAATGTTTGGGAGATGTTTGGAAATCAATACGTAGAGTAGCAAAAGGCATATTTTAAGGGGTGGCTTAAGGGCTTCCAGCTTTTTGCAGAGTGATTTGACTATGCTCAAGCATATCAATTTTGCCAGAGTTCTTTAATGACATCAACAGGACTGTGCATTCAGAAATGGCTAATCAACAGTTACCAAGGTTTTTTCCACTGGATTTTTGCAATTAGGGTAAAAAAGATCTAAACTTTGCCTCAATTCCTGCTGAAACAAGACAGCAAATGTTGAGAGCATCCTTTGGAAATAGTGAGATTGCTTGGCCCACTGCCTTCTGCCAGATGATCCTGCTTTAGTGTGTCATACATGAAACCAACCCCAACAATTACAAAATCTCACAGTAATATGAAGGGCTGAGAAAGAGAGACAGAAGGAGCCTACATGCCAGAATTTCTATGCCAAAATGAGGAAAATCTGAATAGTGTTCTCCTACCTCATGACAAGAGACCGACTGGATACCAGCAATAGTTATATGATTTCATTTGTAAAGGCTGGCACCAAGCCATTCAATAAAAATCACATTGAAAAAGGTCCCTGGTGGCAGAGGCAGTGGAAGAACCAGGTCTTATTAGTAAGCCCACACTACCTGCCTGCCATGTGCCTTCACACAAGGTAGAGCAGCAGCACTAGGATAGGATGTCCTGTCTCTTGGAGATATGACATGTAGCCCTGCCTTTGGCACACCCATTGTATTTTTTGCATTAGAAAAATGTAAAAATCTAGTGTTTCTGAAGAGTAAGCATTGGGAGCAAGTAGTTCTTTGCTTCATCAAGGTGAGTGGCACCTCCCTTGAAAGACTGTCTCAGATGACAAGCATTCAAAGCTGCAGTTTTCCAGGTAAGCATCCTTATCAGGATGGTCAGGACAACAGTCTTCTCACATCTCTTCTGCTAAAACTCATCCACTGGAAAGGAAAATCGAAGGCTGTGGGAAGCAGCAAGATTATGGGGAGGAGTAATTTGCCTCCAGGGATCTCTACGCTGTTTGTACTGTACTTCATTCTCACTAAGTAAAAAGCAAAAGACCCCATCATCTCCCTTCAGCATATCTACACTGTCTCATTCCTTGCTGACTGTCTAAAGCTCCTGAGCTCCTTGCTCCTTGCTGACTGGCAGCATAGGCTCAGCAGACAGAGTCCATCTGTGGAGGCAGCAGCAGGGGCCAGCCTTGTCCCTGCACTTGTGGACAGGGGGAGGAAATGCAGGACACAGGGGAAGTGTTTTACAAATTAATTTGTGTCGATTTGCACGCTTGAAGTTCTGAAGCACGTTCCCTTACCTGCACTTGAGCAGTAAAGGATCCTGGACCTTTTTTCTGCCTACAGCCACTTGCTGATGTCTTGAGTACAGCTTCAGGACATTGATGCTTTTGGGCTGGAAACTTTTAACTTGAGTAACTTCACTGACAAATGTATTCCTGCTGTTACTGGACCTGGAACACAGGTTCGTGCCTGCAAAGGCATTCATCCTCTTCCCCTGAGTAACTTGCAAAACCAGATATTCTGCTCTACAGTTATGCAGTCCCATATGGTATTACCATATATTCACAAAGGACTGTAGCTGTAGGCTTTTCAGGAGGGAAGCCTGCTGCAGTCCAGTCAAAGCTTTTTCTGTGTTGGTTCTTTCCAGTTGTCTCTCAGCAGGTATGCATCCTTTGACTCCTGGCCCCTTGCTCCCCTGTTTATCTCATTCTTCCACTCCTGTATTTTCCCTCTACTCTGCTCCTATTCTAGTTCATTTTTACTACTCCCACTTCTTCCTCCAGTCTAACTTCACAGTACATACTCAATGGCATATAAACCAGTAGAGATTTCAGGTGGAATTTGAGGGTGCTCTTGGAAAGGGTCTTGTTGCTCTGCCTTCTCCATTGACCACCTTCTATGTCAGAGTCTGAATCCTGTGGATCAGCAGTATTGCTGTGATGCAGCAGGGCAAGAATTTTCCCTAGTTATCTGTAAATTACCAGAAATACAGATTGAAAACTAGTCTGGAGTCTATGGCCATGGAGCCTCTACAGGCTGGTGCCTGGCACCAGTGGCTCCATGTACCTCCGAGTGCGATACAAGGCACTCTTCTTTCTTTGGAGGAAAGCCCAAACTCTGAGCAGTGAGAAGGTTCAGCCCAGCAGGGTTACCAAGCTGGATTTTGTGCTACACTTAGAAGCTTTCAAAACTGGGCCCTAGGTATGGCTAGCCCAGCCCAGCTTCATCCAGCCGGGACAGGATTTTGCCCTGAATGATTTCATCTATTTCTGCACCTATGGCATGCACTTTTATCTGGAAGAAAAGTGTTTACTTATTTGCTTTTCATTATTTATGGTAATGAAATAGCACCCATATCCCAAGATTTTCCACAAAAATGAATACTCTACAAGAGTTCAGATCTGTGGCCATGAAAGAAAACACAGTTCCCCACTGTTGCTTATAATGTTTATTTGTTTTTAACTTCAAAACACAGGTGATTATTCTCAAAACAAATAGAGTCATGGGGGAAATGAAGGTGGATGCTCTTTGTAACTTTCCCAAGAAACACATCTGGAAAAGTATACTTTGCAAAACAACTACATTTTAGCAAACCCAGACAGTGAGATTCCAAAAAGTCATAAATAGCAGTAAGGTTAGCAACCAAGGTTTTTGGGTTTAACTTGCAAACGGCACTAAATGAACCCACAATTTCCATAGCTTATATAGAGATATTTGTGCAGAAGTCTCTGTTAATTAGGTAGTTGATTTCCAAGATAGGGAATTATGAAGATATACCTCCTCCCTTTCAATCTGTAAAATAAACTTGGTGGAAAAACTGGATATATTAACATCTGATAGTCTTGCTACTCATTTAAGCTTAGAGTTAACTATTTAAATCACTATAATTAATTGCTACTTAGTAACATTTACCTAACAGTCATTTTTTACCCACAGGCAGGTACAAAAACTTTCTTTAGAAGCAACAGTGAAGTGTTGGAGTATTTTGTAAATAGCTCTGATGGCACACTTCATCAGTACTCTCAAAACTGTAGTGTCATTTTTGGTTTCATTGCCTTGTACAACATCTCTTGCTCCACCTTAATAGTAGAAAAACAACCAGTCTGGAGAGAGATCAGAAAAATTAACGGCAAGCTTTCCTGAATCTGAATGCTACAGCCAGGCCCTGCTCACCGGGAGTTTCAGGGAAGGTGGAAATAATTCTGCAGACCAACCAGGACAAGTGTGAAGCCACTGTTCAGACAGCAGCGAACAGCAAATGCCAGGATCCACAAGTCCTAGCACCTGCATAGACACAGGCAGAGTTAGGCACAGGCAGGCACAGGGCTCAGGAGCCCCATGATGGGCACCCATCGGTGCTCCGTGGGGAGCACATGGCTTTGCCTACTGACTCCCAGCTGCTGGAGCTGTAGCAGCTCCACAGCCGTCTCAGCAGGGTCCATCTTACCCACAGCACCACGGAGCTAAAATGATCCTCCATGGCTTTTTTGCTCAAGAGAAAAAAATATATTTGGAAATGTAATCTCCTAATTAATAAAATTTGGATAGGAATATATTAGTTATTTTTGTTAGTTAATGCCTGCTCTTCACAAGTCTGTCTTGCATTTCCTGCACGCATGTGAAAATCAAATGTTTCTGGCACTGGGTGTGCTGCCCACAATGTAATGTGCTTCATAGCTTTTTGTACCTACATAGAAGGAAAATATCACTTTACCATCTGATTTGCTTGAGTTGTGTAGTCATCAGTGCTATTGCAAGAAACAGATGGATTGGGAATTAGGAAATCACTCAAGTGCTGATCTGAAGAGGGTCTTCTTGAACACAAAGCAGGTGCATGTGTTAAGTGGCCACAAAACCTACAGTCTATCGCATTCAATATCAGGGTTGTTAGATGGTGTATCAAGAATACCAAAACACACTTCCTTGTTTGCTGGAGGTGGGGTATTGGTTGGACTTCCCACCCCAGAATCAGGGCTTGGTGCAGGGTGCATTTCTCCTGCATATTTCTCTTCTTTCTGAGAAGGCTCTTGTTTTTGCTTGAGGTTTTTGAAACGTTTGAGCTTCACAGGGTCCTTGACTTCCTTGGCACAATGGAACAAGATGAAAATGTCCCTCCGAAATTTGGAGCTCATTCCAAAGTAGATAATGGGGTTGTAGAAGCTGGCAGACTTAGCAAACAAACTGGCAAGGATGCTGGTAAGATTGGGCACAGGGTGACCATAGGCAGACCATATAGAGATGACAGCGTATGGTGACCATGCAATAATGAAGGCTGTACAAATGACAATGGAAACCTAAAAGACAGAAGAAGTATGGTCTTAAATCTATTAATAAATCTTAATTCCACATCAGGGAAGCTGCTTTGACACTTGGCTGGAAGGGAAACATTGGATTGTTCTGAGATTGTTCTGCTCACAGCAGAGTACAGGCAAGCAAAAGGTTAGCACTGAGAAGCGATATATCTTATTTTGGCATGGTGGTGTGCTTGAGCAATGCCTCATCTAAAGGAATGAAAATAGCTACAGTCCCCTGTATGTTTATATGAATTAAGAAGTTTTCTGGTAGACTTAAGTCAACAGTACCTAAATTGAGCTCTCCACTGTAACTTCTGTGTATGCTGAGAAGTAATGTAACTTCTGAAAGAAAAGAACTTATGCCAACCCAAACTTTTGGTTTTGTATGGTATAACCCACTCCGATTATATTTAGATTATTTTTCACATGTGATGTAGCACCAATATTAACCAACTTATGGGGGCAGGAGTTTTAAACAATCCTCATATTCTTTGCTGAGTTCAGACTCTGTAACTAGAGATTCTAGAAAAATGAAAGGTGACTGATTCATTTTGTTCTCTTCTGTTCTAGTTGGGACCAATTTTTGGAAAGACAGATTTCACTGCAATAAATCCTACCCAATGAGAAAACCAAACTCACCCTGGTGACGTCCCGTTCCATTCTCCTCTGTCTGTCTGTGGGATCCCCCAGTCCTGTTAATGCATGGCTTAGCTTGACAGTGTTGATAATTGACACATATGAGAAGACCATGACTGACACAGGTAGGAAAAAACAGCAGATAAAAATGGAGACAATGTAGGACTTGTAGATTGTAGAGAAGTTAGCTTTTGCCCAGTCTATCTCACATGTGCCATACATGCGATCTGGAAAGCAAAAATAAGTTGGTTAGCATTTTTAGAACATTTATCTACTCTTGAGTTATTAATTTATCTGTTCAAATGCTGCATTATTCTTCTTCTAAGCACTAAAAAATGGATTGATTAATTGTTCTGATTTAATGAGTTGTGACATAAATTTCCTACATAAACAATTTTTCAAGACCAGCTAGATTGTAACAAGTTTTAATGTGTATTACCATTCTGTCCAGTTAAGATTTCCAGTGTACATCCATAACACACAAACTGTCATTTCTGAATAGGAAATTGTTATACCTTACTAGAAAGAAAAAGAGGGCATTCACTCAGTAGGTTTGAGATTTTTGTGTATTATCTACTCTTATTTGTCATAATCTTCTACACAGTAATTTCCTAAAATGAGCACTGTAACAGCATAACAAGCAATTGTAAAGACACAATATGCCAGATGTAAAAAGTCACTAACATAGCAAAGTAGGAAATAAAAATATAGAGGGGTTTTTAATAGAAACAAAAAAACAATTAAATATTTACTGTAGTGAGCGCCATGAAAGCAAATTGATATAGCTAATAATAACGATTATGGGAAGGTGAGACATACAAGTACTTCGATATGAGACATTTTATTAAATGGGAAGCACACAGTTCTGCAACTACAAAAGACCTGGAGGCTCTTAAAAATTAAGTTGGGCAGATTGCAGGATCCTCAGCCAATGGGATTTACAAAAGGACACTTGCTGATCAGGTATTTGAGGGAAAGGCAGTGGGAATAAGGCACAGTCTCTGTGTAACTAGTTTTATTAACAACAGTTGACTTCTTTACACCATCTTGCTTGCAAATGTGTCCTGATATAAATCTTGACTTTGATAGCATTAGAGATTTTGTATAGATTATGAATTGTTGATTTTTCTTTTTACGTGGAAAGGGCATTTTTTTCTGGCAGCTATGGCAGCAAATTGAATTATAAATAAATGAAGCATGAAGCAAAATTCTGTAATTTGAGTATTAACAAGCCCTGGAGACACAATACAGGTGAAGACTGCATGATTTAGCAACATCTCTCTCTCTGACAGCCAGTGATAAGTCTGAAGAAAAAAAAATTTAATTCCTCACAGGTGGCAGAAGGTTTAGACAGGATGAATTAACGAAGCAAAAGATTTAAATCTCTTTTATGATTCTCATCAAAAAGAGTTCGGTATTTTTAACACCAAAAGTTCTACTGTCTGGATGTGTTCAGTAATAGAAACATATTTTTGTCTCCTTCACCTTTTTCTTGAGCAGACCCCACGATTGAAAAAGATAACTATAAAATCTGGCTTCATATCAGGTTTCTGCATTGTGAAAACTTTTGACCGAAAAAAGAAAGCAGCTTCCAGATTACATGAATTCTGACATGACAGTCAGAATTCAGAGCTGTCTTTCCCCTCTCTGCAGAGATACTGGTAAGTGGCATTTCCAAAACTCAATGGGGACCCATGCAGCTGCTGTGTAGAAGCGAGAGGACCAAGGCAGCCAGGTGTAATGTGCTGTGGTCTGCTGGCACCCGCTGCCTGCTCCCAGACTTGCCATTGCTGTGATCCCAGCACTCCACAGGGCACCTCAGTGGAAATGTTTTTAGAATCAGATAACCCAGGAACCTGAAACCATTGTGATTCTCAGTAGGGAAAAGTGATCTTGAAGACCACTGTCAAGGAATTGAACCCAAAGTACAAACAGGATGACTGTTTGGAGCACTTGGATGCCCTGACATGGCAGTGATGTCCAGGAATTCCTGGCTCCAGTTTAAGGCCAAAAAGGGACCTCAGAAATACTCCCACAAATGAAAACTAGTAAGATTAATGTAAAAAGAAAACAGATCACCAGAAGATATACAGAAAATAACCAGTCCAACCCCACCAAATTTTTGATATATCCAGGGTACAAAAACATAACATGAAATTAGAACAGGGACACTGCATACTAGAGATGAAATGGAAATGGATGCTTTTCTCACACCCATACTTCAAGGGTCCAGAGATACCTCAATGTGTATGTATTCAACTATTAATAGGATATATTCATGTAGCTTCTTTTATAAGTCTTCATAGATTTAATGACTTTTCAAAGGATGCAGATGCCTATATAATAAAGGCAGATAACTGCTGGACAATTTCAGTCACAAGATTTCAGTTGTTAGGACTCCTTTATCATTATCATTTGTTCCCATGGGTTTAGTTTTGTTGAATTTTTAGAGACTTAATTTGAGACAATTTCTCCACCTTCTTCCCAGGAAGAAATTTCCTGGTGTGGGAATATCCCTTACCCCACCACAGGTAAGCCATCCCTTACCACAGTGTTCATGTTCAATTTTTTCCCTCTTTTTCCCACCTCCTTTTTCGCTGTGGCCTTATCTTGCAGCCTAATCACTTCTGACATCTTTTTCTTCTTCTGCTATGTTAGTTTTCATATTTTCAACAAACTGTTTCACCAGATCTTTCTGGCTTGTCTTATTATAGTTTCAAGTTTAACTTGCTGGAACTTGTGTTATTTTCTAGCTTTCTAATCTTGACAGTTTTTGAAGGATGTCTTTTAATAGTTTCCTTTATCTCATTGCTTAACCATGCCAAATATTTCTGGCCTCTCTCTTTTCATAGGTAATACGCACTTGGTCCAAGTTTTTCCTGAGAAATCTTAAAAAAAAATCTCTTTATAGCTGATACCAAAGCAGGCAACGCTGCACAAACGTCATGCATGATGAATGATCTTCTCACTTCCAACGATAATCAGTCTGGTTTATCACAGAGAGCAAGAAAGAAAGGTAAGTATCTTTGTTCATTTAAGTGCAGAGGTGCCAAACAAGTGCAACTGAAAGATACCTGTTACCTGTATAACTGCCCCAGCCAAGTAATGGAGCTGCTGACCAGAAGAAAGCTGCTATCCAAATGAGAACCAAAGCCACTGTCATACTGTTGTTGCTGATGCAGTGACCTGCAATAGCATGGTTTAGTCAGAAAATAATATCTACAAAAGCAAACATATCGCTGAAATCTAAACACACTCCTGTACTAACAGCTAATAAGGAAAATACAGCTATTTAAAAAACTATTAAGACTAAAAGATGCATATTCATAAGAATAGCTTAAATTTGAAAGCATCTGTCAAGCTTGTATTCAAGACCATTTGTGAACTGTGAAAATTAATGGCATTTAATCAGGAGGCAATGTGTTTGTTGAGCACTGCAAAGTTGGCATATTTTACATTTGACTTATGTTTTGCACTTTTGTAAAGAGCAGGAAATGGTTGTATTTAAAGTTTTACACAGAAACAAACACGGTAAGTCTAAATTATCTTATTTGTGTCAGGGTTTTCCCTGTTAAAGTGGAGAATATACATTAGATGCTAAAACTACATTAGCCATTCAATACAAATTATTTAATCTGTTCTGCTGTTGCCATCCTTTGTGGTTATTTCTTTGCTTACATGGGAAATATTTAGGCATCTATCAATCTCTGTTCCTCAACATTTCTATAAAGTTATACCATATATGTGCTCAGATTTCCTCAGGAAGCAAACACAAATTAGAAGAACATGTGATATAGCTTTGCAAAACAGAAATGTGGGTTTTAAATATGACTTAATAATTTGCAATGAATATAAGATAAAAAATACCTCACAAGCCAAATTCTAGAAGCTCCAACAGCAGTTTGTGTTGAAAATTAACTTCAACAAGTCTACCATTACAGCAAACTGCAGAAGAACTTCCTGTGGGAAAAAAAGACCACCCTGCAGAAGTTTTTTTCACAGCTAATACTCCTCATGCTATTAGAGAGAAAAACTCATATGATGTATTCAGTGTATTTGTCCATGCTTTACCTGCGGACACTAGTAAGTTCCCGTCTGTAAGATGATTCAAACCAGTTACAACACAGGAATGAAAATTATTAATACATTGTCTAAGGATAGGTGAAAGGAAGATTAGGGAGAACTTATGGAAGGTATGGGAATCAAGAAGAGAGACTACATAAGGTTCTCAGTGGAAGTCAAAGTTTTCAGAAGACAGGAAGTTCAGCATGAATGGTAAGGAAAGGTTTCCACTGATTGTGCGAAAGGGAGTGCCTGGGGTGAGTGTGGTGATGTAAAGAGGCATAAAGGGGTAGACGATGGCAAGTCACAGGAAACATGTAAAAGATTTCAGACCAGATTTGTATGGTGTGACACTCGTATGCCTTTAGAGAAGCATTTATATCAAAGGTTAATAAAAATTAAATTAAAAAACCCCAGAGAGTGGTTATTAAAAGGTTTCTAGCACTGGAGAGAGTAATGAACAGTGGTTGTTTGATATTCAGTTACAGATGAACAGGGCAATAGAGAAGGAAGAAGTGTGGGTGTGAGATTGTGGTGATGATGCTTTGCAGATGTGGGAGACAGGCAGGATACAGGGACTATCTGGGTAGAGTCAGGTCATAGTAATTTCTGGGGATGATAGGAGTAATTTTCATCTCCTGTGGTGTAAAACTGTCCAGGGGGGGGATGGGAGGCTGTGCAGTGCTACAAAAGCTGGAGGCAAGTTGCCATCTAAAGCAGTTCTTGATGCCTGCTGTGTAAAAACCCTGGCAGAACACCCTGAAGAGTGAAAACGTTTGCATGTAGGGCAGCCTTCTGAACCAAGGATCTTATTAGCAATTGGAAAATCTGCAAACATCACCTCATAGGCGCTGCAATTTGCTGCTTATGGTGAGATCTGGACTTGCATCACTTGGGAGTTGTTTAAGTTGCATTTTGAAGAACACAGAGGGTCAGCAGGGCCTGTGGTATCTTTGGCACAAAAGTGTATTTAACCCATGGTGAAAAAAGTGTACTAGTAATAATTTGGCTTTTATTGGGGTTAGCTCTGAAACCCTATTCAAACATGTTTGTAATGTAAAGGACTACATTATGTTCTGGTTTCCAATGCATCTAATTTATATTTCATACAGCCTGTGACAGGAAGAAATGGTTCAATGAAGGCAGAGCTGGACTTGCCTTTATTCCTTACCTCTCTCAGGATGGCAGCCCTTGATGTAGCGAGTCACACTGATTACTGTAAGGGTATTAATGCTAGCCAGGCCAAAGAGAAGCGTCAGGAAGCCATCAACCTGAAAAACAAAGCAGTGATGTTCTCTTACTGCAGAGAGCTCAAGGGGAAAAGAACCACAGAAATTGCTCCTGTTGTTTTTATGTTAATGCTCTCAAAAGTTTTACCAGAAACCCAACGAGTCAGGAAATATAAAATGTCTGGGGCAGTATTCGTCTATAGGATCAGTAAGCAAGTAAATTATATAAGTGCTTTGTCATGTACACAAAATAAACAAGCAAGCACACACACACATCTATGGTTCCCCAAAATGATTTGTCAAATGAAGGAGAAAAAGGTTGAACTGAAAAGAAGAAAAGCCCTGAATAGGCAAAAATGCACTGGATGCAGCCTGCCCCACTTAGGCAGAACAAATGTGGAAACTGAACCAGTGAAATTCAGGCCAAAGAGGGAAGAACGTAGGAAACAGTGGGCCTTGGCTGAATGAGAAAAGCGTTTTAAAAAAATAAATAAAATCGTCCAAGTCTAAATCATTACGGTAGTCTGAGTCTCCATGTTGGTGCTACTGATTGCCTGCTATTATTAAGACCTGATCCTCCCACCTCTGACTGACGCAGGCAGATCCGTACGGCTGTGCGGCCTCCCACTGACGTCAGTGTCTCAGCAATAGACGCACAGGACAGTGACAACTCTGCAAGCTTCACTTATGGGTATAGGAAGGAAGTTGCTGCTGACTGTGGTGGAGAGGGATGTAGCCATCTGCTAGGGAGCACTATAGGACTGGGAAATGATCCAGGCAAAATGCTGAAGGCAGTCCTTTTTTTTAAAGCTTGCAATGGTGAACCAAGCCAGCCAGGGTGGAGGAGCTCTTGGAGGTGCCAGTTTTACACCAAGTGAAGCAGGACTATTCAGCAAGTGTCTCTGGACTGTAACTTGGCATTCAAGTGGTAAAATTATCGGTGGAAAGGCACATCATTATTCTACAGGAACAAACTCTGCCTTTGTGTGAATGGGCACAACTCCCGTGGAATTCAGTTTATCCCAACACTGAATCTGGGGCTTTAATCCAGCCTTAAAGCTGAGAGCACGGTGGATTGTATAAATTAAATTGGGTGAAGGGTTAGGAAAGGCTGCTTCATTATTTCTTTCACTGGAGGTTTTTCTTGCTACCAACACCCTTGTATTGACTCTATTTACTTCTTAAAGCCAACTTTTACAGACCAGACACATCTTAAATGCATGCATGACTTGGTACCACAACCATCTACATCCACCTGTGCTCAATTTACAATCAGCTCATGCTTGGTATATAAATGCAGCCATGTTTACACCAAGACCCAGACATCCTTGGAAGCCTCAGCTACCTGCTAGAAGGTGCACTTGGCTGAATTTGGCCTGCTGTGTGCTGTGGAGATTGGTGAAATACCTGAATATGCAAATGTGCTCTGCATTTCATTAGACTTATCAGTGCAAACAGCTGCCACTTCTCCATTTGCTCTAACAATGCTTCACAAATGTGGAAAACAGTGTGGCCAAAAGACTACTGAGAAACCAGGCTGCATGAGCTTCAGCAAATGCACTAGTTACTAGATTAGAAGGGAAGCAGTGTTTCAGCAGTGATGCAAATAAACACTTTGAAATTAATTTTAAAGTAGTAGGACAAGCTTCTTAGTGTGTATCACAGCCCTCTTATGCTAAAACTGGTTGAGTTTTTCTGAAGTACATCGGTGTATGTTTTATCACCTGCAGATGTGGCTGTTTTTCTCCCATCCCCCTTCCCTGACATCAAATCAAAGAGAGACAATTATATTGAATGATCAGCTCAAACAGCCTTTGAGCACACTTAGAAGGGAGGAAAGTGGGTCAAAAAATACACTCTTGCCCTTTGCCATTTAAGATGAAAGTTTGTCACCGTAAGAAAGAACAAGCCAAAATGTTTTCTTTGGAGTGGTGCCTTGGTAAAAAATAATGCAGTTTTACTTGAGTCAATATAGTTCATAAGACTGAGCCTTTGTCAGCACCATGTATTGTTTTCATACTATTTCATAACAGCATTTTAGCAGATCAAAATACTGTTGCTTCTACTAGTGTGAGGACTAGCATCAGAGATTTGACCAGGGCCATACAGTTAGTAAGTATTTAAAATAGCAGCAGTCTCCCAGGGGCAGCTATGCTAATTGCCCTCATGCTAGCCACAGGCTTGGTGGCTTCGGAACAGGTGAGAGGGTGAAATGCCAAGGAGGAGAGGGAGATCTCAGGATGACAAGAGTACCAAGACAAAATGAATAAAGGAGGTAAATGAGGTGACTCTCAAGCTGCAGAACACCCCATACAGAAGCCATGGTGTCTGGAATATTAAAATGAGAGCCTTCAACAAGGTTAGGGCTGCTTTGGGAGTAAGATCCTCAAACCAGTATTGTCCCTGCCAAACTTCTATCAGTGATGAGCTAGCTCTTGAGCCTAACTATGCATACACCATTTCCTAGCAAGTCTATCTATCCTGCAATATTTTTTATTGTGTTACTTAGACATATGTCTTCAGAAGAAAAGGAGGGATCTTACTCCAGTTGTAGCCAACCTATTTCAAGTATATGACTACTGGATATGGAAGAAAGGTCTCTGCTACTTTTTCTACTCCTGAATGGATAACACTGATTTTAGGTAGCAACCAAAGCAACTGCTTGGAACCCAAAGTAGTTTGCAACAGAAAAACTGCTGTAGCATAGTCTCAATTTCTATAGTCAGAGATATTAATATATATAGGTAACAAAACCATGACATTTTCAGTTTTCTGCATCTATATATGGAATGACAACCAAGGAAATACTAGAATAGTAGATAACATTTAATTACTTTGGAAGATTGATGCTCTTCCCCTTCCTTGTTCTGGTTTTCCGTTTCTTTTATCCCACTCCCAGGCAGATCCTTCCTTCCACAGTCATAATATTTCCTCTATTTTTATGTAATGCAATTTTCCCCTTCCTATTATTAATTATGGTCAAATAGCAGCAGTGCTAATAGGCAATAATGAATTCTGACATAAACATGAAGTTGATTGCATGGTAAATTTGATCCACCGGCTTTCCTTTTCGCCAATTAAGAAACAGGAGTAGATTAGCAGTTTTAAAAGCTTTTCTCTCAATGTTATACCAATATTACTCCCTTGGCTCTATAGATACTCACAGAACTTGCTCATTATCTTTATGATGCCTGGAAGCTGAGACACGTTGAAGAAAAGGCTATGCTTTTTTTGTGCTTTGTACTTGTGCCTGATTTTAAATCTCACTAATGTTCTTGGTGCACTATTTACAACCCACAATAAATAAACTCCTACTGCATGCAAATTTATTTCTTAAGCTTTGCTTCAACACGGGGAGAGTCAGGCATCCCCAGTGCACCATTAAATTTTTAGCTATGAGCTTGGGTGTGCCCCACTTTTACTACCTTTAATACTTATGTATCCCTACTGAATTCACTGGGGTTGTCTTTAAAGCAGATAGAGTAAAATATAGCCCATTGTTCTCATTATCGGATTAATCAAGGTTTAATGGCACAATAACAGGTTGCCAAAATAGCTATTACATATCAGTTTAGGCTGAAACATTGTTCTCACCAGCCAGAATGGCTGCCTCACTCCCTCCTCTGGACAACTGGTGAATTTGTTGCAGTTTCCTGAAGTGAATTGCTTCCCGTCAGTACCACCACGACCTACCTGTCTCCTCTATTAAAGATGAGACAATTAATTGTAAGGAAAAAGATAAACTTTTAACAGGGGTTATTTTTACATTACATATACTTAGAGTAATCATAACAAGCTCTCTCAGGATATTTTTTTGAATACAGGTAAGATTATTCCAAGATCATTATGTAAATAGATACTGGCAATAAACATCCTCAACCTCAAGAGACAAAAAAAAAGCACCTAATCAATATTTAAGAAACAAGTTTTGAAAAACAATTGTAGGCACCTTTGAATAGAGCATGTTTTAAAATTTAACAAGCTCTTTAAGTTTTCAGTAAGCAAGAAATATTCCTCTTGAGCCTAATGACAACATTATTCTCCCACCCCTCCAATATATCAATAATGTGTCAACTAGATTACTTATGCTTACAGTAACTTTTCTGTCAAGTGGAAGAACTACCAAGGTTTGTAATCAAAATCAGTCTTCGCAGGAGACTACGTAAAACTTCCAGTGCATATTTCTCCTAAAGCACTCAAATTCTCTCCTTAAGATTTACTATAATACAGGAAGTAAAAGAGATTTATAATTTATTACAATTTCCACAGTCTTTTGCTCATGCCACATTGCTCTGCTCTGGTTGCATTTTAGCTTTTAAAATGTCTCAGCAGGCTTCAAGGATAGCCCTGTTTGGAGGTGATCACAGTAACCCAAGCTATTACAGGTCTCTGACACAAACAGTACTTCATTTACTAATAAACTATGCAAACTGATATGCTACAGGATTAGATAGTTTAAACCATTAAGTGAGACCATCAGATACTCAGTGTTTTGCATTTAGCACGTGATTAAACCTTTCTGTTGATGGCATATATTTTAAAGATAGGACAAATATGATTGCAATATTTAGGCTATACAATTTTATGTACAGATATATTATTACACTAGCTACCCTATATAACTAAATATACAGTTAGTGCCAGCTATTATATGCAGCTCAGGTTTTCATTTTGGTAATGTTAGGGAATCCAGAATAAGGCTACTTCTTTTCTTGTAGTTATTTTAGGTTTATATACTGTGCTAATCAAATGATACTCACCGTATACTTACTTTGGGCTAATGTTAAGCTATTAGAGTTGTAGCCCTCTCAGGTCACAATTTATATTTGCAGTAGTACTTGCCCCTATCAATGAGCAGGGTTATGAATGCAACAGCCCCACCAAGTGCAAATCATCTTGTTCCCAAATAGACAGAAATTTCTTTCAGAATTTCCTTACACAGCCTCATAAGATTATGATCTTACTTCAAGTACCTCCACATGCTTGGGAGCACCTTTTTTCTAGCTCTGGCTTGCTGGGACCATGGCAGGTTTCATGTTTCTCCTGTCCACGCCAAAAAAGAATGAATGGGGAGGAAGCAACCAAGCAAGTAGCTCATACCACCCGATGATCCAGATATACAATGCAAAGATTTCCATCTTCAGGTTAAATGCTGTATTGCCATTGTCTTTTTGTGAACTACTGTACAGGGAAATTAAGAAACACTAGATGGGAAATTCTAGCATTGCCTTCTGGGAACATCAGTGCTACATAGTGTAAAACTCTTTACAGTGGGCCTGAGCCAAAACTCCTCTCCACTTCAGTGATGCTGATTCACAGCCTACTTTATTGCTAGCAGCACCATTAATATAAACAAACAAATACACAGACAGACAAAAGAAAAAAGCAGTCTCATGAGTCACCTGTCTCATCTTTACATTTCCATAGAAAGCAAGGCTTGGTTTTGTGGCCTGTGGTGATCCTACTCCAATAACTAACATCCTCCATTAACATCAGGTTAAAGTCACACTTTTATTTTCAAAGTAAAGAAGTACTGTCTTTGACTTTTCAGAATATCATGGTAAATGTTTCTGCAGACCTACATATGTCTCAAGGGAAGCAGAGGTCCCACAGACTGTTCATGGGCTCTGCCAGGACAGCCCAGATATTACAAATGACCCTCCACATTCTCCAAGTACAATTGTCCGTGTTGTTTCCCAGCAAGAAGGAATTTGCTTACACAGCCACCACCAGGTTAATACAAGGTCATCTCTGACTGCTGGCTAAATGCCCACCAGTGGAGTTACTATTCTGTTCATAAGGCTCCTAGGCACTAGGCAAAGCAAGTTAGTGATGGTACCAGTTCAGCCATTAAGAGACTGGAACAAGAGCATACTATGTCCCTGAAAGCCTGAAAAATCTGTATGGCTGCTAGATCTCCTCTAAGGCTGATACTCTTGGCTCCTCTGGAACCTCTACCAAAATAACCAGAGAAACAGAAAATAACTGTTATATCCCAAGAAAATGCTTAGTGTCCTAAAATGGATATGGACTGTAAAGGTCTTCACATCACAACAGTGTATGATAAACTGGACTTGACTTGACAATTCCTAACAGGAGCCTCACATGCATCGCCAGGGAGTCCCAGTAGCTCAGGGAGAGCCTGGAAAGAAGTGTCAAAGATACAGGTTATTCTTAGCCTTAAGGAACTACCTAGAAAGCAACCAGATACAACATCATCTCTTCTGCAGGGACAGTGGTGTGGAAATACTGGATGTTATGTTTATGCAGCCCATTGCAAGCAACAGTCATCACTGATTTAGTCAGGGCAGGATCACAGTCATTAACCAAATTTCTTCCTGTGTGCTAACAGTGTACTGACTTAGTGCAATATATATTTGTGAAATAGAGGATGAGTAAATGTGAGGTAGAACTATTTAAGATACTCAGATATTATCAGAGTGATTTTTACGTTTCTTATGAAATTTTGCTTAAAAGTTCATGAGAGGATGTGACACACAGGGAAGAGCCAGAAAGACACAAGTTGTTCAGTCCCGTGGTGAGAAGATCTTGAATGATGAAGGTAAGTGATGGACAGCACTTTTTGAGAAAATACACTTAATCTTTTAGAAATGCACATCAACACCGAAGAATGAGGAAGGCTATAATTTTCCACATAAGGAAACAAAGAAAGGATGTTTCAGAGCCCTCTAGAAAGAAAAGCTAGTGCAGGAATAAAAATTTAGGCTTTGGAAATTCCTGGTTCTGTGGGAGCAATACCAGACAACAAATGCACTTTCTAGGCAGCAGTGTGTGATTTAAACCAGTGCTTGAGTGGCATGGGATGAACTACATCAGACTTGTTAAACAAGGAAAGAGATAGTTTGAGCATTCACAGTTTTTCAAGTACCAAATATATAAGTTCCCTAATTTGTTGCAATTGGCTGCAGAAATAATAATTTACAGAAGAATGAGGGAGAATTCATGGCTAATAAAAACTGGCATAGTCTTCCTGCAGTCACATTAGTTACACTGAAATGATCTTCTATGTTGCTAATGATTCGCTTTGTGCAAAGGCACAGTTTTCTCCCCCTTCCCTGCAGATGCGTTTTTCTCATTAAAATTTAGCTCACAGATGTCTACATGAGTTGCTTTTACTTCTTTGACTGCAATGTGCACGCTCTTCAGATTATAACAAGGTGGATGAAATATAAAGAAATAGGGAACATTAATAACTCTGCAACCTTCCCCTCCCGCCCCCCCCAGAGTATCCAAATCTCAGTTATGCATGGAAAAAAGAATGAGGATACATTCTAGTGTTCATAATATTTGAGATACAAAAATTGTTCAGAAAAACATATCTGGGAGAGGAAGACTTGTATAGAACAGCACAGGCAAAGTAAAGGCCACTCTTTGTTTTTGAATTTGCTTTATATATCAGTCTCCACATCCTACCTTTCACAGTGAATTAGTGTGTTAAGGTGAGATGAATACAGAGCTAGCGTTGCACAGCTTTTCTTCAGCACTTTTAACACCTCTTTTATCTCTTAATGCTCTTAGTGCCAGTTCCATGATTTGACTTTGGGTTATTTTCATCTTACTGAAATGTCAGGAATGATAAGCTATATATAAGTTAAATCCCAGCAACAGCACACCACAGTACTGCGCTAGGATAGTCAATAGCTATTTTTCACTTCCTTTTTACATTTGGTTTAATTTTTTTTTAACATCTTATTAGTAGATAGATGGACATTTTTCAACGAAGCAGACATTAGGCCACATTCCTGATCAATGATCCTGATCAATCCTGATGATTTAAGAGGAAAAAATAATCTAATTTTTCTGTCCCAGATACATGTTTGGACACCAGGATATAAAGTAATATTGCAAGATATTTTACACTAAGGAAGGTTGAGCTACCTTGGTCCTTGGATGAGAAACCTCACCAACATTAAACCACTGCAGAAAGCCATGCTGAGGATGAAGGTAGTCTTGCAGCACACATTCTGGCTACACTGTACACAATCAGTGAACTTGAAGTGTGTCTGCACAGGCAGTTCCTCACAGAAATGGAAAGGAAGAAAAATGTGGAAGAACAGTTGTTCAAATGATCTCAGATGTGGGCAAAGACAGCATCAGCAGCTATCACTAAATCTCGACATAGCCAGCTGGGAGGAGGGGTGAGCAGGAGTAAACCTTTATCCACCTTGACGGGGTAAAGATGAACAGCTTGTGGACTTGTCTGGGTTTTATGAGCAAAAGATCTGCGGTGAGTAGGGTGCTCAGAAGGCTGCTGAGGAGAATGAGAGGCAGAGGTGTGGGTGAGACATGCACACAAAGGCTGCTTGTTACGTGTAGAGTGAGTTGAAACTGGGATGATTTTGCAAAGCAACAAATGAACAGATGGTGGAGCAACATGAACGGGTGGTTGTGCTGAAAAAAGTTTGATGAAGAATGCATACAGACACTGGGCTGTAGCATTGTGTGTTATGGTGGCCTTCCAGTACCTAAAGGGGCCCTACAGGAAAGTTGGATAGAGACTCTTTGTCAGGGAGTGCAGCAGTAGAGAGACAGGTAACTGTTTTGACTTGAAGGAGGGCAGATTTAGATTAGATATTAGGAAGAAATTCTTTACTGTCAGAGTGGCAAAACACTGGAATAGGCTTCCCAGAGAAGTTGTGGATGTCCACTTCTCTGGAAGTGTTCAAGGCCAGGTTAGATGGGGCTTTGAGCAACCTGGGCTAGTGGAAGGTGTCCCTGCCCATGGCAGTAGGGTTGAAATTAGATGATCTTTAAGGTCCCTTCCAACTCTAACCATTCTGTGATTCAGTGAATGCTCCCTGCTGTTTTCTTCCGTTATCTCCCAAGTACTAGGAAGGTAGGAGAAAGGAAGTCTGTGAAGTTTCATTTTGTTCCCTTCCATCTGCCATTGCTTTTATTACCTGGTTATGCTGACTGCTGAGCTACCACTGGTCAGTCATCTTATGGAGAACATGAGGGAATATCATACCACATACAGTAATACTTAAACATTGTCTTGGTATTTACAAATACATAAAATCACAAACTAAGTCAACAGAGCCAATAGTCTAGCTAAATCAATGGATTAGTTGGTTATACAGATTATATTAAAGGGACAGAAATCAAGGATTTTCGTAGTCTACTCTATTTATAAAAGTACATAAATGTCTCGAGGGTTTTTGATTTATCAGACAATTTACAGAACATTTTGTTAAAAGACTAAAGTATTAATCTTCTGTATTCTCCTCAGAAAAGATTTAGCAATATTTTACAATCTGTTTATAGGAAGAGAGATAAATGCAGGTTCTCAAATTGCAAATGCCATCAATCAAGCACAGGAGAATTAATTCAAGATTACAAATCCTTCCCTCAAAACTTCTGAAGAGAGCCCATATATTTTCATCTGTATTGATCTCAGAATTTTCTACTGTTGTAATTTTACTTTTGGTGTTTCAGATCCCCACCTCTAATTTTTACAAAAGATGGACATTATTACTTCTCAGAAATGTCATACTAGACCTCCAAGCATTTAATATCACCAATAATGCTGGGGTTTTTTAAGTGCTAGCAAGAGGAAGTTGCTAGCAAGACTGGAAGCTGAGTCCACAAAAGGGGCTAAGGGCCACCATGCTCAGCTATGCAAGGCTGCAGCTCTAGTTGCTTGCCTGGTGCAAGGAGGGTCATGGCTTCAAGCCCTGCAATTTACATTGGACGTGGCAAAAGCTAGTGTGCAAATAAGGCTCCTAAAGTAGTCAACAGAATTAGATGAGGACCATATTTCACCTCCGTTTTGATTTTTAATGCTTTATTCCAGGCCACAAAAGATTAGAATTGCCTGGTATTCACAGCCATATCCTATTCTTAACAGTGCAATACCTTTCAGAAATTAAGCAATGTCACTGTGAAAAGCAGAGGGATTGCTGATCCATTCTCCCTTTTTTCCCCATGGAGAGGGCAGGAGAACTGGATTCACTTTTCTCCATCCAAAAGTGCTCAAATCCACATCGGCTGCCTGGGAATACAAGCCCCAAGACTATACATTATATGGGGATGCTCAACTGTCCTTAAGAGCAAGGAAATACCAGGGCCAGAGACAAAGAGAAACTCCCAATGTGAGGGATCTTGTCCAACAACAGGGGTATTGCACCTCCAGCATTTCTTAGAGATCTCCTTTTATCTGGGATTTCAGCTGGCAACTTGATCAGCTACACCATGACAATTTGGAAAAGTCTGTTAAAGCACAAGAAATTCTAGATGTTTCTGTGCATCAGGCACTGAGCTAGGCACTTCTAGAAAATTTTGGGCTTCTCAGCTACACCGTGCCTTTTCAGGATGCACCCACATCACAGGTCTGGTGCTGCCAGGCAGACTGGGCACAAATGAACCAGGGGTAACAGGGTAAAAACCTACATGCTTGTAGTGTGGGGCTCACTGCTTCTGAAGATGTTGCTAGTTATTTCTGTCCAGTGTATGCCAGACAGAATTACTGTATAAAACATCCAAGCATTAAGCAGTGCAGGACTGAAAACCAGATTTCCTCACCAACCATAGGGTGAGAGGTCATCTCTCTTTCTCCCTGACTGCCCTCTGTGGCTTTATTATTCCCCACAACACAAAGCAACTTCAGCAAAAGGGTTAGGGCAGGTCCTCCCAGGCTGGCCCTTGATGGGACAGTGGGGACAGGCTGCCAGGGACAGAGATGTTGTGGGCTGAGGCCTGTTGGGCAGGTGACTGTGGTGCTCACTAATAACTCATAGCTGAACACGTGTTTTTTTGGTTCCTCCTGAGGCTGTTTTTGTGCAGAGCCGGATCTGCTGGGGATGCTCCGGCACCAGCTGGCTGGCCAGATGGACCGGGGATACCCAGACTGATAGTGAGGTGAGTGTGTCTGCGACAATAATGTCTGTCAGCACTTCAGTGGGGTGTCTGTGATGGTACCGTGACCTGGAGGTAACTACATTGTGCTCTGTTGCACCCAGCTGAGATACACCTTATACATAATAAACAGTCAGAAATAAATAAGGTTTCTTTAAAAGCCTATAACAATACAGTGAGAACATGATACGAGCAGTCAATTTTCTTGATCCTCATGGTAAAATTCTTAAGTATTTATAAAATTAGTGTCAAAAATAACCAAACCATATTCTAAAAAGAAAAAAAAAGAAAAGAAATCAGAAGAATGAATTAATGAAAGCAAGTTTAAACTGAAGTACTAGGATTATGAAGGATTTAGAATTCTGAGGCACTCCACAGCCCTTGGTTTCTCACATGACTGCATTGCACCTGAGGGGATCAGACAGGTTAGAATCCTCCCCCTATATTTAGAGGCTTCCTGAAGCCCGTATCTTTTGTATTTACCACATGATTAAGAGACACAAGAAAAACTTTCTGTTGGTTGATTAATAAGATTAAAAAACTGTGGTGTTTACCTGCAGATAATTAACATTTCTCTACTTTCTACATGTAAAAACATTTGCATGCAATGTTATTTGCAGCTTTCAGTGCAACTTCTACATCAGCAGAGCATGCAAATAAAAAAAAAAAAACAACATATGGTAAGGACAAAAATATATCCTGAGGTAGCTTTTCACTAGAAATGTGGTCAATGGGGGAACAGACGGCTCTTGATCACTGGTTTATATTCCCTGACATGAACTTTACTGTATGAACTAGTTTACTTATTGGTAAAATTACCAGTTGCAAAACCCCAAATGTGCTAGAGACTGTCTGTCCTCCCCCTGTCCAGATCATGACTAAGACATAGTGACGGAGCACGGGAGGGGTAAACAAGAAAGGAGAGTTTGAAAGCCACTCTTGGAAAACTGCATCCCTATATAGGATTCAGTGGGGGCAGCCTTTGGATACAGGCCTACCATGCAACCTCATTCCTGAGAGAAGAGCTCTGTTAGACCTCCAAAAAGAAAAGGAACATTTGGCATGGGAGGGAACATTGATATTTCTCCCATACAGAATAGGAGAACAAAAGCACACATATCTGTCCCATTACAGAGGGTATGCAATGAAACGGTCCTTTTAGCTGGAGATACATCTTTTGTTACAGAGAGTTTTCACAGACTGTTTCACTGTTTTTCGAAAGAGAAGTAGTATCTGCCTGTTTTCTCTCCACTCCTAACTCAGGCAGCCAAAAAAAAAAATCCTTAATTTTGGAAAATATTACCTGCAGGCACAGAAGGAGGCCAAAGTCAGAGGAAAAGAAAATAGGTGGATTAGCTGAGGTGAGCTCATGAAATTTCTTCATAAACAGAAATGACAGGCTAGCTTGGGAAAATAAAGTTTCTCTAAACATAACTGACAGCAGAAGCTGACTGATCAAATGAAATAGACAATGACAGAAAGCACAGGCTCTCCTCCGGATTTGGCAAAATGAACCAAGTCAGGGAAAACACATGGGCCATGCTGTGGAAAGTCCTGTGTTCATGTGCACAACAGCCCAAATTGTCATCCCAGCTACTTGCAGAGGAGTTTGAGTGTGGTGAGAGGAGCAAGAGACACTGACATGGGAAAGTTGTGACAGAAAACGTGGGCTTTAGGCTTTACTTTACTGACACCGAGCTCCTCACTTCTCACATTCCAGATGTAAGACTCAACTCCGTTTGGACTACAAACGTATCATGCTTCATAAATATTTAAAAAAAAATAAAAAGCAGCAATCGAAACCCTACTGCTGTTCAACATTGAACAATTTTAGAATGATCTTTGTGCTGGCTGTCCATGTGTATGTGTACACAGAAACATTCACATCTTTTCAATGTACAGAACCTAAAAGAAAAGAAAAAACAAACCTCTTCCTAAAAAAGGCCATGCTTGTTCCATAAATTACTCTTCAATCACTGACTTCTGTTTTGTAAAGCTTAATAATCAAGATGATGAATGCCAGGATTTAATTGTGGTTTTGAGACCTCCCCAGCACAGAACAACTTCTTGATGGAAACAGGAATCCTACTGGTTGTTGAACATACCCAGATTTTCACCCATCAAATCACAAAAAACTCAATCACTAACAATTCAAACTCTTCATTTAGTGTACAAATTGACTTTTCCAGGTTATTATGAATTTTTAGTTAGTATTAAAAGAGTATCAGTTCCTATTTGAAATTATAAATGTTAACTTTTAGAGCCTACAGAGGATTATCGAAGCAGAAATTTTAATATTTTCATATCACAGTGTTCAGAAAAGCCAATGCATTATTAATGTCCTGAACAAAATCTTTGGACTCCAATACCTCAACACGTTACTTGATATCCATATTTTACAAATGAATGCTTTTTAAAACCAGGAGATACAATTATTTAATGCGCCCTGACCAATAAATTATTTGGGTACCCCAAAAATGTTACAGACAGCTTCTGTCCTTGTAAAGGCAGTTCAAGCAGGGCAAGATTAAGTACTCCTCCATCACATAAAGTTCAAGGACACCTCCAGCCCAGTCTTTTTACATTAAAAAAAAAAAAAAAGAAAAGAAAAAACAAACCCAGATCATTGTAATGAGACTCTAAATAACTCAAAGTCAGCCAAAGCAGAACTCCAAGGCAGAGGCACTCTAGAAGAAAGCTGTAAAGCTGCTGACAGAAGAGTC
Organism: Nycticryphes semicollaris; assembly: GCA_013400055.1. NCBI lineage: Eukaryota > Metazoa > Chordata > Aves > Charadriiformes > Rostratulidae > Nycticryphes > Nycticryphes semicollaris. The sequence goes on from VXBJ01000045.1 coordinate 252,111, forward strand.
ATATGCAAATCAAGAGCTAGGGACACAGTGTGCCAAGTGTGCTGTGTTGTGTCGATTCCTGTATGGGTTGTTTTTTAACAGCCCCAAAAAAGGAGCCATAGCACAGATGGGGGTCTCTAAGCTGTAAAAAAAATGTCAGGAGCTTCTCAGCCTCTGAAAGAGCTTGGACTGGGAGACAGAAGGATCATTTAAAGTTATCTCTTTTACCCAGCTGGTTTGTAAATATTAAAGTTATGCCACAGATCTCTGTTCAGAATTTCACACTGAATGGCTTACCCTGTCTCACATAGGAAGTCTACAGCAAAGCTGGAACGGAACCCGGAGATACAGATTTGACCTTTCCTTTCTTAATCATAGTTCCATAAAGAGGTGTTCTGGAGGTTTCTACCTCAACAGATCTTAGATTGCAAATAGGTGTTCTCATTAGAGAAATAGTGGGATTTTGCTGACGAAATAATTAGCTTCATTTTGAGAAATGCTTTTCTGCTAAATGGCAATAGACATACATTTTGAGCAAGAAAATAAACATTTTTTAGATCAAGCTACAGCTCCCAGAATAATCAGTCTTCAGTGGGAAGTCTTTGTCTCTGGGTAAACTATGCCTTTATGTTGAAGGGGAGGTGACATGAGCTGTAAAAATGCTTTCATCTATGTTATACAATAGTTCAACTTCCTCTTAAGAAAAAAAACACCAAACCACATTAAAAAAAAAAACAAAAAACAAAAAAACAGAAAAGAGGATTATTTGATGCTCCCTTTTCCTCCATCATGATCTTACTTATACCTTGCCGTAGGCAATCCTGTCATTTTCAGATTTTTAACTCCCTCATGAAACAGACACTCACACTTAGTATAATCTTTCTCACAGATGTTACTGAAAGCACCAGGGAGTCAGGCTTGTGCCTGTCTGTCCATGGAATGTATTTATATTCTGTCTACGCAGATGTGTTTCAGAATTAGCAATAATAACGTTTTCTGAGTTTTCCAGCAAAAAGCTGCCTCCAAGCTCAGGAATGACTGTGCCATAAAGTCAAGTCACTTAGCTTACAACAGGCCCAGGACCAGCAGGATCTAAAACTAACAATTGATTTAATACAAGTCATTGCATGCTAAAATATCATGGGTATACCCAAGTGCTGTTTGAAGGCTTTGCTCTACACATCTTCTCAAGTAGGAGTCTACATTGCTTTAAGTCAATGTTAAAGTGCCAACAACCAGGCTGACTTCAGGGGAGATGAAGACAGGCACACCCTACACCTTAGTTATCCAACACAAGTATGAGCTATGACATGAGGTAAAAAAACCAAACTAGTGGAATTGCTGCAAATATCTTAGACAAAAATCACTGCAAATTGGTCAAAACCTGATTAAATACTCAGATTTATGGGTGCAACAAAAAGAGAACACTGTCCTTTTGGAAGATCAGTATTTCTTTTCATTCTTGTGGCTGTGCCTGGTTACTTATATACAACATTTACACAGAAATAGTTGAAACTATTTTGTCTAACTAGGTAAAATATAGTCTTACCTGGCAGGTCCATATTGATGTGATAATGAATCCATCATCTCTGAAGACATTGAAGATTTCAATGATCCCCCGTGAATAACCAAACACGGAGATACTGGCATCTGATACTGCCAAGTTAAATGTGAGGTAGTCAGTTGGCTGCAGAAGATGTCTTTGTTTATACAGGACAAAAATCACAATGCTGTTTCCAAACCAAGAAAGCCAACCTAAAAAAAATATTTAAAATCCATGAAATCAAAAAGCGAATAAATCAAGAAGCAGTCCAGTGTGAAAGTGCGAGATGTGCCTTCTGAAACTATGGGTTTGTACCACCAGAAACAAATGGAAACGGCTTATTGTTTGGAAAATCCATGCACGAAATATTTTTAAGTAGCTGGGTACTTTTCAGAAGCAGGAACAAGCGAACACTCTGGGAATAAAACAGAACACAACATGAAGAGCTGAGGGGTTTAATATTGTAGCAAGAGGGCAGCTGCCTTCCTTCAGGAAGCTTCAACAGCCCCATGTGTCAAGAATTCTGTGCCTCTCCTCTGGGCTGCCTTGGCTAGAAAGGCTGTGCCTCAAAAGCAGGGACATGGGAGGAAATTGCTTCTGAATCTCCAGGCCACCTGGGAGTATCATGAGCTGAACAGAGAGGTTAGGTACTTACCAGCCAGTGAGGTCCCATGGGTAGCTTGGTGTGGGAAGGGAGGTGGTTGAGGGGACTGTCTCCGTATGGCACTATGAACTGCTTTTTCTGCAAAGCAATTCCCTTTTCATAACGTCCCCTTGCAAAGCTGTCACACTGCTGCTGCTCTGGCGTCCTTAGCAAACGTACATGGTTTACCAAAGTACTTCTGACAGGGGAGAGCTAACATGACAGCCTATGATATTAACCCAAAATTGTCACTGGTGCAATGATACACTGAGACACAGATGGATGGATAGATAGATAGATAATTACAAAGATAAGATTAAGAATAATAAATATATCTTATTCTGGCCACTAGGTGACAATGTCTCTTAATTGAGTCTTGTTTCCAAGATGCATGCAATTTAAGGCAGGAATTGTGTCAGACTTTTGTGTGAGTCTAGGTGTTATAAATAGGCAGAGCAGGGGCCTGGAGGAGGACGGCTTCTGGAATGCATCAGGATAGTTTGCAATGCAAACATGATAGTTGGTCTGCTCTTGTACTTCAGCTCTACCTTCTGTAAGGCAGGGTAGTTTTCAAAGCACTAGGTATGGAAATGCCTTCCCTGCCAATATGAAGACACAGTGCTAAAATGGCAGACAAAATAAAATGGCACCTCATTTGTAAATAGCAGGATTTTGTCAAAGCAGTGTAATGGCTAGGAAAAGTACCCTAAAAATGTCATACATACGCACTTCCTGGAAATACACAGAGCAAACACTCCCTAATCTGCAGGAGAAGGGACTTTTCAGTTTAAGTATCTTAAGGAAGGAACTGAGCAAAATGTAACAAACCAATACATGTATTTTAGATGGAGGTGACAGGGACAGAGGATTTGTTATCATTTTTTGAAACTACATTCACACCCTGAGGGTGGGGATGAGAGAAGCAGTGAGTGAGGTAAAGTTACAGAGTGATTATGATTTCTGCAGGTAGGCACAATCCTTTTAACCAAAGCAGGTGGAGAAACTCTACTCTGACCTGGTGAGACCACATCTGGAATATTGTGTCCAGTTCTGGGCCCCAGAGACCAGGAAGGACAGGGAACTGCTTGAGAGAGTCCAGGGCAGGGTCTACAAAGATGACTAAGGGAGTGGAGCATCTCCCATATGAGGAAAGACTGAGGGAGCTGGGTCTCTTTAGCTTGGAGAAGAGGAGACTGAGGGGTGACCTCATTAATGTTTATAAATATGTAAAGGGTGAGTGTCAGGAGGATGGAGCCAGGCTCTTCGCAGTGACAGGCAGTGATAGGACAAGAGGCAATGGGTGCAAGCTGGAACATAGGAGGTTTCACTTAAATATGAGAAAAAACTTCTTCACAGTGAGGGTGACAGAACACTGGAACAGGCTGCCCAGAGGGGTTGTGGAGTCTCCAATATTCAGTCACAAGAGTGTATGAAAAAAACCCACAACCAAACCCAAGCTCAAAATCTATCCCCAGCATCCTAGGGTAATCCTGGTGAGACAGAACAGTTTCCAACTGAGATCAAAACATGGCTGAGAGACGGGAAAAAAAATAGATAGGAAGAAACCATCCACACTTCCACCCAACATAAGGTCAGAGGGGAGCCACCACGTTTCCCCCATAAGCTGTAATATTGTCTGATATGGGCGATGCTGGCCCTCCTGACGGGGCAAAATACACAGATAGCATTCAGTTAACACAGGGCAGAACAGAGCAGCCTTTGTGAGCCTGGGAGTATCAGAGCAGAACAGCTTAAATGAACGTTGATAAATGCTAAATAATGAACAACTAAAGAGTCATCTTTACTCCTCAGACACCCACAGAAAAATACTTGGTATCACATTTGCAAACACTGGGAGTTAGGAGGAGTAGGATGGACAGCAATATTTAAAATGTATTTGCCTTATATAATTCAGTAGCAATCCTTCCCTTGGAATAACACTCCCTATGCATCAGGATAGTCCACAGATGTCAAAAGTACTCCACAAAGGATGCTGGTGCTGTTATCCACGATTTCCAGGGTAGGCACAGGGAGGCTGCCAAGCAAGCTGGTAGTAATCAGGGGCCTAAACCCTATCAACGAAGTCCTGTATCAGCTTGCTGTCTGCCAGCCCCTGCAAAGAAAGCACCAAAGACATAGACAGCAAGAGTGACTAAGGATATTAAAAATCTCTCTGCTGAAAGCGTCTGGGAGTAGTGAGACTGTTTAGCTTCGGGAATAGCTAAGAGTGAACACAACGATTTCACAAATATTTCTGCCAAATCTCTCAAGTCTGAGCATCCAGACATACCCTCTTTTTCTCTCATATACCTGAGATGGTCTGTGAACAAGCCATAAACACCTGAGGCTGTGTGCAATTTCATTGTTAACATCCAATTTATGTTTTTGCAGAGTGAAGTTTGGTGCAAGGGAACTGATAGTGCTGAGCGTATCATTCACATTTCCAACAGGTGACTCCATCTGTGCCCAGCTAAGACAGGTTATTATGACAGGTCCTTAGATTTGTTCATATTAGACATTGTTGCATGGCCTTGTAAAATCTGACAAGAATGAATGAGAAAACCCGTCTGCAGTTTAAAATATACAGGGAACCTTAAGTGGGAGAATTCAAGAAATGAGAGCAAAAGGTGAAGGCTTAGTGTCACAATGCAAGCCATGCTTTTCCCTTAGCAAATAATCTTATCTCTAGGACAGAAATTGGACTGAGCATCTAGATATAGAGCAGGCATGAATGAAGTCAATTACTGACTCAACTACCTATACACAAGCATAAATCTCTATCTGAAGAGGTTTGCTGTAAAAAAATTTCAGAATAGAAAGCTTTAAAGCAGTGATACAATCTAGGGAATTTGCAAAGCTGTCATTAACTATCGCAACTGTGAAGTGACCCTGCTTTGTTTTCAGTCTTTGCTGCTAATTATACATACACAATATCCTATCCAGGGCACACTGCCAATTTTGGCAGGAAGGAGAAGAGTCATCATGTTTTAGGCTTGACAAAGCGTGGAGAGATTATTTGTTCAAGAAATGCAATCATTTTGTGGATGAATGTTTTGTTAATAGCTTGTTTCCTTTCCCACTTTCTCAGACTTATCTGTCAAATAGTATCCCAAAATAATGCTCATTCTGCCACTTGTCAAGTAATAGTTTACTGTTGCCATTCAGAAACACATGCCATTTAAAAGCATGTTTGGGTCTTGTGGTCTGTGCCAGTTTTCTGATGGGACAGGTAATGCTCTCTGCATGCCATTCTGATACAGGCACCCACAAAAAGTCAGAACTTGTTCTCTAACAAACATTCTCTCATACTGACTTAAAATTTCCCTTTATGCCAAACATTAACAGGCCCAGTTACTTGTGAAATTAGGGAAAATGAGAACAAATTGTGAATAAATGCAGAAAAGAACAATTAACTGAAGAATTCCAATTAATAATTATGGAGAAAAAAAAAACCCACTATGTTTCTTCCCCTTCCCCCCCCAAAAAAAAAAAAAAAAAAAGGTCTAGGTTGACTTATCTAGCAGCTATGAATAGTAATTTTAAATTGCACCTAAGGATTTAAACTATAAAAGCCTTCTCCTTTTATAGTTTATACCACTATACCACAGTACTATACCGCTCAGGGCAAAGGCAAAAGGGGGTCAGATGTAATGCCAGCAACAGGACAAGCTCCTCTCTGTCTGTCAAAGACAGTTCTGAGCTTATGGAAGGGAAGGATGGAAACAGAGCACTGCCTTCAGAAAGAGGATGCTGACATTGCCAGCCTAACCAAAGGAAGGGCAGTGGCAGGTATTGCCGGCAGCTGGTTCCTCTAAGCAGCTGTGACGGCTCACTGCTATGGGAGCAGCATGGCATTTCCCCCTCCATTTTGCTGGTCCCCTGGCCAGAGCAATAGCACGGGGACTCGGATGTCAAGAAGCAGTGCAGTGATCTCAAAATCCATCAGCATTTGCAAAATGCACTCTTGCACTTTGATGCTGGTTTGCTTGTGACCTCAGTGCGTGACACCCGTTCCAGCAAAGGTTCTGAGCTCAGATCTCCATATTGTATTCTGAGAGCCCTTCTATCTGGATCTGACAGCTTGGCTGGAGTATGACATATGACAGATACATCAGTGTCCTGTGTGTCAGATATGACATCCATGCCACCTGTGGCATGCAAGAATTTCCAGAAGGGGACACACAGAGAGGCCTCGTCTCAGCAAAAGGAGTTAGATCATGGTTCTTGGTTATTCACATGCTCTGTCAAGAAGTGTGACTGTGGAAAGACTTGACCAAAGGTAGTTGGGTTTTTTTGGATTTTGTCCTTTGACGGAGAAGAGATTCAGAGGTCACATACATCCCTTTGGTGCTGGATAATCAGCGTTTGCAGACAAGCTGCACTGGCATACTTAGATCCAAAAGAGAAGAAAACATGTAGCAGTTACAGAAGTGTAATCACTGAAGCTGTATTCCAAGGCATCAGTAAACCAACTGTGTAAAATCTTTGGGACTTTGTGTAAGGAAATACTCAGAATCCTGCAAATGTGGATTGTCTTTCGAGACCCCTGAAGAAATGCAGGTATGGGAAGGTAACACTCAGACTGGCATTTGTCCTGTGCTGCCAGAAGGGCAAGAGTGTGTTTGTGTAACAGAGTACTTCATTCTGCCACATCATGACTCCCTGGACACAGTAATTGGCTTACATAAAACTAATAATTGTGAATTGTTATGGTTGGTGCCTGCAGAAATGTGGCAGAAGACCTTTGAGGAGAAAAGGACATGGCAATTTTTCTCATTTATGCATTATTAGCAGATTTTTTTCAAAAGTTCCTACTGCAAAAAGGTAAACCTACCTCCATCACAGTTTAACCAAGTCCACACTACACTTAACTTTGAGTGGTGCTATTACTGGTTATTATATACTCGGCTAGAAATACAACTTGAATTTTAAATCTGGAGGTTAGCTTCAAGAACAGCAGTTATGACATGCCAAGCACTTGTACTATTGGCAGAAGGATCTGGGGCAATCAAAGCCCAATAGACATACAACCTAAAAGCTCAGGCACCTAGGTACTTTAAACAGTATTTGCTAGAAGATGTGGGGTCACCATGCAGCAGAGGAAAACACCTCTGTTGATTAATTGATGAAAAAAATTTGAACTACCAGTGTGATGCAGAGGCAATACTGGGAGGGATCAGTAGAGCTGGAGAAGTGTAAATATTAATGCGAACTACCAAGGCCTTGCTTGGATGCTGTATTCAGTCCTGGCAATAATTTTATCAACAACAACAACAACAAAAAAAAGAGTCCAGGTTGGAAAAGACAAACAGCATAAAAGGCTGCTAGGATTATATGCTGGGATGATAGGGGAAAGGATATTATGACAATAAGTAGTAATAGTAAAAAAACCCTAAGTCAAACAAACAAACAACAACAAAAAAAAAACCCTCACCTGCTTAATACAGGAATACAAAGGTTGACCACAGGGTATGATCATTCCTCTAGAGTGGCTGTAGGATGTTAATTTCAGGCAAAAAAAAAAAAAAAATCTCGAAAGGAGTGACAAAAAGGGTATAAAGTTGGCGTGATCACTTTAGCTAAAATTTAGGGAAAGGCTCCTACCCAACCCAGAAGGCAAATCAGGAACAGGCTGTCAATTGGAAGAGGGGTAACGCCACCAATAAAACCCTAGCCAGTTACATGAGAGAGCATGATAGCTTTGTAAATGAGATTATATATTGTCACAGCAGGGGACTAGCCTTGCTGACCTAAGATGTTCTTTCTAGTCTTAAGTGTAACCGATTAATTAATTAGCTGATCATGCAGCCATTTCCCAGTCATTCATGAAGGGTTACGCAGATGTGAACAGATTGCAGATAAACTGGAACAACACTGGTTTATTTTACGGCCACTCTTCTAATTAAGTCTCCTAAGACAGAAGCTGTACATTTTTCTGCTAGAATCTCTGTTTTTATTCTAAACACAACTTTTCTCTTTCTAGTTCCTATTGATAAAAAAGAAAAATTATAATGTAAACAATGTAAAATACTTCTCATTTTACATTGTACCTGCCACAGGCCTTTCTCAAGCATAAACTGAGGGCTATTAAACTAATTGCAGTCTGTGATAAGCTCAGAAAAAGAAAGAACAGATTTGTTCAGATCAATAATTTAAAAACTGAAAAAAATTTGTATATGCTCTTTAGAAGAACAGATTTCATGAAAATACAAGAAAACCTAACTTTTATGTGAGGTTTTATTGTTGGAAATTTTGATTACCTATCAAACTTGCACTCTTTGAAATTTCATAAAGTTACCTTGTATCCTGCAATGAGTCTGCCCCAATAGGAAATATTTAAACAAGCAAAACAAAACTGTGCTGGGATCAATGTATGTTCATTGGCTGTCATTTTCAAATCCTTATTATACACTTACAATAGGTATTTTGCAACAGAACCAAAATAAACACATCATACTGTGACTGCTAATACAGAATCTAGTACTTGGATCTTTCATAGACCCAGTTTGAAGAAGTCCATTTCTCTGTGCACCAAACGTTTAAAACAAGAGCAGTACAAATAGTTAAAAAATAATTTAAAACTGCAGAATGGTATTTCTGGCCTCTGCAAGAAGCAATTGTAGGATGCAAAATGACTGTCAAAACTCTGGAAATCTCAGAATACTAATTCAGTGCTACCGGAACACAAGAAGACATGTACTGCTAAGAAGGTACTTTTTTATCTTCCCACATATTAAGTTTAGTGAACTTAACAGCTTATAGGCTTGACTTCCTTCCCCTCTCTCCTCCCACCAGTATTTATGCATTGATTATTAACTTCTTTTTAACAAAAGGGAAAGAAATTGCATTTTCTAACATCCTGCTCCATTGGGGATGAAACCCAAGTTAGTTACTTTGAACTTTACATCAAACTACTTAGGATCTTCCTTTCAAATCCAAGCCAAATACATACCTAAAGCCAGTAGGTAGAAACCTATGATAGTCTCTCCTTGCTCTGTCACAGCTGCCTCTCTGCTCAGAAAACTGATGTTGTTGTTCCTCCAGGGTGCCTGTGGAGAAACCTGGACAGACATTTTCAGCAGAGCTTATGGCAAAGAAATGTCCCTTTCCCCAGTATTTCTCGATGAAATAAAATGGTTCCAGCCTCTTCCTTCAGTTTCTGCTCCCTGTATTAGAGGGAGCTCTTCAATGAGACTAGTGATGTAAAGAAGGAAATCCCAAGTGGCAGGAGCTTTGCGGCCTTCTGACTGGTTCTTCTTCACTAATCCTATCTATTAATACAGTCTGTGAATCTGCAGCCAGCCCAAGACAGCAGATTTCCTCATATCCTTATTACTGCTACGTGCAGAAATCTCTAACGAAGAGTGTGTATCTGACAAAAAGACAACTTCTTTTAAATTCTTTTAAAATGCCACACAACCTACAGGCTCACAGGCATACCCTCACACATAGTGCATATTGATGTATTGCTAAAATAGCAGTACTTTTGCCATTTTGTCTTCACTGAAGACCAAGGGAGTTTTAGTTCAAATGAAAAATGGAAAAATCTCACACAGATTAAAAAAAAAAAAAAGAAAAGAAAAAGTAATAAACCCAATGGGTAGGTGTCGCTGCCAAAGCATGTGACTTTAACATAGCAGAAGAAATCAGCTATGAAGTTACTTTACCAGCAGGATAGTTAATAATTTAAAAAGAAGGGAAGCTAATTTCTAGTACAGGTTGAAAAAAATAATTTTAAGTCCTTTGAATCATATTTTTAGACAGCTAAACATTTTCCAATTTAGTACACTCCAAGTATATTTGGATTTTCCCATACTTGAAAAATAAGATCTTGTTTTGTTGAGGAGATACGTGACATGTGATTTAAGTGAGTCAGTCTGCAGCATTTTCAGACTTTACTGAGGTATCGATGTTTGTATTTTAGATATAGCCTCTCTTACCAATTAGGTTGTAGTCATAATTAAAAAAATTGAGTCTGAATTAATTCCTCTGGAGCAGCAAATGTTTCCTGGTGAGAAACACACTCTTACTGCACCAAAATCCCTGTGCCCCTCTCAGTGCCCTGACCACCCCAGGCAGCAAATCAGCCCTGGTGGTGGCTCCCAGCTGAAGGATTCAGGGCACTTCAGTGGTAACCTCCACTGTCTCCAGGCTGGTTTTGTCCCTCCTGAGGGTAAATTAATTCCTCCTGTCAAGCTTTTCCTGTGTTTGTTATGACACCTGCACCACAAGAGAGGAGAATAAAGGAAATGTGACAAGAATAAAAGGGGAGATTAATCCTTTACAGTGAGAAGAAGGGAGAAATAACCACAATGTGGTTGTTTCCACAACCACTTCCATCTTCCATGAAAGATGGAAGCCTCTCACCCTCCTGCTAATGGTGAGGACAACAACCCACACACTCACTTCACTGAAGTTCCTTATAAGGGTGGTAGGTCAGCCATCTGGTCTTCTGGGTCACTGGAGTGCTGCTATTGCTTTCTCCAACCTACAGCCTGCACCATGGGTCTGGCAGTTCCTACAGAGCAGCTAAGTGGCCTGATTTTCCCAGCTGCTAGCCACAGCCCACATCCTGTTGACTTTTTGTAGAGACATCTTCCTAAGTCTGTCTAAAGACAGCTGGAGTTTCATCCTGACAAACTTCCTAATGCACATTGCTTAGTGAGACTGTGACAGAGTGATCTGGTACATTCCAGCTTCATGAAAATGGCCCTAGCAGTGCTCTTAAACCCACAGTCTTTCATTGCTGTGCTCCTCCAACAGTCCCATATTGCCCCCCATATTCTCACCACATCACCAGCCGTAGGGCACCGCTTGACCACACGGCACACTCTTCACTTTCTTTCTCTTGTGGTGAGGGTGTCTGGCATGCCTGGTGTATGCAGCCTTTTCCATGCTGTGGTGCTGCTGTCTCAGGTTGCCGTTTAAGTGCCCTGTTTTCCCCAGCAAAGCCCTGAATGTGCTTCAGCTTTTGCAGGGAATACATGCACAATCGCAGCTTTTCAGCGCTGAGCTACAGCAGCCATCTCAAGCTAGTTGTGTGTCTGTCTGTCCGTGGATCACTAGAGGGTAGGAGTACAGTTATGCCTGAACACAGTGCTCAGAAACATCCAAAAAATGCTCAAGATGACCCACAACACAGCCCAGCAACATTATCTACTCTTCAGGGCAAGGAGCTCGGGTCAAAGAAGAGGTTCCCAGCAGAGAGTCCATCACAAAGTCTGTGTCCGTGGATGCTCATGTCTTTACTGGAGTGTATTTCATCACCTACCAAGAGAGGGATGTGGAAAAGGTTGACACGTATTAAGCAAAAATAGCCTATCTGGTCCATGCCCCCTCTCCTCTCTTACTGAGAATGAATCAGCCACCCAAAAGCCTGCTTGTGGACAAGCTTCTGGGTGAGAACAGTCAGTCTTGCAAGAGGGAAGAGAGCAGCTCTTTGAGGAGTTTCCTCCTGCCATGAGGCATGTCTCGCCCCGTGCTGGTCACTCCTGCTGTGCAGTTAGGACCTGGTGTCCTGGAACCAGATGTTGGTCCTAACCTCATGACAAGTCCAGGGAGTGCTGATCTACGCCACTGGCAGGGCTGATGTGGCAGAGCACATCTGCTAACCGCCTGCTTTTACACACAAGCAGTTTTCCCATGGCATTTGGCACAGGCCCACACTTCCAAGTCTGAGTTTGGCGTCTGTTGTCACACAAATGTAGGTGCCCTTGACTCTGATTAAATAGGGATGGGGACAACCAGTGGAGGGTATTTTTCATGTAAACAGCTCAAGGATACTGTGTGATTTACATACATGTGACCTCTTTAGGCATAAGCACTTTAAGTGCTAGTGAAGTAACAATAATCATTATTTCCTTTTTCCTACAATAAAAGGCAAATTATATTATCTGCCTTGATATCCTGAACTTAATCTTTACTTTTCCCAGCTGCAAATTTCTTTTGGTTTCATATAAATACCACAGTTCCATGGACACTTCAATACAACTTTCCATTTCAGTGAGAAATCTTCTGCCAACCCTTGCACCTTGCGATGAAAAAGATCGGGGGCTTTTGATATCAAGGAGAAAAAAAATAATCAGAGTGAAATGCTCTCCATAGTCAAGTATCCTTTTTGATGGTTTCTCTCCCCCCAGTCTTCACTCACTACACTGAGTGACTAATATCTTGGCCCGTTTGCAGCCGCCTTCCTACTCCCTCCAGTGGGATCCTTCAATAAAGGACAGAGGCTTTGTGAACTCCTGTGGTTTGTTTCATGTGTCTGCAGGTCACTGTGCTTCTGAAAGAGAGAAAGGCTCCCTCTGCAGATTACAGTCACCTTATTTCATGTCTCTCAGTTCTCTGGTGGTGACCAATTTACTGGCCTCACAGAGATTATCCCTGAGTACCTCTACTATCTTTACAAAGTGCTTTGAAAAGATTAGAACATTATATGCTGCCGTCAGTTCTATAAAAAGGAGAAGAAAACTAAAATTCTGGGGTGGTACAGAGAAATTACTGTGTTCAACACAGCTATGAATGTATGGGAAAGTATGATAAAAAGAACTGATTTGGATGTGCCAGGACCCTAAAATTTCCCTTTCCTAAATACGCAAGAGCTACAGGCTGGCTCCACAGAAGGGACACAAGCAATACAAACATGTGAGACTGGTGCCATGGCTCCTGCTGTACATTCCCTCTGCTTGCCCAAACCTCTCACATGTGGGTTTCTCCCTGTGGTGACCCACTTGTCAGGTACAGCAGAGCCGTGTCTCCTGTCAGCTCCGGGAAGAGAGGCTGTGGCAGTACAAGAGACCTGGCTGTTGGGTCTTTCTCTCAGCAGATGGCAGGTGATCTTACCCATGCCCTGCCAAGGAGCAAGCATGCACCTATTGTGTGGCTGACCCACAGGTCTGGGAGCAGGAGAAGCAATGCCCATCTGAGCCCAACATCTCAGTCCTCCCACAAACTTATCTCCCCAGACCTTCGAGGAAGTTGCACAGCTCCCACAAGCAGCATGACTTGGGTCAACCCTGCACACCACCCTGCCACCTGAAATCTAATGACCTTACTGATGTAAATAAAAGCAAACTTTGGATTTTTAGACCATCAGTAAGCCATCTTTTCATGTCTAACAGAAGTTGAAATTTCTATGCTATATATAAAATTATAAGATATTAATACTCATGGCTGCACTTGAGGGTTTAATGCAGCTGTTACTGGAAGGTTAATCAAGGAAGAAACCATCTGAAACCACTGATACCTCAGAATACCAGATTAAAATGAGTGATGAAATGACCGGGTTATGACTAACTTAATGGCTAATACTGAGGGTTAATAAAGCCCATTTTATGGATACTCTGAACCAACCAGTGGTCTCTGAGGTGGCAGGCAAAGCCAATTTAGATCGGATATAAACCAGCAGGTAGCCCCTATTTGGGCTGCTAAAAAAGTGCAATAGCCTTTTAATCCCTATCCACCTCTCTAAACGCTTTCAAAGAGACATATATATATACCGGCACAATAAGGCAAGTATCACAGCACCATCATTCAGCAAACTGAACATTAGAGTTCATTTTACTGACTGTGTCCAGTGCATTGCAATAAAAAAAAATCATAAGAATTACAATGTGTGTATGATATATGTTTCTAACAAGCAGCTGTTTCCCCTGAGGAACATCAAGAATTAGGGAGTTCCTAAAGGAATGATTTTGTCAGACAGCTAGTCCAAGTTCTCATAGCACTATTTTTGCATGATAACTTTTACACATGCATTAAAGAAAGGGAAAAAAGAAGGAAGAGGCAAAAGGAAAAATATGCAGAAGGGATGGGTAAAAATAGATCATAAGCAGATAGAAGTTGGCTTGGTGGAATAAAAATACAGTTCTGACTCTGGAAGGTGTAAGATTTTGTGAAACTTTACAGAAATAAGAATTAAGTGGATTTCAAAGCAAATCCAATAATATATTAGTAGGAACATCTCTGTACAGAATTTTTAAAATAGGTTATTTTAATTTCCACTTGATAATTTTCATTATAATATTCAGTATAAAATGAAAAAAACTGTCAATATCCAACAAAACACCACTTAGCCTTGCAAAGAATAATTATGCAATGATCAGTTATGCCTATCGATTTCATTGGGGGAGCCAGTAAACATATTTCATATTACCAACATGATTTTTCCAAAATCAGATTATGTAATTGTTCACTGCTTCTATGAAAATCATGGAATCACGGAAATGTCAGAGTTGGAAGGGACCTCTAGAGATCACCTAGTCCAACTGCCCTGATAAAGCAGGATTGCCTAGAGCACATGACTCAGGCAGGTCTTGAAAGTTTCCAGAGAAGGGGACTCCACAATCTCCCTGGGCAGCCTGTTCCAGTGCTCTGTCACCCTCACCATAAAGAAGTTTTTCCTCATATTTGAATGGAACTTCCTGTGTTCCAGCTTGTGCCCATTGTCCCTTGTCCTGTCACTGGGAACCACTGAAGAGTCCAGCTCCACCCACCTTCAACTCACCCTTCAGATACTTATTAGCATTAATAAGGTCTCCCCTCGGCCTTCTCTTCTCCAGGTGAAAGAGCCCCAGCTCTCTCAGTCTTTCCTCATAAGGGAGACGCTCCAATCCCTTATACACTTCACACAGAGTCTTTTCTAACACACAATGAATTCAAAGAAAAAAAAAAATCCTGCAAACAGATCATGTCAGTAATGCTTAAAACATGTCAATGGATGAACAGGAACGATTGTGCTAGCTGCATGACAGTTGGAATAGCTTACCTGTAAGAAAGCAGACCTAAATCTGCTTTTTCATTGCTGAGGTCCTACAGTTGGTAACATAGCGTAACATTGTAGTAGGGAAAAGAACACATCTGAGATATTTAAAATGAAGAGTGATCATAATATGAAATACATTCAAGCATCTATGTGTCAAAACATGCCCATTTAACCCTAGACTGTTCCCCTGCTGTGACATTTTAGCATGAAAACAAGTGCACTCAGTGCGCTCTCTAGTCAAATGCCCAAAGTACACTTTGGCTCCTGTGTTACTTGCCAAATTCAGTTAAGAAAGTGATTATTTCATGTAATTAATTATAAAATCCATGCTTCTGCCATGATTTTAATGGGGTTTAGCCTACTCTGCTTCATACTTTACTTTTATTCTCATCAATTTTGAAAGTTAATATTTCTCTGAGGAATTGTGCTCTGTAGCTTGACACAGATCTAGAAAATGACCTGTCAGAAAAAAACTGCTCATTTAGCACTTATTACTGCAATATACAGTTTGAAATTAACAATTTCTCAGGGAAAACTGTGTTTACACTGATGAAACCTGACTATCTTGCAGCTTCAAATATCTGCTACTTTGATATTGAAAGATGATTCAGGAGAAGGGAAAACTGCCTTGTGCAGATTATGTGGCTGAGGCTTTGTAATATTTAAACTCCCTGCTCTAATCTGAATTTACACTGAGTAGGTTAGGTGACGCTAAAGAAAACTAAAACCTTCTGGGTAGTTGAAGCAGTTCATGAGAGACTGCAGTGAAGAGCGGGAAGTCCTAGTACTGAGATGGTAGAAAGTGTTTCCTAAGGAAGAGAGAAGACCAGGACCTCTCAGCAACCACCAAGAAAGACTGGAAATTTGGCTGGAAGGCAGAAGCCCTCTGTGGGTTGGGGAGGTTCAAGATTTGAGCACTTTTATTTTATTAAACCTGTCTTCATGAGTTGCACTGATTAATATTTTTTTTCTTTTGTATTAAAAAAAGTGTTACTGTAGCTCATGCTCTAGCAAAACTTGCCTTTTTAGCTTTAAAAGCCTTGCAGTCATCCTTGGCGAGCTCATTGTAGTATCAGGTTTAGACAAACCTACTTCAATGCAGTGGCTGCTTTGGTACTCTGTCACTGGGGCACTTCTGCCTGTGTTGCAGCACTACTTCAGTGCTCCAGTTGAGAGGGGAGACTGACTAGAGTATCATTTTTCTCAAATACGGGCTTGCCTCATATCATATGCCTGCAATCTCATGCAGAATTTATGGACATTGCAAATATTGTAAACCGTGAAAACTGAAGAAGATGCTACCACTTACAAACAGAATCAAAACTCAGGCTACCCTTCACATTTGTTCTTTTCTTCTGCCATTAATGAAATATATCTTGAGATGCTTTATGGTTCCCTTTTTAATCCTGCATGTTTCCCTAATTTTCTTGTCAACAAACTCGAGGAAGTGAAATTAATCCCTTAAGAGTTGCGTTTTTTCTGCTTACCAAATTCTGAAGAACACTAGAGGCAGGTGCACCAAATGAACTGTCACATTGATTCATGTGAAGAAATCACTCTGCAAAAAAGGCAGGACAAAAACCCCAGCATTTCGTGTACCAGCAGGACTTAATTGTCAGAGGGATCTTAAAGTTGCATTCTAGGGACTAAGCAAGCTATTTCAAATTTGGAATTATACAGGAGAGAAAAAAGGGAAACATAAACCATCTCAAAATGTATTTCATTTATGACAGAATGAGAAATAAAGAATACAAACATGGGAAAAAGTCTCAATAATAATTCAATAAAAGAGACACTTCCTAGCATTTAACCTTCTCTCTGGTGTTATACGTACCCTTCCACTCTTTCTCTTGGAGTCTTTGGGGTTTTGGCTTTAGTTAAGGGGAAGGAATAGTTAGAGGGAGTCATTAGTTTTCCCAGGTTTTTGCTGGGAGGACTGTGATGGTGATGGTAGAGTTTTCTCTGTCTTCTTTGCCAGAAGCACAATATTGAAGCTGCTGATTTCTTCCTTCTCTGTCTAAGGTCCACTTGGGGCTATTTCTGTAAAGTTTCTTTCATGCTTTAGACCTTGCTCTTTTTATTTGGTCTGTGACTCCACAATATGTCTGAACGTATATAAAGATTATCTTAGGCTGTATACTTCTTATCTATTTTCTCTGCTACCTAAGCTGGTTTTGCCCTTCTCCCACGTTTACATTCAACTGCTGCTGAGCTGTTCAAAGCCTTGAACTCACATCCTGTGCCCTCTTCTCTTCTGCCCTCATGTCTGCACTCCTCTCTCCTGCACCTGGGTTGCCATGGGCAAGCCCTCCACTGTCAAGCTAGACCTATATTCTCCTACACTGCAACATTAAAACAGTGTCATAAATATTTCATTCTCCACAGAATAGCTACTTGCTTCTCCTGGCTTGTTATATTGTGGTTATATTCCATGAGAATAAAACCCAAGTAAATTAGATCAGGAAATAGTCACCTGATAATTTAAAAAAATTGCTGTCACAGCTAAGCCAGCTAAAATAAAGTTCCAGGCAGGTCAAGGCAATTTGAGACAAAGCAATCCTGACATGCCTTAATACTGCAATGTCAGTACATAGCCTGTGGCATATAACTAGCAATAGCAATAACTGTATTTATAGAGCTACAGGTCACACACCTCAGGCAGTAGCTGGATTGGCTTCAGTGAAGTTTTGTTCATTCATATAAAAATTATAGAACAAAGCAAATCTGCTTAAATCTATCTATTCTTGTCCTGTGTCAGATTATTCCCAGACTGATTCTGACCACTTTGAAAAAGCGTAAGTTTTCTTTTTGACAATGCTTTTGCTTTACATGCTCAGCCCAACATCCTAACTAGCAAAACAACACAGACTTTTATCTTGATGTGTTCATACCTTTGTGCAGGCAGCAAAAATGAGAGCAAACCGTAAGGCTCTGTGCTTCCATTCCATCACCTTTGCCATGATGGCTGAGAACAGAGCATGCAAGGATTCTCTCTTCATTCCTTTTATTTAATTTGAGCTTGTCTTGCACAAAATGTCTGGGAATTACCAGGCAGTAAGATTCACAACCCACAACGTCCCATTCAAACCTCAGATATGTCGGCTTCCTAAAACTTCCATTCAAATTGATGAGCTTTTCAAGGACTTAGCCACAATTAGAATTTAATCCTGGATTAAGAGAATACAGCACAGGAGGAGGAAATCACTGAAAATATAAATAATCTTAACCTGGTATTATGCTTCCATCAGCTGAATCCACTTAATTGTTTCCAGGTGCCAGTTGCTATTATAAACCAGCATTCCAGCAGGTGTGGGAGCTGATAATAGAAGTGTCTCATAAAAATGACCAGTCTAGGAGAGTGCTACAAGAGAAGAATCCTAGATGTGCTGGTTTCTCCTGCTCTTACCTTTTCCAGATTTCTGTAATAGCATTATTGTTTTTCTGTAGTTGGAAATCAGAAATAATATATCCTCTCAGGATGCCGAAAAGGAAAGATGTATTTTCCTCTGGTATTTGTTTCATGCTCCTGCACATCCCAACAGGACTAATGAACTTTTCTGTAGTACCAAGAATGTCATTCCCCCATATGGGAGTAGACTTGAAAACAGTTAAAAGTGGTGAGAGAACTCCCCATAAGCTATATAACAATAAATAATCCAGTCAGAAGTACAAAGTTTTTATGGAGAACCAGACGCTCCTGATTATTTCCTACCATCAAATGTTACCCATTTATTTTTCTCTAATATTAGATTTTGATTCATACATTAAAAAAAAAAAATCACAAGCCTTTATGTCTAAGCTCCCAAGAAAGAGGAAAATAGAAAACTTCTTCCCACTAAATGAGTTAATTTACTTCGGGATAGCACTTTTCCATATATCAAACGTATACTAAAAAAAGACCCAAGCATTGTACTCTTACTTACACAATGGTGAAGGTCCCTTGTTGAACAGAATATATGAATATAACATTGATGTCCTTATTCTGGAAAGTTAGTGGGACCATTATTTTTGCAAAAGCCACTTCAGTTTCTCTTCCAAACTTGGGGAAGGAATCAGGACTGCAATTTCTGGAAAAGCAAACTGAGGTTTGGACTACTACTAGGTACTTACTGGCTCTTTTGTGTGACTGCCAAAGGAATTCCAAAAGTATCAGGGCCATGTGGTAAAGAACAAGAGTTTTATCACAAATATTACTTCCTCACATGAACAGTTTTAACAGAAGCATCATTATGTTACAGAATACAAGTGTTTTGTGCAGGGACTCCATTCTGTCTCAGTATTTAGGTTGGCATTTTATAGCAGACAGCTTTCTGCCAATATATTGTATACACTGTATTTTATAACCAAAATTAAATCCACTCACTCTATTAGAGAGGAAAAGATCGCACATCCATGTAATCTATTTTACAGATGGAACTTTAGCCCAAATACTAGGGTTTAGGCATCCCTATCTCTGCCTTAGAATATTTTAGAAGCACTATAGGTACCTTATAGATTACCCTTTAGAGAGTACACAACCAGCTGACGATTTCAAACCAGCGCAGGTGATAAGAGGTAGCACAACTGTTCCACTGACTTCCCTACACTTGAGCCCCATAAACACCACTATCAGCCATACTGCACTCCTGGCACCTCCAATGAACTGCTCTTACCTCTCAAATTTGCAGTATAAGATCTCCAGACTTTACCTTAAAGACAGATGAAGCGTGCATGCAGCCATACACATTTGACAAAGTTGTCTTAGGGGATGATGAGAGCACAGAGATGAATATCTGTGATTTCCCCAGAGGAACACCACCTGCGCCACTCACTCTCTCTTCCTGAGCCTTATGCCTGTAGGGGAAGGCTGATTCTCCTTACAATCTCTTCTGTAAGGATTTCATGGAGCAAAAATGCTCATTTATTTTCTTTCCCATCTAAATGCCGTGACTTTTATAAAACCAGAGGGTAGATTCTCTTATTTCATTGGGTTTGGTTTTTTTTTTTTTGGAAGCTGACAGCTTTTCATCATCATTTCTTAAAAAAAAAAAAAAAAAAAAGCATGTGTGCATGTGTGCCGTCACTGTATTAGCCTGGTCCTCCTTGGCAGTTTTGAAGCTGTATGCCAGTCCCAACCACCTGCAACAGAGAACAAGCAGTTTCAGACATTTGGATTGCAAAAGATTTCAGGAAAAATTCTCTCAGCCTTTAATAACACTGCCTGAGAGTTACTAATGTGCTTTCCTAACCTCTTCCACTATAAGGACGCTAAGAAGGAGCAATAGTAGTATCTGTCTGTCCTCCACCACTAGTTTCAGATCAACAGTTTTACAGAAGACAGAGACACCATCCACCTCGGCAATCGTCAAGATGCCATGGTGGTATACAGAAAGGCTACAGATGCCAGCATTTCTCATGGTAAACACTGATGCAAGACATATCTAAAAACAAAAATGCATCTTAATTTTTGAACTTTCAAGCATTTCACATTTCAAAATTGATCTACTTAACCAAAGGATATTTAAACTTCAACTCCAAGTCCTGCTGGACAAAATTGATCTCCTTCTGTGACACTGACCCACTTGGTGGATGAGGGAAAGGCTGTGGATGTTGTTTGTGGATGTTATCCAGCCTTACTGGACTTTAGTAAGGCCTATGATATGGTTTCCTATGCATTCTCCTGGAGAAATTGGCTGCTCGTGGTTTGGATGAGAGTACTCTTTGCTGGGTAAAAATCTGGCTGGAGGGCTGGGCCCAGAGAGTGGTGAAGAATGGAGTTAAATTCAGTTGGAACAAGTGGTGTTCTCCAGGGCTCAGTATTTGGGCCAGTTCTCTTTAATATCTTTATCAATGACCTGGATGGGGGGATTGAGTGCACCCTCAGTAAGTTTGCAGATGACACCAAGTTGGGTGGGAATGTTGACCTCCTTGAGGAGAGAAAGGCTTTGCAAAAAGATCTGGACAGGCTGAACTGATGAGCCAAGGCCAATGGGGTGAGGTTCAAAGAAGCCAAGTGCCAGGTCCTGCACTTGGGTCACAATAACCCCATGCAGCGCTATAGGCTTGGTGAAGACTGGCTGCAAAGCTGCCCAGCAGAAAAAGACCTGGGGGTGTCTGTTGAGAACCATCTAAATATGAGCCATCAGTGTGTTCAGGTGTCCAAGAAGGCCAATAGCATCCTGACTTGTATCAGAAATAGTTTAGCAGGACTAGGGAAGTGATCATCCCCCTGTACTTGGCACTGGTGAGGCCCCACCTTGAGTACTGTGCCCAGTTTTGGTCTCCTTACCACAAAAAAGACATTGAGGTGATGGAGCGGGTCCAGAGAAGGGCAACGGAGCTGGTGAGGGGTCTGGAGAGTAAGCCTTATGAGTAGAAGCTGAGGGAGCTGGTGTTGTTCAGCCTGGAGAAAAGGAGGTTGTAGAGAGGTGGGGGTCAGTCGCTTCTCCCAAGTCACAGGCGATAGGACAAGAGGAAGTGGCCTCAAGCTGCACCAAGGGGAGGTTCAGATTGGATATTAGGAAAAGTTTTTACACTGAAAGGGTTATTAAGACTTGGAATGGGCTGCCCAGGGAAGTGGTTGAGGCACCACCCCTGGAGGTATTTAGAAGACCTATAGACATAGAGCTTAGAGATATGGTTTAGTGATGTTTTTTGTTAGCATTAGGTTGATGGTTGGACCAGATGATCTGAAAGGTCCCTTTTAACCTAGGCGATTCTATGATTCTAACAATGTCATCTGAGAACTTCTCATATGATTTTGCCAGGGTCTTGTTTAAGATAGGTAATAGGTATCAGTAGCTTCTGCTAAAGAACCATGCAGGGCTAAAAACAGCTTTTCCATGTGACTGAGTGCCTGAGTAAAGTTAGTATTCCTACAAGAAAAAAGGACTCACCACAACACAAGCCCTACAGAAGAGAAAACAACGTCTCTTCTTTCCCTGGAAAATTTTAAAGCACCAGTACTGTTTGCAGGGACTCTGCTTTGACAGCACTTTAGGGAAAAGATGGAAATGGATGGCTTCTTAGAGAAAAAAGAGGAGCAAACAACTCCAGCAGGGATTTCAGGATGGCTTGCATGAAAGATATAGCCTGTCTAATCTTGCAAATGAATGGCAAAGTTCTTCAGCACTTCAAAAGAAGCAGTATCAGCTTTTCAGGGCTGTTTGCTTGGTGTATAACTAAATGGGCTGCTTATTTGGGTAAGAGCACACACTGCCAAATGAGGTCAGAAGAGGTGAGCAGCTACTCACATCAAAAGTGCAGCTTGACAGCACAGCTGAGGAGTCAGGCACTGCACCACATTGCCCACTTTTGCTCATAATCTTTCGTGCAGGTCAGCCAGTGCAGGTCAGCCAGTCATCTGCTGAGGGGAAAACAGAGACCATCACTGTTCATAGACGCACAGAAAGTGAGCTTTCAAAATGCTGTCAGCTTTTGAATCCTTGGGTCACTTTACCTATGCAAACTGGAAAAATAAAGCCTAAAATTTGAACAGCACTTTTCACCTTTAGGTTGCCAACGCTTTCCACAAAGGACATCTTATTTGCCCAGGCAAACCCCACAGATCCCTGCCAAGCTCAGGGCTTGGTCACACATCCACTGAGTGATCTGAGCCTTATTTGCACCTGTGGTGAGTTTTTGGGTTCTTTCCTAATATTAGGTTAGAGATCAACTGTATTTGCTTTCTTGTAAGACTTTCAATCATGTTCTGTTGCTTGAGGAACAGTGTAAAGCTCAAGGTTATTGAGAGTTTGCTTTAAAAGGCTACAAGTACTGATCCTTAAAAAGTCTGGCTGGAAAGAGGAGCCAGTAAAGCTATCCATACTGTGGCAGTACTACTACCATTCTTCTCCCACATTGAAAGCTTTTATTCCTTGATTAAAAGATGTGCACCCCCTCCATCTTTCCAAAGCTGCTCTTCTGTCACCACACCCCTTCAAAATATATCTGCATGCACTGCTCAAAAAAAAAAAATAATAATAATAAAAAAAATCTGTATTTGTGCATTAAATTCAGTATGTCCTCTGTGTAGAAGTTGAAAATTATGGTCAGCCAGCTGTGCTCCATTGCTATGCTCCCCAGACAATACTGGCATTCACTTGGGGCTTGATTAGATATCTCAAAATCATCTCATAAGCAAGTAATTAATCATGAGACTGTATTTTAGAGATATAAACTGGATTATAAGACCTGTGTCTTTATGCATGTATCCATTCTTGTATTTGGAGGGACACATTGATATTCATAGCTAAAAGAATTGGCTCAGGATGGTAAAACCCCGGAAGCCTTGTAGGACAGGACTGAAGAATTTATTTCAACTTCAAATTTGCTTTCTGTCCCCAAAAATAAAATCTTGAACTTTTCTTATTATGCCATACCATCACATCGCGGTTATACCCAAGCACGTTCTGGGTTTTAGCTGGATCAGTTATAAAAAGAAAATGTACCAGCAAAAGGAATCATTATAAGAGCTGTCCAAACGCTTTTCCTCATAGCAAAATTCTTGATTTGAAAACACTGATGATAAAGCAGGGTTCACTTTCACTTGGGGCAAGATAAAGCCACACTGAAAGACATCCAGGTTATTGCAAGTGACAGAGACAAACTCACAAAAATGATAGCAATTGGTCACAGGCAGGAGGTTGCGCCTCTGCTTTCTAAAAGGTTCCTTCTCTCCATGCAGCAAAACAGTCAGTCAAGTAATTCGAAGCACGGCAGCAAGACGGTGCTCTGCAAAAATGCTAATTTTTTAACCTGTTTGGGGTTTCTGGGAATAAAAGCCAGTGCCAGCAAGAGATTGAGAATGGGTGAATAGAAAGACTGCAACTAGCTGTTAGCCAAGAATGAAAGTCTTCTGACCTGTGTGAACAGCAGAGGGAAAGCGTCTTTCAGATGCTTTCTCAAAGCCATCCCTATGACAGAGTACGTGGCTCAGGAACCTGCATGGACACTGCAGGGAAGAGTGGAGAGCCCTGATTGAACACATCTAATTCAGAATTAACCTCCTAAATCTTTAAATGTGTAACACCTAAACCTGTGCCCCATATAAGATCATACATATCTTGTCAATGATTCAGTTGTTGCCTCTCCTTACATACACTTCCTAAAACCTCAGGGGTAAAGAGGAAGTATGGTTTGATAAACAGGTTCTTAATCCTCTGGTCTGACACCTTCGATGACAGTAGATCTGGGTTGTACCTTTTCTACCCTCCTCAGGGCTTCCCCTTTTCCCTTTCTCTGGGGGGAAAAAAAACATGTGGTTTTGTTTTCTGATGCCAAGCACCTCCATACCAGTCACCAGAGGGTATGCTTTCACTTCATAGATGAAGATGTGCCCTGATCTACACCCATCACATGCAGCGTATGCTGAGAAAAAGTCTGCCTCCCACACTATGGGAAAAAGGGTTCTGCAATGCAGAGGAGAAGCAGCGCTTCTTCCCTCAGTACTGCTTCTGGCACAGCCTCAGACTATCCACCTCTGAGATGTAAAAACTTGTAGCCCTGGTACTATGCTGTCTCAGGATATTTTCCTTCAAATACTGAAAATGACTTTTCAGACTCCAAAGGAACATGACGTCAAAGAGCTGAGTAAAGACATTTAAGACACTTTCCATCATTTGTGCAGGGGGAAAAATGGGCAAAACCAAACTTTTTTTTTTTTTTGTGTGTGTGTGTGGATTGCTCCCGAACAGCAATTAATACATTGCTATGTGGGCTAGTAAAGGCAGCCAGGAAAGTCTGCCTGCCAGAGTCCTATTAACAGAGAGTCTCCTGTCTTGTCTGGTACCAGGCTCTCCAAACTGAGTCATACAAGCTTGTTATACTAGCAAAACATTTGAAATTTATAACATCCTTTTTTTGCTTATTGTGAGGCTGAGATTTTCCTTCATGTTACTCTTCTAACTTTGCTACTTCTGTTGTTGTGAAGCTGAAGGCTCCAACCTGACTACAAGCCACCTGAAGGAGCCCAAACCTGGTCTCCTGAAATCCAGGGTTTTCTCTCTGTCATTTACCTTCCTCACAACCACTTTCATTCACATCACTCACCGCACTACTTCACCCCCTTTTTTATGTCCTCTTGGGAGGGTTTCTAGTCTCTGGTGCTCCCTAGGCATCAGGTAGCCTTCTTCCCCTGGCAGGACATATCTCCTGCTGTTTTGTGGTTCCCAGCTGTATCTGCTTCACCTCAGGTGTGCCATGTGTGCTGCACACTCTTACCTCCTGCCTAGTGCCCCACTGATGCATGTCCTGCCTTTCTGACCCCATGTGGAGGGGCTGCACCTGAAACACCTGCCAAACACCCCAAGTTAAAAGATTATGAAAAAAAAACGTGAAAGATGAACACAGCCCCTGACCAAAAGAGAGAAGCAACTGAATTGTGCAGTTACCCAAAGCTGGTAGGGAGAGAGGGCTAAAGCTCTGGCCATTTTTCACATCAGTTCTGCAAGCGGCCCAAATGCAGCCTCATAGCAGCCACCATCCTAATTAGTGCAACTTACATTTGTAAACCCTTTAAGTCTTGAGGGGAGAGAGATTGGCTCCACACTCCAGTGCTGGGGCACACACCTGCAGTGGTAGAGATGGAGACGCAGATCCCTGGATAGAGTCAGCAGGACACACTGCCTGCCAGGGCAGAAAGCTTGCAGGCTTCAAATACCGTTTTGCCCCTGAACTTTTTGATTTTTAAAATTGTATTTTCTAACAAAAAGGCTCAACTTTCACTGAGTAGGACTTGCAAAGAACCATTTAATTTCACCAAATTCTTTGCAGGGTAAAGCCTACAAATCCCCTTCAGCTTTCACACAGTCTTACTGAATGCAGTGCTTTTATCAGCCAGTGATCACATCTGATGACATTGACCACAGAACCAACCAGGGACCACTACAAGACACGTAAAAAAAGCCTGTATGTGAAAAATAATTTATTGTTTCAGATGAGATGACAGCAAACCAGCTGTAAGTAAATGTACATAAATGTGAAAATGTTAATGACTGGCTCCAAGCACTGAATGCTGTCAAAGAGGCATTGAATTCCAGGGAAACTGAAGGTATCACATTGCAGTGATAGATTGTTTAAATGACCTTAGGCATCAGAAACCTAGACCTAAAGGTGGAAACCCTTCAGATTTTGGTAAGAATTAAATATGTACTCAGTGAGGAGCATTAGAAAGAGATTATGTACCTCACGCTCAGTATTTAATTCCCCAAAGAATGAACACTCATAAAAACTACTATATGATAAGGTATTCAGAGCTCATCCCAAGGCCAGCTTTTGTACCTCAGCAAATTATCATATTGTAATAAACTTTGTAAAACATGGTTGTCATTAATAATGAATAAGAATACGCAAAAGCTTTCCTGTGTTTTTCATATCACCTTCACAGTGATCTAGTGTGAATAGCTTATCTTTGCACTTCACCTTGAAATCTTATATTCTTCAAAGGTGACTGATTGCTGCCATCCTGTGGCAGGCACATGTGTTTCAGACTGCCACTTGCCGGAGAGAAAATACTCCTTTGAGGTGTTATTTCAGGAAGAACTCTTACTAACTCATATTCTTAAATGCCACAGAAGGAAAGGCAGAAGTCTGTAAATGACAGTCTTCAGATCTTAGAAAACCAGGGGCCATTACAGTTATTCTAGCAGACGATTGTCCTAAGCAGAAAATAAGGACCAGATGAGAAGGGGCTTAGGTTCCCCTTTTAAATGGAGACATCAGTATTCAGTGGTCTAACTTCAGAAAGGATGCTAACTCTAACCATATCAGACTACCAATTCCAGAATGCATATTCCCCAGTTTCTGATGGTAACTCTGCTGGTGTTCTCAATTGGAAAAGGCACCAGATGGCTCAAATAACGTGAGCCCTCTGCTAAGACTGCATCCAAACACAACATAATAGTACTGTTTCTAACACTAAATCTAAAAAGGGTGGGGAGAGAGAAATAAATAAATTTGTGGATGATCAATGGGGTGTTACTTTCCAAGAATCCATTTCCCACATCTTGTCCCCATTTTTAGTGTTTTGTGGGAGAAACGGTTTTCTGTAATATGTCTGTGAGACCTCAACACTGGGGAACACATGGAGAACTTGCAGACTGAAAGGAACATGCTTTTTAGCATGGAAACCCCAGAAAAAGAAAAAGTGAAGGCTTAAGAGATCTCAGCCTGAACAAAATTTGAAGCCCCTGAAACGCTATGGTGACCATACAATCCTGGAGAAGCTACAGTTCACGGAAAAGACCAGAACTGTTGCAGTGTGGCACTTAAATTTCACTCTTTGCCAAGACTAAGCATGATGTGGGACTGAGACAGCAAACCTGACTGCAACAGAGAGAAGCAGAGTCTTCAAGAGGCCTGAAGCTCTGTAGGCCCTGACAAATGTGGCCACAACTGAGGCTCAGATTTCCAGAACTGTATTCTTGTTAGAGAACCAAAGACTTCACAGGGACTGAAAACTAGCTGGTATCCTGTGCAAGGCTGGATGTCTTGTGTGGTGTCCTACAGCAGGCTATGCTGTGTCCTTGGAATGGGCCCTGGGATGCAGTGGACCTCAGGAGACTTCGCACCTAGTCACCCATGGTCTTCTCTAGCAAGACACTCTCCACTCTCATGTGTCCCTCACAGGCGAAATTGCATCCACTTGTTGAAGAAGTTGTTTAATGACCTTTGCAGGGCTCCTGTACATCCTGCAACTAGATTGACTCCTTCTCTTTCTTAATACAAGCCCTTAGATGCCACCAGGAACAATTTACAAGCACCAAGGTCACCAGTACTAGTCCTGCCTTTGATGCCAGATTGTGAATGCTCTGATTTTGGAGTGAGGGCAGAGTCTATTCCAGCCTGCAGATACCAGATTCCGTGGGGGTCCAATTCCAATTCACAGCAGAGGAAATAGCACTTACCTCCTGCTAACTTCACCTATGCTACCCTCAGTACAGCAGGCATTCAGCCAGATTGTTAAACCTAAAGGACAGGAAGACACTAGGAAGGTTGATAGGACATGCATCATCTCTGAACTGTGAACTCTGTGCAAGGCTGGCAAGTCATTACAGACCACAGCAGGACTGTGCCCTACAGATGCACATGCTGGCCAGCTTTGTTTTCCCTTTAGCACGTGATGACAGAGCAGGCAGATAAAACCACAGAGTCCCTCTATACCCAGCTGTCTGAGAACTATACCATAACAGCTCACACAAACAAACCAACTTACACAAATACAGTCAAAATTGGAGTTTCAGTCTCCCAATGTTCTCTTACTTTCCGAGTCATGCACTGACAACTTCCTGTCTTTCACCCAGACCTGCTCGTTCTCAACAACCCCTTCCCTTCTTCTGGACTCAGTGCTCAGTCACATGCAGCAGCCAGACCCGTGTGTCTGCCCATCAGCCTCACACCCACTGCCTCAGTGGCTGCCTCTGGCTCTGAAGGTGGTTCTCTGTGCTAGAAGTCCACCACAGGTAGCCCAGCCCTACAACTCCTTTTTTGCCCTCAGTGTTGTCAACACCCCCCAACACACACTTACTCATTTTCTGAGATGGTTCTTTACTTACTCAGACACAACTTCACCAACCCAGTTCCCTCAAGAATATCTCCTCTTCAAAGACAGAAGTCTTAGATACTTATCCTCCATGGGGTATTGTCATGGTTTGGGGGAAGGGGCTTACAGCTGGTAACACAAATGCAGTGCCACCAGGCTAGGAAAGGGGGAAAACAAAAACCATGAGGTTGGAGTAGCAGGGGGAGGAGCACATAGGCCCATCACGTTCTTACTGAAGGTAAATGGGGACAAGCAGGCACAGGAAGCACCTGGAAAGGAACATGGGCAGAAACAGGGAAAGCTGGCTACTGCAGGACTCAGCCCTAGAAACACAGGCCGGAAAGAAGCAAAGAAGACCTTCCAGTTGGTCCTGCTGTTTCATCTCCTGAATCAGTAACACCTGCCCTGGTAACACTGAGTATTTGGTCTTTCTGAGGTTCATCCATCAGAAGCTAATCTTCTGAGCTCTTCCACAGTGGCAAAGAACACAGCTGTCTCCTGATCTTCCAACACCTTGTGACATCTCAACTCTGTGATTGCTTTCAGCTGTGCAAAGGGGACTGTTTCTCAGTTCAGGGAATAAAGTTTCTACAAGTGAATACTAAGGGTATGGTCTGCATAGCATGTTCTCATTTCATGTTCCTGGTACTGCTGTAACTACTGAAACACGTGTATGAATTGTTTAGGGATAATGCTGATGGAAAGTCCATGGAAATCTATTCTGTGTTCTTTATATACTTCTTTATTTAAACAGGGTTTTCAAAACTCTGAGGTTTTCTTTGAAAAAAAATCTGGCTACATGGATAAGCTTTGCTCTGGGAGACATTTGTTAAGAGTGCAGAATTGCCTGTAGGCAGCCAACAGAGCTGTTCAGCAACATTTCAAAACAAAATGTCACTGTTTATGTTGAACGGTACATGACAAAGAATGATCGTTAATAGTTTGTTAATCCAAACATGCATGACTAGATACAGAGCTCTTAAAATTACCCTGGAGACTATAAGATTTTACGCAATTTTTACTCCAAATTTCACTTACCATTTAAAGCCAGCAAAGTCATACTTAAGTCCAACTTAAGTCAGTACAAAAATGTAATGAGGCACTGGAAAAGCGATGTTTAGAGAAACAGGAAAAAAGACCTCCCTGTTAATTTCTTATGGCTGAAAAGCCCGTTAGAAATCTTACAGAGGGCAAGGGCTCTGTCCTACTGGAGCATGCCACTGTGTGTGCAGCGGTCCTGCCAGACTCAACTGCACAGCTCACTCTTGTGCTGGTCAACCTAAAAGGCAATGGCCGTGCCACCATGTGCTTCAGCATTCAGAACATTCTCAGGGGCATCCCTCACTGCACCGAATGCAAAGTGAAGCTCAATCTTTGACGATCTTGGATACACCCTTAGAGGAAGCAACCGTTCACTTTTAGGCAAAAGCCGAGTGGTTCTGGTGACGATGAGGTTTATATCAGGCTGATAGGACTTCTCCCTCCATGCCTCAATGACAGATGCACGTAGAAGGAAGCAGCTCTCTACTCAACTATTTTCATACTATTGCTAGCAGACAGTATCAACTTCTGGAATAAAAAGTGACAGAGGTTCTGCATTTGTCTTTTTCAAATTTATCTCAAGGACAATTTCTATCTCTCAGGTTAGAAAAAACTGAGTGCATCTAATACTGCAAAGAGTTTTTTTTTTTTTCATGATGAAATAGCTGTAAGGTGTTTTGAGGGACCTCCATGCTGTTTTAGGAATGTTCTAACCCAAGATTCCAAAATACACAGATAAGCAGCAAGATCTACACAGGGTTTACTTTGCACAACTAGTTTTCCTGTGAAGGCAATACAAGCAGGAGGAGTAACGTTCCTGGGAGCAGTCAATGATTTGTCTACAGATAAAAATGAACTGACATTCTAAGAGGAACACTGGCATTCCACTTGAAAGACTTCCCATACGCTGGCTTGCTTGAGTTGGGCAATGGAATATTCCTGAAGGCCAAAAATTCAATCAGGGGGAAACTCTGGATTGTTGTTTGCAAACTGGTCAGTCCCCTGAATCACCAAGCCACAGAAGTGTGCAGGGTTGCACATTGACAGAAACAGACCAAGAATCAGAATTTGCTTTTCATACTTTTGAAAAGCATTCTCCAAACATTTTCCTGATCTAGACAATTCAAGCACTTTACCTTCTTTGCTCAGCCTCTCATCCTATTGTATTCAGCCTAAGTTGTAGCATGCTGTTCCCAAGAAACATGTACTAGAATTCATAAATTTGCATGCAATGCTACAGAAAATTAGTATTTATTACATAAAGTTAACATAAAATCCAAACACAAAAGACAGGTTGGAAAATGAACAACAAAATTACGAGCTCTGTTTAAATTAGCATTCAGTGCAGAGAGGCTTCTATCTGGCTTTTGCAGCTTATAAAGGAGAGGAAAAGAAAACACAGTGACAAAAATCAGTTAATTAGTTCTCCCAGTTCATACAGTTTCTTCAACAATTATTTGTTAGGACTGGGCACTGATCAGCTAATCTGGAAAGCTATTACTGAGAAATACGTGCAAACAAAAAGTCAGGAAGTCCTGAGTTAGGTCCTGGTCAAGGGAACAAGACGTTCCATTTCAGCAGCTGGGACAAAGCACTTTAAAAATGAAACCATTCCTTCCAATTCTTCAGTGAAGGAAGGTATCTAGCCCTTCCCCATCATTAGATGGGACTTATAAAACCCCCCTGGCACTCACTGCTACAAGTTCTAGACATCTTGAAAAGAAATGGTGCTTAGAGTTAGAACAGGTAGATTTCCTGCACAACAGAGAGGTTTTAAAGCTTAAAATAAACACTGGTGTGTCCCCCCCAAGAGAAGCAGAACACCAAATTCACCCAATGTGATTCATTTTGTTCTGAGATTTCATTTTACTGGTTGACAAAAGTTTTTATGGTTTCTGGAGCATATTCAGGCATAATTAGATGTTCAGGAGCAGTTTTAAAAATGAGGATTGCTATCCCAATCACAAAATCCTTCCAAACTCATATGGATTCTGATACTGTTCCAATACAGCCCCAGGGCCCCAAAGAAAGGTACACTTTGCAGAATGATGAGTCAGTAAGTTCATGCTTGGGGCATCAGAGCCCAGAACGCTTCACTAGAAGACTTTCCTTCCCAACTGAATTAGGTAGGTGCTGTTTGAAGTGGAGCAAGCTGCTGATCTCCACCGCCCGCTGCTGCCCCACGGGAGGAGCAGCCTTCCTGCTACACAGGCTCTGCACCACCTACAGCTTCGGGAGCTAAAACAAATGCATCTTGAATTGTCCCCTTGAAAATGAGGAGGCAGCTGCTGCAAAGGATGCTATGCAGAGATAAAAACTTGATTAACACCGTTGCTGAGCTCACAGAGCACGTTTCTGGGCCAGCTGCAGCTGCCACACTGCACACATGCTGAAAGAATACCAAGGTATCCAGTCTGGAAGCAACAATGACCTGAACTCTGCAATAAAACCACCACTCCCAGTTAAAGGCTACAACCACCTGGCATAGTCAACAGCAGACATCCTTCATTGCCAATTGGCACCTTCACCAGCTGAGAGTTCAGCTAAATCAGGATCATTCACCAGAAAGCAACTGACATTGTTTTCAAGCTGCTTTCCTTAACCAAGAAGACGTAAATCTAGGACTCTTGACTCCCTCTGACGTGCTGTCCAGACAGAACCTGACTCAAAATTTGACTCCAGCCAGCAAGTGACTAAGCTTGTATCAAATTAAATGGCTGAAATGTAGAAAAAAAAAAAAAAAAAGGATTAAAACCAACCAAACAAAAGCTATTAAAGCAAGTGATACAAATAACCTAACTTTAAGTAACTTAAAATTCAATCATTTTAAGGAGACTTTGCTCCCAGAAGTCTTCGTATTAAAAATAGAATGGGTTTTGGTAAAAATGTGTTTTCACCAAATCTCTTCTAGGGTATTTGTCAGCAACTGTTCTTTCAGGGTTATTTACAGCTATTGCATGCTAAAACTAGAAAGAATAATGAAATCCAGCTCATTGAAACAATGCAAGATTCAATAATGCAGCTGGAAAAAAGGGTAAAAGGAAGCACAACAGAGACTATGAAGTACACAAAACTCAGCAGAAAAGCAGATTTGCGTGGTTCTTTTTATTCAAATATTTTAAGATCTATTTTTATGTACATATATAGGTATATATATAATACTTGCCACCTTTGGCAGTTGTTGTTAGTGCCACGATTCTACATACAAGGTAAACAGGTACTTTTCATGATGAAGTTTTGTTTAGTCTGATGAAGGGCAAGATACACCCAAGCAGATGCTTAGCTCACTAAAGCTGTTTCTAGTCTTTAGTGTTGGGGTTTTGTTCAAGTTTTACTACCTTTAGTATTTCATGACTTTAAGTCATACAAGATTTGCTATAGCTAACAACACAAACTTTATCAAAAGGTTTGTTTTGGGATTTTTTTTTTTGTTTGTTTCATCTTGTCACTTCAAGCCTCGAAAGTAGATTGAAACAGCACTGAATAGAGATGTCTCCAATTGGAGACACTGTGTGTTTCACATCATGTGATTTTGAAAAAACAATAAATGGAGAAAAGCAGAGTCATCCCTTTTGCCAATTTCTAGGCATCAACAGTCAACATCAAACATACCCGTAGAACAAACATGCCATAATGAGTTCATAACACATCAGCTAAAGAAAGAAACGGCAGCTTTCTTGTAAGAGAAGCCTCAAATGTAGCAGAATAAAGCAAAAAAAAAAAAAGAAAAAAAAAATTCCTCACATACAACACACTTATAGAGGATGCATTTATTCCTGAGCAGGCTGGCAAGTCTCAGGTGGTCAAGTGGGAGAGGGAAGACGAAAGAATTTTAAGCTGAAAACCTTACTGAACTGAAAAAGGCACAAAAGACAGTAACGTTGAGGCCTCTAGGAAAAAACCAAACCAAACCAAAAGAGAAGGTATTATGACAGCTATTTTCAAACTCAGTATGTTTTACTGATCAAAATGATTATTTGGTGACGATGACAGAGTGGAGCATTAAAGAAGTATACAAAGGAGCAAATTTCTCTTGAACTAACAAAAACGCTGAAGGCTTTAAATGGCAAAAACTGTCTGAAGTAAAGATACGTTTATCTCTTCAGAACCTCATCTTCCAGTGCCTTCACATACAGGGTACAGAAATCTGGATGCAGAAGCACAAGAACTCAACTTAGAAAATGGTTCCTTCATTTTTATTAGTACTCCTTATATTTCAATCTATTCTTAAAGACCGGCAAAATTACTTGTGACAAATATTCAATGTTGAGATTATGGGGTATGTTCTTTTTTGGTTTTTTTTTTTTTGTTTTTTTACAAGATTTGTAAAATACATTCTCATCTGTTTGAGTGCAGATACATCATTCACAGAGGAGACAGTGCATACAATTTTCAAGAGATTTGTAGTAAAATTTAGAGATACACACCAACAAATATGTCAATATAATACTAACTTGGAGCCCAGGTCCAAGTTTTTCAAACTGTACATGTATTTTTAAAAAGATATAGCCTTTTAAAATGTTTATATATTGAAGCATTTTCATTAAGATCAAACACTTATTAAAAACAGTAAAATTATAGCAGCAGTATGGGAGAGTATCTAAGCCACATGAACATTAATAATTAAAATAAAAACAATTATGAAATATTACATTACACATATGTTTATGTTAAATAACAAGGATAGCTAACACACCAACTACTTAGGCCAAACGACCAAAGAATCTGGATTTGTTCACTGTATGGAAAATACTGTTGCATGGTTCAATCAATCAAAGTTGCTGTTGTAAAAGAAGTGTCGAATGCTGACTTCCACCAACACTCTTCTGGAGTGCTTCCTGGAGAATTCACTTGAATTTTTCAGTCCAAGGCCCAACTCTGATCCTTTCTGCATCTTTGCTATAGAAACTAAAGATGCTTTTAAATATGGATTCCTTAAAATGAGGCTTACTTTATTTACACTATTCAAAGTCTGCTTTTCCTTCCAACAACAAAATGTGCAGGAGGATTTACTACATGCTATACAATGTAAAAATAGACTTTAAAAAGCCAGACCAATGTGAATAAAACTGTACAATATTTGTTCCCTGCTCCAGTTCATTGCACTATTAAGTTAAAATGGATGAGTTGTCATGCCCAGAAGACTTACTGTAGGATCAGAAAACCCACGCACGTGAAGAGGAGGCAAATGCACACTGGTTTAGGTATAGTGCCAAATGAAAAAATACTGAGTTGTATCCATGGAAAGCGTGTCATCACAGGAAGGAGCACAGTTAATTCTGAAAGGCAGACCTCTTCATGTAGGACACAGAACTGCAAGAGAACCACAAACAGATCTTGAGAAACATTAGTGAAGTTAACCTGTATAAGAATTTATTGTGTATACTAAAGTACTTAAATGTGGAATTCTACCCTATCAGTAACGATGTAAAATCTAGAAATCAATTGAAACTGGCAATTAGGATATTATTCTCTTCTCAAAAAATAATTGACACAACCCACTATTTTTAACTAGTATTACTCAGAAATGAGTTAACTAAAGGTCATGTCTTAAACAGTCCTTTTTGAAGTGTTCTATTAGAAAACAAAACATTAATTAGAAGGTGATGCATGTAGTTACGTTTTTAAATAATCACCGACAATTTCAGATTCCAACTACTTTCTCATTCTGATGTGTGTACTTTAACCACACGGTGGGAAGATAAGACATGTCCTTCACATGTTTCTCATTCCTGTTGCACATGTAAGACACAAACCTCAGAGCAATCCAGCTTTCAAACCAGTGCTAGCACAACACAAAAGCAAATACAGAAGTCAAAACTTCAAAGGCAAGAAAATAAATGGTGTTATCTGAAATACTTGCATAATTTAAAATAGAACAAGTTGAAGACAGGAAATGATTCTGCTTTCATGACATCTACTTTCAGAAAAAAAGCCTAAAAGAAAATAATAATAGACATATTGCATGCATGTTGATCCAACACATTTAATGTGGGCATTATGTTTTTGTAATTGTCACATCTAGCTAATAAAACATCCCTGGTAATATTAAAGTCATGAGCATGCAGAGGCAGAGGTAGGAGAGAGCCTCTGCATCAAGCTTCCCATATCACCCTGTCCTATGTTCAACTCATCTACTTTTATAAGCCCTCTATGCAGAGGAATTCTCCATCTCCCTAAGCAGCCAGTTTCTTCTCAGTTCCCTGGTAATCGGAAAGCTTTTCTGTATAGCTACATCTAAAAATAAGAGCAGACATGGTAAAGAGCATTATTATTCATTCCAGCCAGTTTCCACGAGATGTATTATGATGAGAAGCAAACAGCTTTATTTATTGAGTTCATCCTCTTTGCATGAAGATTCTTCTTCACAAAATGAAAGTTTAGTGCCATCACCATTAAAAAAGACCCTTGATCTTCAGCCTAAATGGCTCTCGGCTCATAAGCAAATACATCTGTCCAACATAAGGATTTTCAGAAAGGGTAAGTAAACAATGGAGCAATCAAAGGAATCAACTGAAAGGATCTCTGCATTCTTATGTATGTGGTAGTTCTGCAACCCCACATGGAGCTTAGAAATAAGCTTCTGTCAAAGCTCTAGAATGCTGCATGGCTTTCCTTTCAGATTTCTGAAGCAAGAGCACACTACATTTCATCCACAACTTTAACCTGGCAGTACTTTCAAATCTCTTCAAGATGAGAGTGATTAAAGTCTGTGTAAGAATACAAAAACCTTCAAAAATTGTTTCTAGGGGGTTAAGTAAAATGAGTGCATTTGAACAAAACAGTGAGACTTGGAAAGGATGATACTAAGGGGTAAACATATGAGCATGAAGCAAAACATAATACACGTTTGGGTGGCAAGTAAAAAGGAATCCATCATCCTTTTGTATATGTGTTTGTTCAAATCTTGGGAGCTTGATGCATATGCTGAACTTGAAACACTGAAGATTATGGTACCATTTATATATCAAGAATTAAGTAAGAACATAAGCATTAATAAGACCTAGGCAAAAATCAGGTCAGAAGAAAACCATTTAATTTAGCAGCCTGGAAACTACCTAGCACAACTTCTTAAAGCTGAGGCAAGCAGTGCTTTTCAATGTCTGACATGCTATTAATATAATCAATGTATTAGACTGGAAAGTAAATGATTATTACACAAACCATTTAAATAAAACATGGAGAAGGTATAACAAGTAAAATAAATCATTTTTATCACTGGTCATAAGTAACACTTCAAATGAAGCTATAAGCACTTTATCTAGTGAATCCATTATTACCATAGGCCGTTACTGAAAAACATACACAACACAAGTTTTTAACTACATGCATTTAGCTTGTAAGACAGACTGCTCTGCTCCTGCTGATGTCCTTCAGCTCTCCAAACATACTCCACATACTTTGTTATATTATACTATCACAAACAAAATAAACACGTGTTATTTATGAACTATATTCCAGAAACCTTGGACAAAACAGAAGAGAATATAAATGAGAGCTGTTTGATAGAAGGGCAACATAATTCATCAATGCTGTAGGACTACTCTTTTCAAACACACCTTGGATGTACATTAAGTTAATTTATAACAAAAAAAAAATATCTCTGCTAAGAAACATACTCACCCTTTAAAATGTAGTCTGTTAACAAGGTTGGCACTTTCTCGCTATCTTCTTTCATGGCATGCAGGACTGAAGTATGGGGAAAAAAAATTCAGAAGTTTAATCATAAGACAACAGTCTCAAAAAGAAATCCCATGAAGCTGCTTCAACCACTCATAGGGATATTGACGTAAGATTAGTAACTCTCAACTGGATTATGAAAAAATGCCATGAGCCACACTGAGACCCATTTTACTGTAATAATTAACCGCATAAAATGTCATCAGTTGCAACAACAACAAAAAAAAGCACCTCTTTCCTCTACACAAATCTCTCCAAAAGAAAGTCACCATGTTCAAAACTTAAATATACTAACAACTGCTGGAGGGTTTGAAATCTCAGGTAAAAAAAAAAGTATGCTCCACTACTTAATTTACTTCCTTGGTCTTCATCCTGAATCATGGAATAATGATACTTTTCTGGAGAAACACAGCATTTTCCCCCTGAAATTGTGAACGTTAGCAACTGTAGCTTAGAAAAAGTCTCATATACACAACTGAAAATGGCATTAACATAGAAAAATGTCAAAATGTCATTTTTTGTGGCTTAGGTCAAAATGGTCCATCCTCATATACTTCTGAAGAGGGAAAACCATTTGGACTCGCTCAACTTGACATACATAAGCTTGTCTGTTACGCTATAAATGAAAACAATGGCAATCCTTTATGAAGTCCTCTGGACACAACTGAAGAATTAAAAGTACAGAATTATACTCCACAGCAGTTTTTTAAAGGCTCCAATTTCCTCATATAAGACTCTGAACTGCAAATCTAACGAGTGCTTTATTTGTATTTCATTTTTTTACGTAAGCTACGGAATAACACACAGGTTCAAAGGAAAAAACAACCAAACAGCTCCAAACACCTGCTTTAGTGTCTGCCTTAACAACGGAGGGAGAGCAAGTCAGAAATCTGCAACTGAGTCACAGCATCAAGTTCCAATATGCCCACAGAAGGCAGTACTGTTAATACTCTTTATGGTGCATTTGTACAAGACTTTTGTAAGTAAACTCTCAAACAGCACAAACATTTTCAGGAGGCTTCAACCTCTCTGTGCTTCACACTGAATTTTTGAGAGTATTTTCAAGAGAAATTTAATTATGGCAAAAGGATAAAATTTTTCTGCAGGAGTAAATATAAATGAAAAATCCATTTTTCACCGAGTAAGTATGAATGACCAGCTAAGGGTGCCTACTGTAGAAAAATAACAGAAATTTAATTCTTGCTGAAACATTTTACTTATCTATTTTTTCATTCCAGGAAATGACACATCCCCTCAGCCACCTGTGGAATCACAGACCTGTGCTGCTACAAAGCACCTTAAGACGTGGTTAGATCCAAAGCCCTTCAGTGAGACCTGATCAAATATATTGACGTACTCTACCATCTATTTTTAAACTGTTCCTATAAACCTTAAATTAAGGAGATGTCATTGACTCCCAGAGATGCTCTGCATCTATAATCCCAGAGATTCTAATCTTAATTAATTGTTTTAAAAATACAACCTTATTTTTCATGCAAATTAGAATTAAAAACCACACAAACAAACACAAAATTGAGGACTTGGAACTTGTAAATAAAGCACAACAAGCTTAAACAAGCAGAGGTGTATCAGGTACTGTAAGACAGTACTGCCAAATTCCATGACATCCAGTATTTTCCATAAGGTCTGCCTGTTGAAATAATGCGAGAACATTTGCTGTCTGGTACGTGTAAGTTTCTAACCCTCAGGGTTTGAGAGAACAAGCCAGAAAACAAACATACAAGGCTCAGAAAACAAGTAAAAACTGCCCAAAATGCAAATGTTAAAATTCATGCAACTTACATACAAGCCATAGGGTAAGGGGGAAAGTGTTAACTGTATGAATTAATTGGTTTTGAGCAACCACAGTTCGAAATACAAAGAGGAAAGGGTTGGGGGAGGAACTTCATATGCTCACTTTTAGTTAATGTTTGAAGATCTTCAACAGATGGGGGTCCATTTTTCTTCTCATAAGGAATGACGGTTGTTAAGTACTGTCAAATGAAAAAGAGAGTTATGTGATAGTCCCTTCATGCAATTTATGTTGCTTGCGCTTTATTTTGCAAAAGTTGTAGCAATTGAAATCTCTAGCCACAAATAAAAGCTTTTCAAAAGACTGTATTTCACAAGGTTACGATTCTACCTTTTCTATCTCAAAGCTTATACCCTAATAGCCAATTTTTGTTTCAAATCATGTGACCACTTTAGAAGTTGTGCAGTTAATGCTAAAAAAAGTACTCAATAAAATTGAGTTTCTTGCAGTAAGAACTTCATCTGATAAGATTTCTTCCCCAGACCAATAGTAAAATATTTCCTCTCCTCCCTCCAGAAGTCAATCAGAAGTCCTTCATGTATTCCAAGTACTTCTTTCAACCAAATAAAAGCTAGAAGAAGAACCTTTCCACCAGCTCCCCTCAAACACCACTAGAAATGCAGAAGAACAATTTTGCAGACTTGCTCTTAAAAAAAACCCAAACAGTATAAATATCATGCAAGTGTCACCAATTATATCCAAAAAAAATCAGCAAGTAATTCTTTTTTTTCCAGGAACTATGTTAAAAAAACCCAAACCTTTCCATGTAAATATTGATGTTGCCTTCAAATAATTTGGAAAACTGATAACAGTCAGCTTTTTAAAGATTCCAGAGTACAAATGGTAGACGCTGTGCAGGTGACCTGAGTGAGGTGTCTGTTCAAATTTCTAGAAGTGCTAAGAAGCATTTGGAAAAATAAAATAAAAAAGAAATCATTTTTTAAAAATCTTCAAACTTGGCATATGCTGTGTTTGAACAACCCCAAAACAGCCATAGGATTTTCCAAGTGAATGGATTACTAAGAATGTGAAACTTACGAAGGATTTTGACAGATCAAAGAGCATTGGCCAGTCCCAGTCACCCAAAGGTGCACAGTTCTCCATGCAAAGGAAATTAGGTTGCCCCATGATTCGGTGAGAAGTAAAACAGACAACTTTGGCCTTCTGAAGCTATGCACTTCCAGCCAGAAGGAATGAAGCAAGTCTAATTAAACCACCATTTGGATTTTGATTTAAATTTTCCCAGTTTGAATAGTTGAATATTATAACAGCGTTTCAAACCAACTCCATTTTTGTTGTATTTACTCTTTACTGAAATCTTTCACCGTCAGCTTAAAAAAACCCATAAAATTGTCTTAAATCTTTCAGGATGCCTGCAGTGCAACTAATATTTATTTTCAAATTCTAGAAGCAACCCTCTTGCTTTTTTATTGAATGCATTTTGGTGCCATCTTACTTTGCAGCCTACATGAATGCATATCCGTAAAGTGAGTAGCATTTTGAAAGTACAGAAATCACTGGAAGTCTCCCTAATGGAAAAGCTTCCTGAAACCTCCCTGAATTGAATTTTTAAGAATTTCACAGGAACTTAATTCCGGGTTAACAGCTATAAGGCAATAGACAAAGCAACCCTCTGTCTCTTATTCAACGTGAGAGAGAAGCGTTTTTCCACGTAACACTCAGAAAATATGTTATATCCAAGGTCTCCTTCTCTCCTAGTAGCAGCACTTCAGCAAGAGTCAAGTGTAACTGAGACTCTGGTGAAGAAGAGGTTCACCTTGCAGAAGGAGACTTAGTATTGCCAAACGCAGCTATGACCATTGCCATGTTTACAGTGGGATCATGTACCTCACACCCACCCATATCCTCCGCCTAAATGCCAGTTGGACTCAGTTCCGTGTCACTTAAGGGAACCAATTGTCCCTTAAGCAAACTTGGGGCACTTCTTTCCCTCCCTTTTCTTCTTGTGTTTTTTTCACATCTGCTTAGCCCAGCAGAGGAAAATAAGCAACGCTTCTTAGCAAAGAGTCAATTTTCAATGTCTTTTCCACCAGATGTAACCAACAGGTATCATTAAATAACTGTACTCTCAGTAAAATTACCAGAATCTGTGCAAATGTCAGAGATGAAAGTAGATGTACTAACTCAGAAATGAGATCTCAGGCTGCCACTTCCAACCTTCAGAATGAAGTGGCACTCTACCCTTCATCTAGACAATAAATTACCAGGACACATTTCACTGCACCAACTATCAATATTTCCTGTTTTCCTTCTCCTGTAAACTCCACCTTCCAATTTTTTTCCTCCCTAATAGTAATAATAATAAACTTAATGAAAAAAAAAAAAAAAGTAATTTCTTTCTTAGTTTCCAGAAATCATGTTTTTCCTCAACCAGACTTTGCTGCTGTAACAATAAGTGTCTATAATAGCACCATAAAACCTCATTCCCTGAATTACTGTGTGAAGGATAACATATTATGAAAACAAAGGAAAACTAACTAAAGTGTAGCTCACTGACAAGCCCAAATGTTAAGTCTACTGTGACCTCTAAATTTTTGAAACAGATTAGACAATAAGGTAAGCAGCAATTCCCACTGCAATTTGTAATCATCTATAAAAATCAAAATTAAGATGACTGTCTTAAATTTTCCTTTGGAATACGTTCACAGAGTGAGCTATCAACATTTCCATGACTGTTATGCACTTGGTGTTCTTTTCTCCAAATGCATTATCAGATGGGAAAAGGTAGTTCCCACTGAAAATTTCTCTCTAAACCTTGAAAAACTCCAAGGAATTTTCACTTATGTCTCACATGCACACACACCACAAAAGGACTAAAATTCTAAAAAAGAAAGTACCCCACTACCTCAGTAATACCACCCAGAAAATAGTAAAGGTGTGAAATACCATTAAAGACTGAAAAGAGTTCTGAAATAACTGTACAAACTCATAAACTTTATGCTGTGACTTTATGTATGAACTTTTGCCTTCTAAGGTACACAAACATCTGTCTGTCCTTGCATTTTTTTGGAACACAACTCCAGATTGTTAACTAAGTCTTCCCTGCCAGGAGGAAACACCTGAATGTGAGTTTACAATGACAATAAATCCTGAAAACACACTCAAATGAATATTCCAAGTGCAGCACTAAGCAACTAAGCAGCCTTTTTCTCCTTTGCAACTTGCTGCAGTAAGATGATGGTATCGGGTTTGGTAATGTGACAACAAATTAAAAAAAAAAAAACCCACAAAAAATTAATGCCATAGAAAAATACATCTCCAGGACTAAATCAGAAACAAGTCGGTATCTTTCCTGCCTTTCTACCTTATTTATCATTTTAAGTTCTTGTTATTTCCATGATTGGCTTTAGGATACAGGAAGGGGACAAAAAAACCCATAACCTTGCTAACAAGGATACAGTACAAAACAGAGCAGGGGAAAAGTATGATCATTATGAAGAATAACATTAGTAAATTAACTCAAAAAAATGACTGGCAGGGTTATCCAATCATTGTTACTGCTAATACATGATTGTGCTACTTGTATCTAGATTAGGAAGCAGTCAAAAAAGGGAAAGTGTATTCAAATTGAGATATTCATAGAAAAGAAGTTCTTTAACCAAAAGTAATAGGGGCTGGCATAAGTAAATATGTTCACTTTATGAAACTACATGATATTTAAAATAGCTACAGATACTGGTAAACAGATGCAGTTTATTATTAAATGATAAAGATAGCAAAGGAAAAAAATACCAGCACAGCTATTACTTTACCAATATTGAAATAATGTAAAGAAATAAAAACTGTTAGGTAAACTCTATGCATGTGTTCAAGATCCCCAGAGCTGTGGACAAGTAGCTGGATCTACATATTCATAAGCTCTCATACCTGTACCTTGCTTGAGAAAGACCGTAAGGCCATGATTTCTAACCTCATAGTTCAGGAATTACTTGCAAGGAGATGTTTTATCTCCTGAACAACCTCTGCAGGATACTCCAGTCATCTTCCAGGCAAAAGCCTAATCAGCCATGACTTCTAAACTACCAGGCAGTTTATTGCCTCAATGGACTTCTCATTGGAAGGAGGTGGGGGGTGGAAACCAGAAAAAAAATATAACCTAACACACTCCTTAGACACCGCCATAAACTATAATGGGTGAGTAAGTGTTAAATAAGGTGAAATACCAATACTTTTTAACATGTGCCAAAAGCTTAAACAATAGTATAAGCACTGACCAAAATACAGAATACATTTACTAAAACAGATACTACAGTTTTGAAACAAACCATTATTACTTTGAATTAAAGTATCTTGCTTTAATCTTGCTACTTAAATTTATGTAACACCTACAGTGATACCCACTGAAGCTTGGCATCTGTGCTGTGTATTTCAACATTTAAATAGCTAGTGAAAAGACAAAAAAAGTTGCCTGTGGTTTATTTTACATCAGTAATCTGCATGGCACACATTTGGCTGCTTTTAACATCATACAGTTTCTAAAGGCAAAAAGACACACAGAGTCCTTGCATTTTCCAGATGTTACTCCAGTTTTAGATATATCAGCCCTGAACATAGAAGAAAAAAAATCAAAACCTTTTTTTTCAGTTGGAAATATTACCCAAGTCCTTAATGCTGAAGGGTAAAATGTTATGTCTAACCTAACACATATTATTTGACTGGATATTAGATGTTTACACACATGCACTATATTCGAAGCATGTATTATGCCAGAATTTTAGTCTAGGCTAGGGAATCAGTGCATCAGAGTATCAAGTCCTGCTTGTCTCAGGCTGTTGAGAAAAGAAAGAGACTGCAGGCTGCTCAGAGTCCCGCGGCAGGGAGAGTACAGGTTCCAACATTTTGGTCCTACTTTTTTCCTGTCTCACCATTTATCTTCAACTACTGTCCTCTTTTCAGGATCATGACTCTACCAAAAGTGCAGGCAAACAATGAGGAAAAGAGAGAAGAGAGCCCAGCACCTGTTTCTCTCCACCTGAGTTTCCAAACGTGTGGCGGAAGCCATTCTGTATGACATTTGAGATCCCTTCCATGCTGAAGCGCTAAAAGTAGTGAGAACATAGCAGGAAGAAAAAAAAAGGGACAGAGAAAAGTTCAGAAGACCATTAATCAGGATTTATAAAAGACGAATGACAAAGACAAGCTCCAAGATGTATTTCAGCACATTTCTAGTTTTTCATTAGCATACTTAATTTTTTATAATTAAAAAGCAAATCTTATGATGGCAGTTAAGCAGCATATCTACATCAACATTTAATCAAACACAACCTTCACACTGCAGACTCACAAATGTAGACTTGCCTTTTAAGGTTGTTTCATTTTGATATGTAAAAAGTAGTACTTTTGA
This sequence comes from Nycticryphes semicollaris, assembly GCA_013400055.1. Taxonomy (NCBI): domain Eukaryota; kingdom Metazoa; phylum Chordata; class Aves; order Charadriiformes; family Rostratulidae; genus Nycticryphes; species Nycticryphes semicollaris. The sequence continues at coordinate 296,457 of VXBJ01000045.1, forward strand.
AAGTTTAGTTCACAATTTTAAAATTTGTGTTTGAGCAACATACTTTTAGAGACATTGCTGGTACCAATTTTTCAGATTTTAAGCACCTACTAAAAACACTATTCAGAGGTAGTACTTTTCAGCTCTACCTCTTTTAAACATGTTATGCTTTCATACTTGCTTTTCCACAACTGAAACAACGAATCACTATCAGCTGTATTCCCTATTTTTTGGTAACATAATACATACATAATTGTTAATGCAGTCGTATTCATTTCCAACTCTGTTATGGAATCATGGAATCCAAGTACAGAAAAAATTAATACGTAATCCCACCACAATTTTTTCTTTAAACTTTGTAATCCTTTTCACTTGCTGGAGACAAGTTAAAAAAAAAAAAATCAAAAAAATTTTGATGTTTAGCATGAGATATGAAAATCAGCAACTGACAAGAACAGAAAAAGAAGAAACTGTCAAGCTGCTGACACAGGGCAGTAAGATGCCTATACCTCAGTACACTTACCTGAGTGTATTTTTTTATGCAAGAGGGAGTAAAATGTGCTGGAATACAGTATTCATTTTCTTTCTAAAGTGCAATGAGGTCAGTAAACAGACACAGATGTTGGCAAAGCCATCTTAACTCTTTTAAGATATCCTACTTAAATGAACTGGTATCTTCAAACCCTGACTATTTTTAATTACAACCCAGTGTGTTCTTGTAAGAGATGTAAAAGTTTCAGAAGTCTAAGAAAGTTATTTACTCAAAGCCTGTATCCAGGACAAAGAATCAAAACCTCTCTACTTATTATAATTCAATTACAGGAGAATTGATTTTCTTAGACTATGAAAACTTAACCCTACTTCCAAGCTTTGTATTTAAATGAGAATTCATGACTGTTTTAGTTAGTAAAATTATTAATTTATACATTATTTATTAACAGAAACTCATTCTTCACAAGGCTACTTGAACATATTATCTATGCACATTCTCAACATTCCCTTAGAAAAAAAAAAAACAGAAAAAAAATAAAAGGGAATGTGGAAGGACAGAAGCTTGCACCTCTTTCTAGGAGAAGTCTCTCGAACCTGTACTTGGTGACACTGAAAGCCATTTTCTCAAAGGAACCAGCCTACAGTCTTATTAGGGAGCTAGTTTGTTCTGTCCTTGTCAGAAAGCAATCTGACACATCTGTATTTCAAAGAAACCAAATATGAAAATGTCTTATATTGGGATCACATACAGTTACACTTGAAAGCATCATTCGAGTCTTTAAACTTGAAACTAACCAGAACAGCTTATGAATCACTTGACCCCAGTTTCCAAACCACATAAAAATTTTTCTTTCTAGTTAGAATTTGAACTTTTCACTGTGCTCTTGGCAAAGGGATGACAACCTTGTATTGTTTTCCAGATGTATACTTCCTCAGAATTCCATTAGAACTTAGCTATGTAAGCAAAAGATTTCTTTATTGGATGAGCAAGACCAGAACCCCTTTGAGTTATATCACAGGTATCTTATTATTTTAAGTTTAGAAGTATATTCCAAGCAATTAATGTTTATTTCTTATGTTTGAAAAACAACCCCAAAAACCTTCTGATGTCAAACTGAAGGATTCTTTCTGGGACTTAGCCAAGATCTACAATACATTAACAACACTTGTGTATCCTGTAAGAGACGCCTAGAAATTCTAACATTAATATCCCACTTAAGTAATGTAAAATTACACTAGACACGTAAGAAAGAAAACATAATTGCACTGACAAGATAATAACCCAATTCCTCTCATTCTCTGCCTCCTATTATCCAAACACTGTTTGAAATACATTTTTCCTTTTGTTGCTACGTTCTGTGAAGAAGAAACCAAATAATCTCCTCCTGTACACCTGCAGTACACTTTGGCCTCACCCTTGTCTCTCGCTGGATATAGTAACTCTGCCACAGGTTTCAACAGACTAAGACTTTTACTTCTTCCCTATCTAAACACCAACATATCAATAAACATCTGTACAACTAGTCCAACAATAATATTGCATTTCCTGTAAAACTAACACTGGTATACACATTCTAAAATTCACACAGTGAAACTAAACAGATAAATGAGTTTGCCTACTGATGACAGAACACACAACAGGACATCCAAAGCCAGTATTTTTTGTGACTGTGAAAAAAATAATCTCAATAGAAAGTGCCTGAAACTTGTCTGCAACGGAGGGCAGGGAAGCAGGTGTACCAGCTACCCTGATAGAACCTATGACTACTACTTCCCACGGGGGAAAAACACAAAAAATATTTTGAATCTGTAAATAGTTACAAAAAATTTCTTACTGTTCCAGGCATATGACCTCTTTCTTGTTTGCCATTTTGAGGACTACCATTTTTCAGCTTCTTTTTCTTCTTTGCCGTTTCTTTGTGTTCTCTCTGCTTGTTTTGTACTTCGATGAGGACAGAAATGAAGCTGTTTTTCACTTCTTTCTCAAACTCCAATTCATCTCGTAGAGCCAACTGCTGTACCAGCTCCTCAGAATAATCCTTAATAGCAGTCTCAATTTCTTCTAGCAGTTCATTTAACTCAGCAACAGACAATCTTTTTACTCCTATAAACAGATCATATAAAAAGTAAACTGTCAAGATTTTAAGCATGAGAATACTTGTGGGAATTACAAGAAAAAAGTACTCTGAAATTTTTCCAAACAAAAAATTCAATTCTAAAATTACATAGAACAAAACAATATTCCTGAAGGAATAAACACATCACAGAGGCAACTAGATTAGCAACAAGAAAATCTGACAATCCGAAATAATCTGCAAATATTAAAACCATGGTGTGGTTAAGGAAGCTGAAAGAGATGCTAAACTTCTAATACTGACAACTCTGTTAACTATTACTTTCCATCTAACACTCACTGCTGAAAATAAAGGTCTCCGTATTTTCTGACCAACAGTCAACAGTGGCATTTCTGGAATCCTTGGATTTTTACCTTGAGTAATACATAAACAATTCTTTATGAGTGAGGAAAATTGCTAAGGCATGCATATTAATAAAAGCCTGCACTAAACTGTTACAGTAAGATTTTTTAGATGCTATTAGCAGAAAAACCAACAAACCCCTCCAAATTTTCTTTGTCTGGGGATTGTAAGCAAAAGCATGGCCTCGTATTGCCATGTGTTACAGATAGTCAAATTAGGATCAAGAAGAATGTTCTAAGGATTGCTTGGGTTAAAAGTGAGCACAATGAATTCCATTCTCAATTATATGTAAGGAAGCTAGTCCAGGAGCTGCTATGTTAAAGAACGTAATTTTCATTGGCATTTCAGAAATGGCCAGCTCTGGTTACACTGAAGAGTACAATCTGTTGAAGGACACTGAAGATTTTTTTGTAATTATTTCGTTTCATCAAATTAGTCTACTAAATATTATGTCTAAAAAAAACTGTTAGAAGTTAAAGTGTCTATGGACAAGTGTTGAAAAACACAGGTAAGGCCACAAACTACAAAAAAGTATAGGTCTTTAGAAGCATCAAAGGTGAAATATAATTTTCTCTCTTAAAGTACAGCAAGAAAAACTGACTGGAAAAAGCTCCTTATCACTAATTTACTAAAGAAAAAGCAATGACACCTGTTAAAGTAACAGCCTGGCAAGGAGCCACAGCTTTTCAGAGTAGCTAAGGTTTTAAACTCTGTTCAAACAACCTAACAGTAATACATGATTAAGAATCTAGGTTTCAAGTAGTCTGAACCATCCATCACCTACACTATTGCTTAAGTATGCAGCAGGCAGATTATGGCCTCTACTTGTAATACACATCTTGGCCATGCCCACAGCCATTGAGCATACCACAGTAGGTCTTACCACAGCAGTAACTTTTTGCAAAGTCAACTCTGGTTGCCAGCAATATCAAAAAGCAACATCAACTCAAACATAAGCAGCGGGAAGAACACTAAATTCAGTGACAAGTTTATCTCGTGCTCTCTGGGTGCAAATCACAGAACAGGTTACACTCTGTGAAACTGAGTACACTCTGCAGTAAAAACTAATCTAAGTTCCACATGCATTCAGTACAAACTACAGTCTAGGAAGGATAGGATCTACCACTATTTTGTTTATGTGAAAGAAGACTAGACAGAGCACTCTGCTACAATTTCAGAGAGGTGCAGACTAATTCTGAAGCAGCTTGATGCAGAAAAGAAGGTAGCAAGAGTTTTTTCATAACACATTGGCATGAAAGAGATGAAAGCAGATTCTGAGAAGCTGGTGAAGCAAAGTTAAATTATCTGCCAAAGTAACCCAAGGTTACTCAAGAAGGCATCATTTGGTCAAGGCTGACCTTTACACCATGAAGATGCAACAGACAAGATGAATTCCTGAGGCAAAGCAAAATAAATATGACATGAAATACCAAGCAAGCTTGATTAGATCCAAACCTAAGGACATAGGGAACTGTAAGAAGAGCAGGAAGCCCTGCTGTGCAGGATACACTTCGCTTTCATATTCCTGAAGCTCATGCATTGAGACAGCTAAGAGCCCAACCATGCAAATGGAATGTCCTCCACAAATCTGAAGTGTCATGTCAACAAAGGTCAGACCATTTTCTGGATCTTCTGTAGAATTTATGTTGCTGACCCAAACTACAGCAAAGAAAGCACCGAACTTTGTAAAAGGGACCAAAGTAGAAGGATCACCTACCAGATATTCTTTCAGTTCCTATTGGTTTCTAGAATTGATTTGGGTAAGTATGTACATAAAATGAACTTCCATCATGAAACTGATTAATCACAGGTTTCTTTTACATACAGGTCAACCTACTACAATAAAAGCATACATGTATTTTCTCGTCTCCTTTTGTACAGGGAAGAATACATTATTTCATTTGAGTAGAAGAAGATACAAGTTTTTTAAAAACTTTTAGGCTTTTTGAAGAGCAATGGAAGGGGTAAAAGAAAAATACAGGAAAAAAAAAAAAGGGCTAGAGTTGCCTTATTTTTGTGCTACTGTATATCAAGGTATGTTGTGGTGACACAAACGGTACCAAAGAAACACCATTTCCTTTACTTACTGCATAGCTTTCAAGAACTTTAACTAAATAATCAGTGTCTCAAGAAAGGGTCTCACTTAAAACTACAGAAATTAATAACCTTTAATAAAAATGATTGACTTATAATTTTACTTATGAAGGGACCTCATCCCAGTGAATCAAGCTTCAGAGTATTTGGTTTAATTTGAAATTCTATAAAGTTTTTATTTTTATTCTAAGTTATGAAAGCTGACAAAGATAAGTCTTCTATTTAAGTTCTAAATCTAGTTTATTCTTTCAGAACATTTTTGAAAATATATTTGAAAGCAGGCATTTCATAAGAACGTCTTGCTATAATTCAAGCACGTGGCAAACTTACCCTTTGTTTTCAATAAATGTAAGAGTAAAATGCTAAATAAGTATCACTTACTCTCTTCATAGCTGTTGTTTGTACTGGATCTCTTGAGTGTCTGAATTTCTTGGGAAAGTATGGAGAGCCGATCTGATTGGGTGGGGGTTTCATCATCTTCTGGATCAGGAGATTCCTGCATCATTTCTTCTATTTCTTCAATCACCTTCAAAAAATGAAAACCCTTATGAAAACCATCCTTTGCACAGAGAAACACCCTGCAATTTGAAGCAAAGCTGTTAGGAGTTTAAGGGTTTTTTTCTTACTTTCAATTAGTGAAGATGCTGCCAGATAAACTAATACTAAGACTGGATTGAAGAGAATCAACAAAATGATACTGACGTTTCCTCCCCATCCTAGGTCTCTGAGAGTAAGCCTAACTTTTCAAGGAGAACTGGCGATCTCATAACAGGCAGTGTGTTGAAACAACACAGTTAGATCTACAAGAAGGTACACATGCTTCTGCTTAAGAGACCTGAATTAAAGCGTTAGCAGGAGTATCTTTCCAAAGTATTCGATTGAAGGAAAAGAAAAAAATACCAAAAATCAGTTACCCTCCAGCCCCCATTTCACTACACTTCTATAAAACAAAAAAAAAAGGAAAAAAACCCCAAACCTCTGAATAACTTGACAATCTACTCTGCTTATGAGAAGTTTTATGAACTGATAGATCTTTACCTGAAGCCGATTTGCATCCCTGGGAGTAAGGTCTGAACCAAACAAAAAGTAGAACAGAAATCCTGTACATAATAAGCTTACTTTTTGGTATAGAAATGACCATATCTCTACAGGCTAAATTACTACTGATCAGCTGAATAAATAACACATCAACTCTTGCAGATTTAAAGGCTGTAGACATTTCTCAGATCCACCTCACAGTAAAAAAGCGGGGGCACTCAAGTAATCCTGTCTCTGTACTCTTAATAACCGTGTTCATCAGAGTTCACAGGTAACCATTTAAACAAGAAAATACATTCTTGCATTTGCTTACTAAAGCTGGATCTTAATGGACAGTTATTACCCTTACTTAGAAGAGTGATTTTCAAGATAACTTATGTAAATCTATGGATTTGGAACAGAAGCCTTTAGACACAATGTAATTTGAAAGTTTAGAAGAAAACTGTTGATCTGCTCTTGTATTAGGCAAAACATTCAAAGAATTCTTGCTAAACACAAAGCCATGTGAAGATAGCAGTGGTGATACAGTCATGATTGAAAACTACAAACTCTACAGTACCAAAAACATTCTGAAAATATTTTTTCTTCTTAACATATATATTTAATTTTGTAGTATTTGTGATTAATTCATGGTAACAAAAGCGTGAAGACTTCAAAGACTCTGGATTATCAACCTCGCCTGAAGCCCTGGAATATTTTTCCAACCTGAATGAGTTAGTAATATCTCACATGTTATTATGACCCTAAATAAAGAACAATCAAGAAGAACAGCTATGGTGAACAGCAAGACAGAAGAACAAAAAATAATTACAGATGGAATGAAAATACTAGATCTACACCTCTGTCTTTGCTGAACACTTTACCTGCTCTGCTGTGAAGAGTGGTTCATCATTGATGCAGGAAACGATTATTGAATGCATATCCAACTGTTCTCTCAGCTCTTCGTCATCTGACAGATCAAGGTTCAAGTTATCATTTACCTAGAAAGGATGACAATGTTTATTTATGGAAATATATATACACATTTGTGTGTGTATACCTAAAAAATACATGTACATATATAAAAAACAAAAGGGGAACTGATATTGAATTTTAAGAATGAAACAGATTCCTTGCCCATAGAAATGGAATCAACAATTCTAGCTGTCAAATACATGGAAACTGTAGTATCTTAACAATTGAAATCAAAACTGCAATTGGAGAAAGTTAAAATAGCTGTCAGTCTTTAAATACCCTCAGCATATAAAGACCGTATACACAATGACATGCAAATGTCTGCACAGAAGGCAGACTGTGCAATGTAGGTATTGAAGTCTTAAATAAAGACAGACATTTGTCAGTGTGGGGTGAAAACCTACCTACAATCTCTTAACATTACATAAATCTGTTATTTTACATGCTTTTCTAGTTCTACGTTTTCACATAATAAAAGACATGAAAAAAGTTGTTTTGTACAACAGAACTGGTTATCACTGCAGATTATTTTAAAATTACATTGTTGAATATCTCAGGGTCTTTTCAAGATGAAACAGAAGTAACGCTCTTCCCACACATATACCATCTAATTACGCTCATCCTTCAAACCCAAAGGTGCACTTATAGTAAAAGAAAAGATTTAATTCCATTCCTTAATCAGTCCAGTATATTTTATTCTCACATAGTGATATATTCTAATTTATTTACAAAGTTGTTTGCTTTTTCTGCACTTTGTCTATTACTAGATTCCAGCCACACCAACTTAGAAAAGCTTCCCAGCCCCTAAAAGCTGCAACCCCTAACCATTGACATTTTGAGCTCAATTGCTTTAACTGCTCTTTGGGCTAATTTACAAACATTATGACTAGCTGCATATAGTTGTTGGTGTCACCACATCAGATCTCCGTTTTGGTTGTAATTCCTCCAATTTTCCCAATTTCTTCAGAAACCTTAATAGTTTTCAGATTCATTTTGAGGATGCTACTGATATCCCTTGATAGCTGGAGTCTATAGGGGAAAACATAAAATTTGGGTTTTTTCAGCCACCAGAATGAAGTCAAACATTCACTTTTTTCCAGAATCTGAATTCCTGTAACTACGAAGTGACAGGGCTCCAGTTTTGAGATTCTTTGAAGTCTGCAGTCCTCAAATGTTTTTCCATGTATACAGGATTATGACAACAACTATGGTACAGTAAGCAAGGGTAACAGTTTATCTAGAAGGTCAGCTTCCCTTCCCTACATCTCCAGAAACAATAGTATGAGGGACTATCAGAATATATTCTGATAATTTAGACCACCTACACCAGCCCAAGCTACAGCTGATGCCAAAAGGATCACCTGGCCTTCCACCCAGCGACACTCCATGCCTTTTTCTGTCCTTGCGCTCTTACCAGGCAATGACCTGTTTAAAAGTCATCTAAGAAAAATACAATAAACAAGCAATTGCACAATCCTGCCCCTTGTACCGCTGTACAACACTTGTACCTAACTATTTCTTTTACCATCAGAGCCAAGTGTTCACGAATCTGTGATGTGAAGCAACTGAGATTAGATGAATCAGCCTCATCCCCCTTACACTTTTTCCTACTAAAACAGGAAGAGAAGTACTTTAAGCAGAAGTCCAACAGCATATTATTAGTTTCAAACGCATCAAGGAAGTGTTGCTTAGCTGTTAGTATTCATTGCATGAGAGTTAAAACAAACTACTGGCTGGTCCATATGTGCCGTCACATATCCAGAAATAATTCTGAAACACAGAGAAGTAGAAAAAAAAGTATGTCAAACGTTCCCTAACAGATGGGCTTTACACATTAAAAGACATGCCAGTTGGAGTGAAAGCTGAAAAAATTTGAGATATGTTTAATCTATAAACTGATTTTCCTTCTACTGGCAGCATACCCGATTCTTTGTAATCCACCAACGCTTTACAGTTTTTTTATGTAGTTCCTTCATAACTTCCTGCAAAGAACTTAAAAAACTATTAAAAACCATTTGTTCATATTGTACCTAGCTCCTTATCAAGGAATCTATCAGTCTTCCGGTCCATTTTTCAGTCAAGCAACTAGGTCACAGCATAGCGGGTTTTAAGTCTTTTCATTTTAAATGTAAGGATTTAGTTACTCTAAAACCCCTTACAAAATCTGAACACTCTAAAACACAAGTCAAATTCAAGGGATAATCATCAGACTCAAATGAAGAAAGTGTCAATTACAAATTGACATCTTCCCTTGCTGAACCCCAGAGCATCCTCTTCAGCAGAACAATCTTTGTTCCTGTCGTGGTAAAATGTAGCTGTTGATTATATAACGGATGGCAGAAGTCAAAGCATTACCCTACTCTCAGGTTACACACAGAGATATTTTTAAAACATAACTCAACTTCACTAAGTTTAAAAGATAAGCCACTGGTTTCCTCGGAAGACATGGGAGGTGAGAATTCTTCCTAGCTTTTCTTGAAGCATTTTAATCTACTTTTGAGAAGATAAGAGGACAACCCTTTCCATAAACCTCTCTGAAGGTCTTCACTCCCTCCTCCCTCCCCAGGTAACTATTCTAATTTTTAAATAAGAAAACCAAACCAAACTCTTGCACTTCAGTGTCTCCTGGGTCACCTTTTCTGTAAAAGAAGCCACTTTCATTGCTACCTGACTGCAGAATGAGATGAGCTTAAAAAAAGTCCACGCTGGATTTAGTACATCAGAATACCCCTGCCTCTTTTCCTCCCTTATCCAGAATAATGTTCAACCTGAAACAGGCAGCAGAAAGATTCTATGTGAAACACTTTCTCATTTTACAATGTTTTTCTATCATGCTTTGGCTGTGACGGGCATCCATCTAGAACTAACCCTGAATTATTCCAACCCAAGGAGATGCGAACATATATCAAACATGCTTGACACTTTGATTTTTATAAACCTCTCATGCGTAATACCAAGTACTAAAAATATTTTAAGCTATTTAATAATAACACCTTTTTATAAATGCAAGTTGTTTTATTTCCCTGCTGAGTACAGAAGATCCAAAGACAGTATTTTCACTGATCAGAACTTACCCCTTTTTCTGAAAGATTCAGCGTTGGCAAGTGCAAAGCTCTGGTGTGGGACGATTTCCAGTCAACAGGCATTACGTTGCCGTAATTATCAGTCAAAGCATTCCAAATCCTGAAGAGAGTAATAGTGAAACAAAAATGCAGGCCTTAAAACAAGGAGCAACTGATCAGCAGTAAACATATTTGTAATGATAACAGATTTCTATCAACAACTATTTTTTCCTCCCTAAATATTCATTTACAAATGACTGAAAATATTTTTATAATGTTTTGAAGCTAAGATAATATGTTTTTGATAAACCAAATTTATTTCCCTTTTAAAACCACCAATATGTACACAGTGGTGAGTTAATATGAAAAAGAGACAGCTTTATTACTAGTAACAAAACCATACTCAAAATCTTTTTGGGGGATGGATGAGTCTGCCCTTTAATGAAATTTGAGCTCTGCTATAAATTCCTTTCCTAGTGTTGCTCCCGTTCTCCTTGCCTTTAGCGTGTTAAAAGTAGGAATTAGCAAAGGCTGAGTAGGAAATTCTGCGCCAAATCTTTTTTTTTTTTTCTTTCTTCTCATTTTTCACACAAGAATGAATTCTGCAAGAGTTTACTTTTATCCAGAAGTACTCTTGCTGAGCTGAGCCCACCGCTCTTGTCTACAGTTGATCTTGATTGCTTCTACAGCGTACAACCTCTCTGACTGTACCAGAGGCTTGCACAGGCAGCCCTATTCTGCTATACCAATTCCAGTTTTGAAACAGAGCAGCCCTGTTAGCAGGCTGCTGCCTCAAGTCAGCTAACAAACCCTGCCTCTAAGCGCTATGTTGTGGGTGCATGGTTGGAGCAGTTGCCTAGCTAGGCTCAAAGGAATGGCTGAGCCAGACAGAAAGGCAGACAGAGCCTCATCAGTGAACAACATGTCTCTGATTCATGGTTGTCTGAACTTACCTCACTCTTTATACCATAGACAACTAACAGTTTTGGGTTTTTTTTTAATTCTCTTATAACGAGACATACTATTTAGTTACCTCAAAGTTAAAGAACTGCAGTACTTTTAATGAAAGTAAGTGGACTGAAATTTACTATAAAATAGCAGGTATAAATACTTGTTAAGATAATGTTAAAGACAGGAAAATAGCACAGATCAAAACGTGATATTGCTCAAGGGGAAAAAAAACCCCAACATTAACCCACTTGCAACTGAGATTCTGTTCTCCATCTGCTTTCCATACTTTGCATCCCTAATTTCAAACACTGAAATAGTGGGCATTTTTGCAAGAGGCGAAACAAGTATCACCCTCTGTCGCTCTGCATTTCCAAACGGCCACTTCTTCCCACCCAGGAGGCACTGGGATGCACCCACGCCTCCCTGGCGGTTAGGGAAATTAAACCTGACGGCTCGGTGTCAGACCAGAGCCGGCGGCTCGGCAGGGCGCTGCGGGCGGGGAAAGGCTTCACCTCCCGCAACCCACAAGTCCTACTGGCACTCAGCGTTAAGGAAGGGCCACACCAGAAGGGCCAGACCAGAAGGCCCAGGGGCAGCGCTGCCACCGGACGGGGCTAGTGACCCACAGAGACCGCTCCGCCCGCCACCTCCGCACCCGGCCCGGGCCATCCTCTCAGACCGGGCCAGGCCTCCTATCCCGGGAGGCCCGACCACCGCCGCTCCCACTCCCTGCCTCCCCCGCACCCCGGGCCTGCACACTCACTCGTCGTCCTGCAGGGCGCTCTGCTCCGTGAGGGGCCGCAGCGGAACGCGGCTCTCTCCGCCGCCAGCCCGGGCCTGCGGAAGCTCAAAGCAGAGGGACAACTTCGCCACCAAATCCCCGCCACCGCCCCAGCCGCCTTTGTCACGGGCAGCCTCGGAGCCGCTCCCCGCCGAGGGCTGGAAGCCCGAGAAATCTTGCCAGTCCCCCGGGTCTCGCTGGGAGGCCGCCGCCGCCATAGCCGCCGCCGCAGCTACAGACGCCGGCCCGCGCGCCCCCGCCNGCTGCAGCGGGCGGGGCCTGGCGCGAGACAGCGGCGGGTGGCCCTCAGCGCTGAGGGGAGGTAGCCACAGCCCTACCCCGGGCCGGGGAGGGTGGTAGCTGTCCCAGCCCTGACACCGCTTGCGGGGCAAGGCGACAGAGAGCAGGACTTGGCAGGGCCAGCGAGCGTCACTTTCGGCCACTGCACTGGGTTTCTTTCCGCATACGGAAAGCGGTAGCCACAGGGCCTGAGGCAGCTGCTTGTGAGGCAGCTCACGGGGGAGCTTAAAGGGGGAGTATTGACAATGATTTCATTGTAACCTGGTAACGAGGGATGAGTGGCTTTTTGATTGTCATTTTTCCCTCCATTCACCCACCCAGCACATATACAACTGTTTTGGAGATAGTTGGTCCTTACTAGCATTGTTACTCCTGTGCCCATCCTTTGCTAGCTTTATTTTGTGCCCTTATGTGCATTAGCTTATGATGAAGCTTTTTTAATATGGTACTTTTTTGAGCTGCTGTAAACTTTTAGTATGCCAAAATAGCGGGAATTTTCTTTGCTTAAGTTTCTTTACTTACTTCCTACTTGATGTCTGCAAGTAGAAAATTCATCCCCTGTTAAATCTGCCTGCCACTGAGGTACTTGAAAGACTTTTGTCCTATCCTACTCAGCTACTGCTTTTTCAAGCTGACAAACCCTAGTATACGCCGGCATTCCAATATGATCCTTTCTGACACTGGTATAGGGCAAAGGAGGCCAGGACTACTTTGAGTGTTCAAATGTGGATGTGACGTTGTTTTATGCATTAGCACAATGACGATTTTTGTTCCCTTCTGATGAAACAAAATGGTTGCAGGCAGAATTTGAAGATGCTCTTCTGGGACACATAGTCTTCCATAGCCATAGTCTTGGGAAGGTGCAGAAACACTGGAACAGGTAACTAGCAAGGGAGAGGAAGTTACTGGAGATGTAAAGGGTTGCACAAAAATTCTGATCTATCCTAGTCAAAGTTGATTATGGTCTTTGTAGTAACTATTTAGGCATTTTGAATTTTGCAGCTAGCTCTGCAAGAACATTGACTTGAGTGGCTAGTAGCAATCCAAAAAATAAATATGGTGCTAGATCCATAGTGTATTATGTTTGAACAATGTGGATGCTTTCAATCCCTTTATCTTTTATCTCAGAAGGATGTAACAGAATGGGAAGTACAAAGAATTACAAGGTTGGCCAGAAAAGTTCCCATAGAATCATATTCTTGGGCTTTTCAGCACAGAAAAAAAAGGAAAGATAAAGATAAAGGTCTCAAAATTAATGGGTGGCATATAGATACTGATCCTCTGCAGCTTTGAATGCAGAATGTCAGGGATATCAAATGAAACCATCAAGAGGGTAGGGTTTAACGAAAGAAAAGGAGGCAGTTTTTCACACAGCAAGCAGTTAAGCTGAAAACCTCCTTGCCTCAGGAAGTTACATACCAGCACTTTACATCAAGTTCATTAATTTACAAATTAATAGAATAAAAAAAAAATTATAGGCTAATAGGTAAATAAAGGATCTGTGGCTCAGGAAGTCCACAAAGTGCAAATTCTGATTCCACACACTTTCTATAGGTCCTTAGAATTCCATATGATTCATTATGGCTTTCTGACAGGTACAACTACACCACATGGACTCAATGGCCAGGCAAAGGCCTCACTTTGCGTTTGAGAGCTTGACCTTTACTGAATGGTGAAACTATTTGAAATTCCAGAAATCCCTTTAATGTAAAAATTGTTTAGTATAAACCCCAGAACTTTCTGCAACTGCAAACTGTTCTTTACCCACAGTATGTTCTGAACTGTTCTGGTCTATAGTCAGCAGTACAATAATCTGAATTCCTGCTCCCAAGGAAAAAAAAAAAAACAACCCTCACCATAGTAGCAAGTGATAAACTAATGTCTCAAGGACCAGTGTACAGAAGGAATAAAAATAAACAATTAAGAAAGTATACATCAATAGGTTTAAAATTTTTTATTGTGCTGCCAAGAGCCAAATTACAAGAAACCGCCTTACAGTTAAAAAAGTAAACAAGCAATCTGCTGAACCGCAGTGCACTCCGAGTGCCACATATGCATCTATTTTTCAGAAAATTATATCTGCATTTCTCTTACAAGAGCACAACAGGAACCAAAGTAAAAGAGTGTAATGGATACAGCACATAGGATAAATCATATCTTTAAAATAATAATAATAAAATAATAATAATAAAAAACATTTTACACCATGTCCTATATCCTGCTAATATTTTCAGAATATGGCCTTGATTGTAAAACAAAAGCAAGCATTTACAATTCTGGATAAAGACTGCTTACTCTTATGCAAGGAATGGATGTTTTGTCTTGACAAAAATCTTTGCAGTAACTGGACAGAAACATCTCTGTTTCAATATCAGATTGAGTACAAAACACTGGGGAGACTACATTTTTTCTTATTGGTGGTTGGAAACTGAAGTTATATAAGCAGAAAAAATGTTGACCCTTAATGATACACCGTATTTTTTTTCTTTGATGCGAACAGCTAGAACACCTTTTTGATATTCTAAAACAAAAAATTGTTAATCTTCAGATTAATAAATTAGGTCATTATAATAATAAATTAGGTTTTTTTTTTTCAGTTTTAAAGTTCAGCAACCTCTGACCAAGTATTTACAACAATACTTGAGAGTTCCTTTACAAAAAATACATTTTCTTTTCACATTAAGCATACTGGGTATCTGTGTCTCTTCTGACAAGCATTTGTAAAAGAAAAAAGGCAATGCACAAATGGGTAATTAGTAAAAAAGTGCCAAGACCTGTTTGGAAAGTTAACATTGTATTATACAGTCAGAGTTATAAATGAGGCAAGCTACAACAANTACAATAATCTGAATTCCTGCTCCCAATGAAAAAAAAAAAACAACCCTCACCATAGTAGCAAGTGATAAACTAATGTCTCAAGGACCAGTGTACAGAAGGAATAAAAATAAACAATTAAGAAAGTATACATCAATAGGTTTAAAATTTTTTATTGTGCTGCCAAGAGCCAAATTACAAGAAACCGCCTTACAGTTAAAAAAGTAAACAAGCAATCTGCTGAACCGCAGTGCACTCCGAGTGCCACATATGCATCTATTTTTCAGAAAATTATATCTGCATTTCTCTTACAAGAGCACAACAGGAACCAAAGTAAAAGAGTGTAATGGATACAGCACATAGGATAAATCATATCTTTAAAATAATAATAATAAAATANCAGTTTTAAAGTTCAGCAACCTCTGACCAAGTATTTACAACAATACTTGAGAGTTCCTTTACAAAAAATACATTTTCTTTTCACATTAAGCATACTGGGTATCTGTGTCTCTTCTGACAAGCATTTGTAAAAGAAAAAAGGCAATGCACAAATGGGTAATTAGTAAAAAAGTGCCAAGACCTGTTTGGAAAGTTAACATTGTATTATACAGTCAGAGTTATAAATGAGGCAAGCTACAACAAACTTCCAGCTTAATGTGGACAATATTCCAGTAGTTGTTTCAAACAATTGTTTGAAAAAAAATAAAAAAAAAAAACAAAAAAACCCCAAAAAAACGAAAGAAAGAAAAAAAAAAGAAAATCCAGGAGCCGATGGTGTTATTCTATGGAACTGATTAGTGCTGCATGTATATTGTCATCAGTGTCTCTAGCCAATGCATTCATTAAAAAGCCTTTTTAAGGCTAAGCAGGAAAAGAAAAATAAGAAACACCCTGAAATGTAGCAAGTAGCAAGAGCAACGCTTACTGCTATAACCGTGCACGTACTGTACACACGCAAACACAAGAGTGCACACACCCACACACGCGCGCACACACAAACACTTTCAAATCAAATCAAACTGTAGGTAGAATGAGATGCTCTTTTCTTGTCTTTCCTAAACTCACAAGCGATTAAGCATTGATATGGAATGCCTGTTTATCTGTTTCTACTCTGGGTAAAATCTCTCTCAGATAAAAATACATTCAACAAGAAAAAAAATAGAAAAAATATATACTGTATACATAGCATTTTATATATACAGTATATATATGTATACTGTATATACACATGCACGTATATATACATATGTATACCTACATGCATCTGTATATACATATATATACACAAACATACAAATACTTTTTGTTGTTTTTAGCATAATTATATTTACATAAATATTCCTATAATGCTAAAGTTTAAAGAAGCATGATCTCCTTTTTTTCTGAGCTTCAAAAAAGGTGCTTGAGTAATATACAATTAAAATTAAGCAGCTTCCTAGCATGGAAGTAGTTTCTAAATCTGCATACCAGTAAATAAGAACATCAACAGGAAAAAAACAACAACCTTAAAACAGTCTCTTTTTTTACTCTCTTGTAAGCAAGAGCTTTGTCCAACAAAAATATTTTTCCTTCTCCTGTATGAACAACCAGAGATTGATATAAAATAACAAAACAAAACCACAACAGACAAAACAAACAAACAAAAGCCCCTGGAACTGCATGGTGTTCTTGACTTTTCCTTCCTTCCTTCAATACTGCTGTCAAAAGATCCAGTGCTCATATCAGGAATTACTTAGGCCTCAGTCATTTGCTAACTCTGCCAAAGTCTGGCTAATCTAGCCAATCAGCTTTGAAGAAAACAAAAATAAAAACAAAAAGCAGCACAAGGTATAATTTTATACATCCTTAATAAACCCACCCTTTATTTTCTGCTATAACCTTTTCCTTGCTATTTCGTTAACTACTGCAGCTTCTCATCATATAGAAAAATATTTGCAGCTACACCACACTTGTGATGTGACAAATTCTGTTCTAGGAGTATATTACTGTAGCAACAGCTGGAAAAAAAAAAATCAGACCTTTTCATATTTTTTTTCACCTGGGGTTAGGCTTTGCTGCAACAAATGCAATTTCAGAGCAACAGGAAAAAAACACTATCCTGCTGCTCGGTAGTATTCTTTATTCATTTTCTTCTCCAGCCAAGCATGACCAGCTTTTCTTCTCTGAAGCTTCCTTTGACCTCATTGCCTACCCCTAGCCCCTGATTCCCCCTCCCAAAAAACCTCTATAGCTATGTTACAAGCAAATACATCTTAACAAGTTTTAAAACTTTGGTTCTAAGAAAACACTTGGTCAGTTATCTCAAGGAAAAGTGGGAATGCTTTTTCTGGCACATTGCAGGAGTCAGAGCTCATCCCAGTAAGATCTTAGAGCTGTACATGTAGTCACAAATCCAATACAATCCACTAAGCAAGTGCACAATTCTAGTTTTATTTTAATAGCAGACTTAGTCTCTCTCTCTCTTTCTTAAATCCTCAGCGAGGGTGCAATTCTTCAAACTGTTTGATAGAAATTATCTGCCTGTAGGTTGTTCTGTTTCTGCATGCTGTAAAATCCACTGTATCTTGAGTCTGGGTCTGCAATTCTTAGCATCCTCTGAGAACTGTCCACCTGGACCATGGTACCTTTCTTGCAGTCCACGTATACCAGTTGGTTGTTTAGGCAAGAAGGCTGTTAAAACAGAAGGGCAATATTAAGTAAATTGAAAAAAAACCCCAACTTTTATATTCTGCACAATTAAAAAGCCACAGAACCATTATGGTTGGAAAGGACTTCTGAGATCACCAAGTCCAACCATAAACAAAACCACAACCCGCTCCCTACAATCTCAGCCACTAGAGCATGCCCTGAAGTGCCACATCTACTCGTTTCTTAAGTACCTCCGGGGATGGTGACGCGACCTGGGCAGGCTGTTCCAGTGCCTGACCACTCTTTCAGTAAAGTAATTCTTCCTAATATCCTGTCTGAACCTCCCCTGCCGCAGCTTCAGACTGTATCCTCTGGTCCTGTCATTGTCACTTGGGAGAAGAGGCCAACACCCACCTCGCTACACCCTCCTTTCAGGTAGTTGTAGAAGGCAATGAGGTCTCATCTCAGCCTCCTCTTCTCCAAACTAAACATGCCCAGTTCCCTCAGCTCTCCTTGTATGACTTGTTCTCTAGACCCCTTATGAGCTTGGTAGCTCTCCTCGAGCTTTCTGATTCAAGTCCATAAGCAAAAAAAAAAAAAAAAAAAAA